>JADLZN010005122.1:0-497288 GCA_018155175.1 Sinocyclocheilus anophthalmus
AACCAGGCAAGAGAAACTTTTCTAAGGCAATGACGGTTGCTAAACAGGTTTTCAACAGCCTGACAGAGTATATCCAGGTACTGATGTCACCACTATATGCAGTCCAGCTCTTTCAAACTGGCAAATTTCCATCTTTAACATAGTTTATCTTTTTTTTCACCATAGGGTCCTTGCACTGGTAATCAGCAGTCTCTGGCTCACAGCAGATTGTGGGATGCAGTGGTGGGCTTCTTGCATGTGTTCGCACACATGATGATGAAGCTAGCACAGGTAGGAACACACATTGAGCACAGACTCACCCCTAACGTGACTGATAAATCTTATTATATTAATCGATTTGATTGCATCTAGAAAACCCCGGAATTTTCCTGGAAAGGTTCCATCAACACTGAATCAGTAACATCTGTATGTTGTTTTATTTTGACATTAAAATACTTGTCACTGAGTTTTGCCTAATTTCAACAGCTTTACACAGAGGAAATCAGAGAAAAAAATGCATTATTATTTTTTTTTTTCCGTATTGCTGCCAAAAAATGTTTGTGAAAGTGTTTTTAAGAGCAGGAATATCTGGAAGTGAAATGTTCCAAATGTACAGTTTTATAGTGTTTAACTTGCATTGAGCTTATAATTTGTGCAACAGAATAGAAGTCAAATGCATGTCATACATGTACATACTTATATATTCTATATAAGTATGATCAGAGTAGATTAATAAGGAATATTTTCTCTGTTTTGGAGGTTGCATTTTTTTCTCAGTACTAATGTTTAATTATGCATAGTCTAATTAGTTAATTAATTAAAATCTCTTTTATTTAATACTTGTTTTAATAAGTTACTGATCCATTTACTAATTTGGGGTTGACTGTGGTTATACTGCAAACTCAGGTTTTAAAATGGCCTTTACACGGTGTTGGGCAGAGTGTACCAAGGTTAGGGTAAGTGGTGAGTAAGATCATCACCGTGTGTTAGAAGCTGTGCTTGACATGTACTATGTTTTTCTTAGATTGTTTCTTGTAAGTCCATAAAAAAAAATGTCCTTGTGGCCTCTTCAGCTCTCTCTCTCTCTTCGTGTGTGTGGGGTGTGTGTGTGGGTGTGTGTGTGTGGTGTGGTGTGTGTGGTGTGGTGTGTGTTCAGGTTTTGCCTAATTGTGCTGACTATTGATCTTCACGGATATAAGAAAGCCTGAAAGCTCTGTACAAGGCTCGTATCTGATCCATTGTTGGCTCTGTGTGGACAGTATTGGAAAAGACTCAAGGAGTAAAGTGTTCGATTAAAACGTTACATCGCTCCGTACTGTTGTCTATTAGCAAAGACCTGCCGACAATAGACAGCCAATAGAAAGGATCAGCACATTAGAGGAATGCGATGGCACGCTGGGGGTAGTTAATAATCTACACACCCGATTGGTGTGCTACTTACTCGTACTGCACTATTTCGTTGTTCGCCATTTTGTTACGTTATGTCAAACAAGTGTTTCCCAATTAGTTTTCTTGTTAGAGCGATTGTCTATTGTGTGCTGCTGCAAAAAGGAGAGAAGGTCTCTTGAGCTTGTGGAGTCTGAGAACACGCTGTCGGTTATGAAATGCAATCGTCTGCCAGACTGAATTAAGGTAAGCAGCGTCAAGACAATGAAAGTGAGCGTTACCTTAATGAGGTAGGATAAGGTCTGCTGCTGCAAAGGGGATCCTTGTCGCATGTAACGACATCTCTGTAATTGGCGTGTGGGATGATGTTGTAGGTAGTTCCCGTGGATCGTGGTTCCTGTTCTATTGCTGGTAATACACAATGAAAAGATATTAAATTGTAGTGATGGACAGTCTGCACAAATAGCATTTCCTCCATGCTGTGGTGGGGTGCGTTAGGCTTTTTTTGGCTAAGGGGCTGCGCCATTACGAACTATATTAGTTTACCTGACTTGCGTCTGCTTATCTTCTCCGCGTCCAGTTGGTTGTACTACGCGAGCAATACTCCGCTCTCTGGTAGGTTCCGGCCACAAAGGCTAGCCTTTGTTTGTGTGCTTGATTGGTTTGGGTCAATGTTGAGGATGCGCAAGTGTGGTAAATTATGGGACTGAAGCTTGACTGTAAACTGTGGTGTGTTCGGAAAAGATTCAATTCCTGAAGGACCTCACTCGGCATGGGGGAAGCCCAGAAGGGCGAGTCTCCCTTAGGAACATTTTTCACAGAGGGTGTTTTATTTCACTAGGCTGGCTAATTGATCACAGCCAAGCCCTAGCAGACAGATTGTTTAGGGCCACATCAGGAGTTAATTTAACCATCCGCCCGGGCAGCGAGGGATTATTGTATTGCTGCGTACCCCAGCCATGGCGGTATTGTAGTCCTCTTGTAGTAAACAAGATGCTGTCCTATGTATGTGTCTAGCAAAAATGTGGGCTTGTGGAGAAGCGCGTCTGGGGGGAGGAGGTTATCGTTTATGACTCATAGCACCGTATGGAGTAAAGTCCACGCCGTCTGGGTGGTGCTGATAAGTCATGACGCCCTGACTTGTGAAAATATGTGCGGAATGTCGGTGCCGGCTATTCTAGACTGAAGCTTTGCCTGTTGATCTCCTTTCTGAATTTATGGTCTTGTACCCATCCCCCTCCAATGCAGGCGCTGTACCCTCTAGCAGGTGTTTTGAATAAGTCATCAGTTGTGGGTTGTAACTGTAAGAGGGCCTGTCTCGTTAGCCATCTCAGAGCGATACAATAAAGCATGGCGTACGAGGTATCTCACAACTATGATCCATATTTTTCCCTTGGCTGCAGTAAGCCTTTGTTACTCCGCCCGTCCCGGGAGTACAGATGTAGGGCCCTCTGTCCCTTATAGGGAGTCTCTCATAATGTTGACTTCACGAACCTTACATAGGGTGGGAGCTGTTTATTGATAAAAAAATCTAGACCTTTCCTCGGTTCAGCTTTCACCAAAGGGCCAAGTTACCTTAATAAAGTGTACGTTAAGGAAAATGGATTCACTATTAGACATTAAATATTCTGTCATTATTCAGTCATGTTGTTCCAAAAACTTTGCATGCTTTAATCTTCTGGCAATATAGTAGATCCGCACTAGTGTCGATATATGTGTGTATGCCCAAAGGTGTTTTTTTTCTTCCACTAATAAGCGTAGACAGGACTCGCCATAGAATCAGATCTTTGAGTATTCGAATGAGTACCTAAGAAAGTCAGGCATAGATTTGTTTTGTTTGGTTTTGATACAAACGAGCTTCAGTGAGTGCATGACGTAAGCGTGAGTAAATGATTACAGAATTTTAATTTTCAGTTGAACTGTTCCTTTAAAGTCGGCATGAAACAGAATTTGCAGTCGTCTTTTTTTCCCCTCTCCTGACGTAGGCCTAAATCTCAGTGTAACAGATCCTCGAAATGAGGTACAAGGTGAAATTGCTGAAGGAGTTTCTGATGGTGGTGACACTAAGGTTGATTATTCTATTGTCCGAGTGTAGGTCCAGATTCGCTAGCAGTAGACTGTGGCTGTGAACTATTCACGGTATTTAGACATCGAAGTAGAAGTTCAATAGTGATTTGATAATAAAGCACACTGCACATCCACAGGCTGCTATTTGTCCAGGGGTGACGCATCAGCATTATGCGCAAAATAAAAAAAAAAAAAAATTGTCAATTTTTATTTCATGGTGACTTCAAATGATTTGCACCAGTGACAAGCTAAAAGCTACCAAGCTTTCCCTAAAACTATTTTTCTGACAGTGCCTCCCAAACAAATTATTATTTGTTAAAACTCCAGTCCTACAGTTGTCTGCCCCCCCCCCCTTGATCATTAACATGATCGCATTGTCTTGTTTTCATCATTATAGGAAGTTCTCCATCTTGGCACTTCATCCGTCTCCACCTCCACCCACTTCCTCTCTTTACACGTTATCACCTCCTCCAGCCTACTGCATGTCTCCGCCGTCTCTCCTCTCCCAATCATGCGATTTCTCTTTCCATTCACAGGCTAGAAGGGGTTTTGTCATTCATTTATTCACTCTCTTCAGTGTTTCCCCTAGGTTTATGGCTTTGGGGCATGGAGTCTTGCGCGTATTAAGTTTTGTTAGGGACTTCTCTCCTAGTTAATTTTGTACACGTGGTAATGAGAATTGTAAATTAATCAAAAAACTGTCTAATTAAATTCAAATCATGTGTAACTTATACACAAATCATGAACGCACTTGCGCATCGATATCGCAATTAGGGCTTAGTGCGGACAGACTGGATTCAAACCAAAAATTACATTTGGTGTATGTAATGCGGAGCCGCTATGCAAAGTCTTTACATCATTTTTAGAATAATTTTTTCCAACCTTATGTTTTATTGCTACCTAATTCTGTGTTTTAACATGTCTAATTATTGAAAAAATAAAAACTTGAATAGCTGTCATCTTTACATTCTTACCAAAAAGTATAGCTAAAGAGGTCATGATTGTATTTTTAAGGCATAAAGCAGTCATTTAATTTATCTTTTAATTAATGAAAATTAAACAATTTTTTTTTTGGAAAATAAAGGGGATTTAATATTACAGTTAAAACATTGAAGAAATATTGAATGCTTGTTATATTCCTTAAAAATAAGTGTTTTAATAATTTTGGTTGTAGTCGGTAGTAGCCCATTTTTATTTTAGTTTTATTACATTATATGAAAATTCATGCAATAGTTGTCACTGTGACCCTGCACAATGTTGTGATACGTGCTGTCAAGTTAAAACTCAAAATCGTAGTTTGATTCTTGAAACGGGGGTTTGCCAGGGACATATACCTGTAATTCATGTTGAGATATGATATTACGTCTTGTCTAATGCAAAAGTGGACATCGTTTGAATACTGACGATTAAAACTTGTACAATACAGTAGAGCGTCTAAATTCTCATGATGTGACTCTCAGAGCAGTTCTGGAGATGTATTTATGTCATTATTTAGTGTCCTCATATCAAGTGGAGAGTCGACGGGTCATGATGTTAATGCTATCACCGCCACGTCATGAAACCGAGTATCACACAGAAATTCACAGGTGTGTTTTAAAAGATTTAGTCCGTTTTGCCGGCCTGAATATCTACAGCAGTCATAGATGGGAGGTATTATGGTCGCTTCCAACCGAGACCAATTGTGGGCGGCGCCGAAGCGAGCCCCCCCCGCCGGAATGCCCATCGATACACGTTAGAGAATAGACACTGGACATTGGCCGTCGTGTAACATAAGCATAAAGTATCGATTTACAAGGCGATTTGAGGTGTGTCGTAGAAAGAAACAAGGACTGGAGACTAGGCATGGCGCTCACGGTATTGAGATTTTGCACGGGATGATTTAAGCCTTAAGCACCAAAACTGATACACGGGTTCACCAGGTATTTTGTTGTTACAGGGCTCGTATAAGCTTGTGGCTATGAAAGAACGTGTTGTTGTATATATACCTACAAAAAACTGAACGCATATTATTTAGAGGCAAACAGTACGAGAATAGTTAGGCGAACAGTAGGTATTTGTTTTATTTTTTTTCGTTGATTGGTTTTTGCAAAATATTGAATTTTGGGCTGTACTGCTTTTGATTGGTGGATGGTGATTTGCTGCTAGAGCTACTGCTGCCCTAAAAAAGAAGAAAAATAAAGACTGACATCTTTATTAAACCTAAATCTGTGAGATGATCCAGTGATGGATGATAATTCAGGGGTTATAAATCCATATATATAAGTTGATTTAATAACAAAACCGCAATCTGGACGCACTAAATCGGGAATGTTCCTGTTGGTCTACGAGCTTTGTGAAATTTATACTACTGCCTGAACGAAGCAACCAGCAGAAGCTCTGAATGAGTAGCCGTAGATTCACCTTTCTGACACGCAGAACGTATTGTCAGGGTTCCTGGGAGTACGAACCCGGATATACAGTGTATACTTTTGTTGTGTTTCTGTTTTTTTTTACCGCTTGTACTTAGACACTTAGAACAGCACTGCGTGGAAACACTGCGTTAATATGAAACTATTACAGCGAAAGATGAAAAGAAAAAATAAGCCATTCTGACATTGGGTCGTGAAGGACAGTCAGGTTCCCATCAGAAGCACAATATCAGATAAACCCCATGGAATCACGATTGGTTGTAAGTGTCAATATTAGAGGTCACAATCATTTTTTAATATTTATGTTTCTTCGCAATAGTTGTTGCTGCATGAACAGTGCAGGTGATCTTGGTCCTAATAGATAGCTGTTGATTTTGTCATTCTTTGCGTCTGTACTCAGCGTCACTGGCATCTGTTAAAGGCCTTTACAAGAAGCATTCATATTTTCACATAAAGGAAATTTGGAAAACATGTAGTGCATTGCAACGCAGTTTGTGCTATTCCAGAACAGAGACAAGTTGCTTGCAATAAGACACAAAACGGCCGGTTGCCAGTTGCGTAAGTTCCAGGGGAAGCTCCTTCGGCTGTCATACACACGTGTGACTGACTGCTCGCACCAACAGGGGGGAGGGGTCGTGTTACTCTCTACTAGGGATGTGCATCTCATGACTGAGGCCGATACAATGAGAAATACGCCATCTCGATGCACCATAGAGCAAGATACGATGATCCGATATGTATTATATGATACATTAAAGATACATATGAAGCAGCTACCGATGCGTTGCGATACGATTCACTGCCTGTTATGATGCAGTGCGATCCGATTGCGATTTGATGCGATTCGAGACAATACGATGCAATGGAAAAAAATATGATCACTTCTAATGCCTAAAGACCGGTTTCATAAAACAAGTTTACCAAACAAGCCATGCTTATTTCAGTTAGTCTGACTCATTGTCAAATGATTTGGTTCCATAAAGCAAATTTAACATAGATCAACTTCAGTCACTGTGGCAACGTATGCTGGGAAACTAACCTGGTCTAAAGCAGGTTAACTGTCAGACTAAGTTCCTCTAACACTGACCAATAGGAACACTATTATTTGACTTTTTTTTTTTTACAGTTTCTCGCTAAGCAGAAAGGGTCTCTCTGGTTTTATGACAGCTGTACCTTTGCAGAACAGATAGCAGAACATTACAATCTAAAATTGCTCTTTAAAGCATTAAATAAACTAAATTAAAAGTTAAAATCACTGAATTAAAAATGAAAATAAATAATAAAGAAAATTTCGAGCCACCCCCCTATTGTAAAGGCAGGGAAACACTGCACTTACCCTCCCACACACATCGTTCAAGATTTACCATTACACTCCACGCTGAACTGAGGTCCTGAGAGCAGGTCTGCAGCTCTCTGTTGGGGTCTTAGGATAACGGAAACGGCAGAACCTCAAGCTTTCAGTGCAAATATTGGTGTCGCCTAAAGGCAGTTTCTGATTGGTTAGATGTTGACATGACAGACTGAGGAAGGTTGGCGAGCCAGCATGGAGTGTCGAGATCACATCCAGACACAAAATGAAAATTCTGTCATTATTTACTAAGCTCTTGATTGTTCCCAACTGGTATGGTGTTTCTTCTTCTGATGAAAAACTCAAAAAGAAAATATTTAGAGAACGTCCATACAATGAACTTCTGTGTTGTTTGGATCCACTTGTGTCAAGCAGATTTGGAAAGACATGAAGGTCAGTAAATAATGATTCAATTTTAATTTCTGAGTGAACTTTATCTTTAATTGCTAGCGGTGCAGTTTTAGTTTCTCTCTCATTTTCAGCAGATTCTAAAATCGTTAGAAAACGAACCCGCATCGTGCAGGTAAACACCAGAAGCGACCATCATTGAGAAGCGTGAGCGTTTGAAGTTGTGATGAGTGTAGGTGGAGAGGGAACACGTTTGATGCTATAAAGAAGCACGTAGGAGGAGACGCTGCGTTTTCGTACTGTGCTGCTGAATTCACGCCGTCTATTTTTGATAGTCATTATTCTCATGCATATGGTCTACTTTTGCGCTCTGTTTTTGATATGCAGACGTGGCATGCGGGTATATATTTGATTTCGCCATGCTGGATACGCATCTGGAGTGATGACTGAATAAAACACGATGCATTTTACGTGTGGACTCTAATGAGACGCTGAGTGGAGGGGGCTCCATTCATCCTCATGCCTGAGCAGCCAAAGTAATGATTCTGTACATCAGTTATCTAGTCTTTAGACTCCTGTCTCTCGGGAAAAAGTGAGAAAGAGGCAAATACTACGACGCTGGCTAAAGGACGGAGATCAGGAGAGTGATGGATTGAAAAAGAGATTGGTAGAAAGAGGAGAAACAAAACAAAAAGATGGATGAAAACAGACTAACAGAAAGTTTAGCGCAGGAATGGGCTTTAGTTTTAAACTGAGTAATTGAAGTAGACCGTGAAAGAGAGTTGGATGGAGAAAACCGGGTAGTTGGGGCAGGCCTGAGCGGGGGGGAGTTCTTGAGTCCTCCAGCACTTTCATTTGGCTGCTCTGCGTGACTCAGCACAGCTAATAGAGGCCATTTGTACTGGTCACCAGCAGCAACAGGAAACATGCTGCGGACCGTAACGTCTTCTCCTTGCACGCCTTTTAGCGTAGGGGAGATTGCCGCTATGCATCGACTGCCGACTGTCTCTCCTGGCTGACAGAGTCTGCGGTTGGCACAGTTAGCATGGTCTTGTTTACCTGCAGCTCACAGCTAGCTGTGTTTGTGAGGTGAAGATTAAGTTTATTAAGATTCCTAACTTCCAAATATCCATGTCCAAGGTGATTTTTATTTTCTAGACTGTCGTGTTTCGAGGGTCCAAACAAGCCCTCTTTGAAAAATTTATGATTATGAATGTTTTCCATTGGGGTGATGTGTTATCGAGAGACTGTGTTAACGGGGAAGAAAATTCTGTTTCTGGGCAACCTAAACCTGAGTTTCTGGGCAGGATTTTTCCAAAAGACAATTGGATGTCCTTGCCGGAGAAAGAGAAACGCTGGGTTTTTCCTCCTGCGGCTTGGTGTTAATTCAGCTCGCGTCCTGGACTCACTATTGCATTGCTGTTGCATCATCTGCACACACAGCGTTTCTCTTTTTTTTTCCTCTCTAGCTCGTTTGGATCTGCAGATGTTCCGAGCCTCGCCCCATCCCAAATCCTCTCAAGCCTCTAGTCTCCGATCGCTCATCCCCATCGAGAAAGTGCCGACAAGCTCCCGCTTCAAGTTCGGTTTCCGCACCAATTGATCGATGCGACTGTTTTGTTTGAGTGAGTCGACATGTTACCGCGGAGGTCGCCACTTGTCCGCAGGTCGCTTTCTCAATATGCGGCACGTCTGCACTGAATACCAGTCGCAGAGGCGGCACGAACATGCATGTAAATATGCATCCGTGAGAGCAGGGCCATTTTTCAGGCGGACAGTCGAGAGGGTGGCAGAAGTGTTTTTATCCAGTGTTATTTGAGGTGATCGCCACAGAGGTTGGCCATCAAGAAAAAAGATAGTTACTCAAGGTGAGCCATGACTTGCAGATGAAAGAGAGGGAACAGGAAAAGCTGCATGTGTTTGCTGCAGGTTTGGAGTTCTACAGGATAGAGATCCTGTCTGGCAGTCTGAATTGGGCAAAAATGTAACCCTTTTCTCACACCTCGAGGCATTTTAAAACTCATCTCAGTTCTTTCAGTCATTCGGACTACACGGAGATTTGTTTATGTGCAACAGCTAATCCCAGAACACTCATCTCATGAATTTCATCTATATCTATCTACCATAACTCTCTGTCAGATAGCTGTGTTGCGTTATGCCGTGTGAACTTTTAAACTGGAAGTAATGGCGTTTGGCGGAGGAAATTTAGTTTCTAAATTGAAAACTATGCAAATATGCTACGCTGCGCAGCTTTTGCAGGCTTCCTAAAATTTTATCCTGCAAGATTTATGTCCGGCGTAATGGCCTTGTTGTGTTTTCATATATGTAAATAGCAGGACTCAAAGAGCAAGGCAGGGCTAAACTGGGTTCAGCCTTAAAAGTTTTATAAGGTTTAGCTGTAATTTCATATAAACTGCGCCGATGAAAAGCCCGAGGCCACACCCCCCTCTGCGGCACGCTGGTTTTATCTCGCCCTGCCTGTGGATCACAATTTTGATTTAAGAAGCTCCGAAGCCTTGCAGTGTTCTGACAACAACTCTAGCTAAATTAATAGTTTCTGTTTTCAAACTAGTTGCATCATCCAAGTGTTATTGTGGTGTGTGTGTGTTAAATATTTAAAGGGTTTAGGAGTGATATGTGCACTGCTGTCTAGGCAAAGCTAAGAAAAGGTGTCATTGTGGCCAAAATACAGCCAGTTTTTTTGACTATTCCTTTTTGAAAACAGAAAACATTTTTATGATAACGTATTTATATATTTAACTAGATTATATAGATTTCATTACATACTGTAAGCTCTTAAAAGCATGAAATGGGCTTTTTTTTCTTATTTGCTGCATTTGACGTCACAGCTCAGAACAGTTAGTAGCTAATCAGAGCTGACATGATTTCCTTTGGCTCTAGAGTGATTTGGTGATTGGTTCAAATTCTGTGTTTGCCAATGAGCAAAGAGGGAAGCATGCGGGGTGAATGGAAATTTTCTCCCGGTATTATAGCATTTATAGGCAATAAACTATTTAGACCCATGATTGCTTATTTTCTCCTCCAGAAACCGTTTTCACTTCTCTACTCTGCGAGCAAAATATAAATGTAACACCAACCACATTGTCATTGTAATTTAACATTTAATTATTTTTTAAATTCATTGTACCTGATGCGTTCTGAGAATTTTTGCAGCATCCATCTTGTTAAAAATACACCAGCGTGCTCTTTTTGTCTGAGCCCTTTACATCATTTTAAATTCTTTTTTTCTCATTATGTGAAGCGTTACATATTTGTTAGTCTAATGATGCTGTATTCAAACTCCATTAATTAGCAGAGTGTGCAGAGAATGGTTAGGTAGAGAACTAAAAGCAGACAAAAGCCTAGGTAATAGCTTAGATCATTTTCATTGTTTGGACTGATTTAAGCAAGCAACATTTTAATTACTTTTTGGTGTAGACAAGCACAAAGAAGTAGAAAAAGATAGCAAACTATTTGGAAAGGAATGAAGGGGCTGTGTACTGTTAATCATCCCTATGTCTTTTTTTTATATAATGGTTTGTAAATTGGGCTACACTGAAGCTGTAAAATGACAATAAACCTGGTTTGAAGACTAGCTGTTTTTTGTTTGTTTTTTTGGCTGTGAGCAGGTTTAGGCAGGTTTTTTTTGCATTTTATCATTCTGCAAGATCTGCAGAAATGTGATAAATGGCGCTGATAGTATAAATGGTAGCTGAAAACATTAGCCAGATTTTGAACACGTAAGGGCAGGAGTGCACATGCACTTTTTTGTTTTGTGGTTTGGTGTGGTGTGGTTTGGTTTATTTTGGTCTGTTTTTTTTTTTATTTGTTTTGGTTTGGTTGTTTGGTTTGATTTGGTTTGTTTGTTTTGTTTGGTTTTCTTTGGTGTGGTTTTGTTTGGTGTGGTTTTGTTTTGTTTGGTTTTCTTTGGTGTGGTTTTGTTTTGTTTGGTTTTGTTTGTGTATGTTTGATTTTGTCCTGGTCATATCTTTTCTTTGGAAAAAAATAAAATAAAAAAAATCATCTTAGGTGCTTGATGTGTTTGTGTAGTGGTATAATTTTCTTTAAGAAGGCCTGGAATCAAATAAAATCCTATATAGTATATCTAGCATAATCGTATAATTTAATATGTCCTTTTTGTTAATTACATTTTTTTAATAAAACCAATTTTAGCTTTACAGATACCCAATTTTATTTATTCATATATATTTATTTAATGTAATTATTAAATTTTTTCTATTTGTAAATTAAGGTTGTCCCCGTCAGCTGTAAAAATCTCTTTCTGAGACGTGTGGGCCTGGCTGTACTCCTGAGCACAATCCCACACAAATAAACATTTGTGTCCAACAATTTATGGACTCATCCAACATACAAAACTAAATACTGCTGCATCCTGCAGTGCATGCACAGAAAATCCTGCGATGAACAGATGAAACAATATTCCATGGGTCAGTGATAGCATGAGTGCATACAGTGTGGTAGAGTTACGGGCATATAGATTAATCAGATTAGCTATATTAAGCATAATTTGTCTTTTCTTTTTTGACAGAAGCAACAGTGCATTGTGAGCTACATGTCAGAACAACCATCAGTCTGTATTTTTTATTATTTGGAGAACTTACCACAGAGTACGTCTGTGCAGACACAAGGTGTTCTCGTACCTATGCTAATGTACCATCTTGTGCTGAGCTGTATTCCACTGATGTGTGGAAACTAGTCGTTTCTAGAGAAGCAGGAGGGCATTGTTGGATACATGAGGGTGGAGGATACGCTTTGTCTGCAGTCAGAGCAGATCGAGATGGTGATATTATACCGGCCGACTCCAGTGCGTGGAGATTGCAATGTTTATGCATGCGGCATATACGCAGTACATGCGTAAGTGTATATATGTAGCATTTAAAGTAAGCTGTGTATTTCTATTTTTCTTGTGGTTATACAGTCACAGCGTTGTTTGATACAGAAGTAATTTGACAATGCTCACGTACCCTAAGAAAAACACGTGATGATTCTGGAACAACCCCCTATTAAACCATTATGAGATTATAATTAGCTTGACGTCTACTGAAACAGTCTATTTGTTATTCATAGGGGACTACGATTTTTTTTATTGAGGCATTGTTAACAAATAAATCCTCATTAGTGATTTTCCCACTCAGTGTTATGTTTTATTATTTTTTGGAAATGAGATTTTAAGTCAGTATTCTTAGACTGCAAAAGCTTCGGTTAAGGCATTAAAGACAACGGACTGAACCTTTTGGCTATGCATGTTTTTTTCTAACAGCTTTAGCTAGGGCTGGTGATATAGCCAGAAGTAGAATCAATATATATATATTTTTTTTATATAGTGTATGTTATATATATATTATTAGATGGGGATAGAAATGCTTTTCACCTATTTGTTAAAGAATGAATGGAAATATGTTTGTTCACTTTTATTTAACTCCCCAGAGCGAGCTAACTAGTTATGATTTAATACAAATATATCATCAAAAATGGTGTCTAATGAAATGAATTAATAAACAATTAAAGTTAACAATTAAATAAGTCTTTTAAAATGTAATTCATCGAAAATATAACAATTAATTTGCAACAAAACAATTATTTTCTCAAATAATATGCTGCAAAACAGAACTCTATAAATTAAAACGTGGATGAAAGAATGTCTTTGTTGTATTATATTCCTTAAAATAAGAATATTATTATTGTTACATTGAGAAATACATTTTAATATACAATAGTAGTATATTTCTGTCATAATTTCTTATTTGTTTCAAATTCAATGTGTATTTGACAGTAGTTTATCTTAAAGCAGTTGAAAGTGCTTGTGAAGTGACTCTCAGAACAGCTCTGGAGATGAAGTTCATGTGGGCTGTCCTCATATATTGAGATGGCAGACGCTGAAAACTGAGCGTCATGTCCGAGTTTGTGTAGTGGATGAAACCCAACACACTCAGAGACACACAGAGCATGCTGTGTGATTGGCTGTTAGATTAATCCATATTAAGTAAAAATGTCCAGAGCTTATCATCATTTCATTGCAATTTCGAAATCATTGATCGCCCAGCCATACTTAAAGCTATGGTACCTGAAAGACTTGTGGGCAGTCAGCCATTATCTTAAGGTTAAAATGGCTAAAACCAAAATAAAAAAGTTGTTTTGCTTGTCCTTTCAGTCTATCAGAAACTAAAAAAGTCAGTGTTATAGAGTTCAGGGTCAGTTAAAATGTGCTCATCAGCTGCCATCAGAGCGGCTATCAAAAAAAACAAAAAAAAAGACCCAACAACTTCTTATTTCATCACAGAAATTAAAACTGCATGCAGTTTGCTTTTCAAATGGAGGTGAGATCTGGAGCAATTGCGAATATATGAATAAGTTATGGCTTTCTTATTTTTTAGAGGTAGGGGAGGTCAGACGAATGCTGCTGGGACTAAACTCAAAGATCTTCAGGATAGAAGTTGCAGGTTGGATTTCAACCGTGCAGTGAAAGTCTCCATGGCGGTTTACAATGTGCAGAGCCTACTTTCCGAAGCAGAAAATCTGTATTTCATGCCCAAAATGGGCATTAAGCCTGCACTGAAAGTGATGCCACAAAAAGTCTGGGTGCTTTAGAAGCCCCTGCGTCGAAATACCTGCGACATAACATTTGCTCATGAATTTTAATATGTTTGGGTTTAGTGGGGGGGCCTTCATTTACAAGAGAGCATGATAAAGACGGATGGCGAGAAAGGGAGGCTGGATAAAAGAGAAAGCGAACGGGGAGAAAGAGAGAACAGGGGAGTCCCTGAGACAGATGTCACCCTCACCGCAGATTGATGGCTCTTGGCCAGTTTACACGCCAAGCTTTGACCCCGCTGTCCTTTGCAGTAATTTATAGGTGGCTTTTTTAAAGATTTAAGCACTATTTTGTGGCCATCATGGCCTCGGACAGAGAACGACCTTCTAATTCAGGGTCGCAGTCGGTCCAGAGCTAAAAATGAACCCGCCTGAATCCGTGCGGATCTGACAGTGCGGTTCTGAATGTGTGCATTTGTTGTTGTATTCTCACAGGCCAGCCTGATTAATTAAAAACCCTGTTTGTTTTGGAGATGTGGATTTATTTTGAATATACAGTGTGAGTTTGTATGACATTCAGGGTAATAACTTTCAGCTTGAAGCATAGACTGGAAAGAGGACGTGTAGGGAGACTAGACACCCTGCGCAGCTTTTGGCTGTGCATTCAGTGGACCCAGCTGGGTCTGGTGTTGGCTGAGGTGTATGAGAGGCCCTTATGTCTGCAGCAGTGGCTGGCGATCTGGGGGGAGCCTCTCTAGCACATCATCACTCATTTGCAATTTAATGGCCCCAGAGATCACCCTTTCCCAGCATGGCAAAGCTTATTAGCAGAGGTTTTAAATCATAATCTCAAGTGAATCTACTGCCCTATCCTTCCCCTTTCAAGACGCCCGGCCAGTGGAGTCCACCAGGGCGGCGCTAAAAAAAGAGCTGTTTTGTTTATTCTTGCAGGGTTCAGATCGAGTCCAGAGATGTCTATAATATCTGGAGAAAACTCTTTTGGCATTCCCATTCACCTAAATGGATCAAATAGACATTTCACAAGTCCACTGAACATATTTAAGAGCCTCCAAAAAGAATGTTACTGGTAAAACATCTGTTGTAATATAATGCAATATTTGTGATTTATCTTTATTTGTTGTTTTAGTGTTATTATTAAAGTAACAAGTAAAGATAATTTAATCTGAATGCACAACTTTTGAAGAAGGCACATTTTAGAATTTTAATTTCTTTTTTTTATTCTAAAAATGAAATTTAGAATTTCACTTGCATTTTAGAAATGGAATTTTTAATGCATTAACATTCAAAAAATCTTCTGCATCTATCTATCTCTTTTATTATGTTCGTCCATCCATCGTTCTATCATTCTATCTATCAGCTTGTCAGTCTGCCATGCTATCGGTTATTCCATCTACTGTATGTCTGTCTGTCTGTCTGTCAGTCATTCTATCCAGTGTTCTTTCTCTTTCTAGTTGAAAATTAATTTACATTAATCTCTTTGGTCACACTTTTTTAAAAGTTTCAATACTTGCTATTAACAAACCATTAATTTACTCATTTCCTGCTTATTAAAAGTTAATAAGGTAATTAAGTTTAGGTATTGGGTAGGATTAAGGATGTAGCTTATCTTCACACTGCTAATAAACAGCCAATATGTTAACAATAGGCATGCTAATAAACAGCTTGTTAATAGTGAGAATTGGTCTCTATAGTAAAGTGTTACCATTTCTTTAAATAATAATCATTTTTGATTCTGTTTGGAAATATTATTTTTGCAATTAATTTTTTTTGCTTAGATAGACTCTTCATCTTCTCTTCATCAAGAAATTGCCATAAACACAGTGTACTTTTGCTTTGTTTCTTTCCTAAATAAGCGTCCTTCATTAGTTTCGATTCATGACTCTGTTTTCCCTTGAGAGACCCCCAGTCGATTCAGACATATTTAGACCTGTCTGGAGATAGCAGGCTACATTATAGTTCTTCACGGAACATTATGGCTTTGTAATAATGTCCCAGGCTTTGATGACACTGATAACTACAACTGACTAAAAATGCTGTATTTAGTAGGCAAATGATCTAGTCTATGCAAACTACTCTCTCATTTAATTCACATGTCATGCCCACATGTAGTTGCACGCTGCTTCGCTACCTCGGATGCCCTGCCCGAGGGCATTCAATTCACAAAAAAGACATGAAATTGAAGCTCTGCAGTCCTACTTATTCAAGGAGTGAAAGATAGTGTTGGGTTCCTCTGCCAAACGGATAAATATGTATCTTTGTTCTTCTGCTCATACGGAATGAGGGCATCTGGAAAAAATGGGGGGGGGGGGGGGGGGGAAAAAAATAATTAATGGTTGGCGAGTTTTGAGAATTGTATGAAACGCTGTTCCACCGTTGGCCCTCCCTCAACCCTAGCACTTAGCTGTCCTCTTTTTAAAGGAGTGAGGAACATGGGTATCAGCGTGAAGCAGCCGCGAGGGCCTTCGCAGCCTGCGTCTGTGTGCATGTGCCGGATTTTAGGAGAGCAGCCATAATGCTCGGTGTCCTGCAGATAGTCAGCACGACTTCCTGTCTGGGCCACGCTCACGTTGGAAGCGCGCGTTTGATAAAATGTCGTCTGTTTACAAATCCTATTATGCGTGTCCTTGGAGTTGATTGCCGGTCCATGTTAGCTTTAGTAAACGTCTTAATTGCGTTAAATGGGTAGAAAAGCTGGCAGATTAGAAGCCATTAATAAGCGTTGTGTGAGCGAGCATATTCCCGAGATGGCACTTTCGTCGTGTTGGCAGGCGAGAAGGGAGAGAGTATGCCAGCGTCACCTTGAAACTCGAAAACACTGGAGAAACAGGTCATTGTGTCTCTGCTGAAAAGAGGTACACATCGCTCTCTTTCTCTCGCTTTCTCACTTGCTCTCTGCACCCTTTACAATCTCTTTGGATTCTCTCTCTCCCTCTCGCTCTCCCTTTCCATCTGAACAGTAGATAAGCTCACTGAGGGAGAGTTTAAAGGACTCTCCATTTGTGTATAAATAGCTTAGAATGAATTATTGAGGGACCCAGGGTTACTAATAATCCCCCTGGACCCATCCGACAATGACATAGAAGATGGAGGGAAAACAATTACACAGGGTATCTCCTGAGGAGGACTGGGTGGAAGGATGAAGGGGGGCGCAGACGAAGAAGCCGCAGAAGCCCCTCACCGGCTTCCCGTCTTGGCTAATAAAGCCAATTAAGTCAGTAGAATCAATGGGCATGTGAGCAGTCCCGGAAAGAGGAAGCATAATGATTCATGTCCTCCGCCCGGAACGTCCCGTCCCTTTTGTCCACGCAGCCGGGAGGGCAGTGGGACACTGATGGGATGAGACAAGGGGACCGTGGGGGAATATTAAGGAGCTGTTTGTGTCTGCTGGTGTCAATGCAAGGACGGCACCGAGAGGGTGAGAGGTGCAGACAGACAGGCCGGTCACCCTGCCACGCTCTCGCTCGCTTTCGGCGGGACGGTCTCTACGCTCTAGTCTGTCTGCGCTTCAGCTCTAGCAGGTTGATCTTGGCCCGATCTTCAGACTTTAGATCCTGACCTCTGAGGTGCTTCTATGTCACTAGGATTAATTTTTATTAAAAATAACATATTTCAAATTTGTTTTGTTAAAGAGGTTTTAAAAAAAGTTGACTCCCTGTGCAATAGAAATGTGATTTACAAAAATGCAGATGTACGATCTGTAGTTTTCACAATGACTTTTTATGCATTTTTTTTTTATTTCAGCGAACTACCCTTATAACATTAAAACGTTCTATCATGCATTCATCATGTACTTTTTCCTACTTTTCAAATGACTTTTGTGTATAGACTGTATTTTACCCTTGACTTTCAATGTTAATCTATTAATATCTGTCGTAAAAATGTGAATCGGTACATATTTACATGATAATTTCATTTAATTAGCGACATACACAATTTCAAAATTTAGTGTGTGAAAATGATTAAGGTAAATATCAGTGCACAGAATGTTTTTGTGGCCATTTGTGTAAAAATATGAATTGTGGATATTTAGGATGCATAAAATACATAAAGTCCTTAGCAAGACAAAAGAGTTTACCTTTATTTTCCAGAAATGTTTAAAATGTATTCATGTGAATTTTCAGCATCATTACTCCAGTCTTCAGTGTCACATGATCCTTCCGAAAACATCCTAATATGCCAATTTGCTGCTCAAGAAACATTTCAATGGTTGTTAATAAGATGTGCTGGCTTATTTTTGTAGAAATACCTTTGATCTCTTTTTTTTCCAGGATTCTTGATGAATATAAAAGTTCAAAAGTCGAACCCAGGTGCTTCCTTGTAATTTTGTGAATACGTTTTCATGTAACCATATACATTCTTTACTACTAGCCTACGTTTGGGCTCATTGAATGCGTCCTTGCTGAATAAAAGTAATAATTTCTTTAAAAACAAAATCTTTCTGTTCCCATCTTTTGAAAGGTAGTGTATGTGATAGTTTTTGTCAGTTATCATTGAGCGATTTTTGGTTTTAGAAATTAGCATGCTGTTGAAATAAGTGCATGGTTGCTGGATTTGTCATATATTGTGAAGTGACATGGTGTTTAAATAAAAGACTTGCAAGAACCGCAAGTGGTCAGTCACTTGTCTTGAATTTGCAAACTCTTCAAACGCAATTGAACATTCTGCTTTGTTATCAGAGTTATGCCTTTGAAGTATTCAGTACTTCATCTAGATGGCTCCATCCATACAAATCTGACCAAAAAGTCAAAAGGTTGTCTGCAGAATTGAAAGTGTGCACAGTAATTTAAATGAGCTTTCACTTTGTCGCAGAATAACGTCTCGGGTTACTTATGTAACCATGGTTCCCTGAGGGGAACGAGACACTGCGTCCTCTAGGGGTCGCTATGGGGAACGCCTCGTCGTGACCCGTGTCTGAAGCCTACATTGAAAAAACCCCAACTTGTTTGGCCGGCGACAGCCAAGACGTCACTACCAGTGCGACTATAGTATAAAATAGGCGCCGGGAGCACACATCATCCACTTCTTCGTCTGAAGCTTTGTCCGCAGCATGGCAAGAAAGCTAGAGGACGCAGTGTCTCGTTCCCTCTCGGGGAGCCATGGTTACATGAGTAACCCGAGACGTTGCCTTTCGTGGAACTTCGAACTGCGTCTCTAGGGGTCGCTATGGGGAACGGTATACCCACGCCGCCATGCTGAGGGGAGTGCAAGCCAGAACCATGGCGAGCCACTAAGTACCAACTACACCATATCGCTATGGGAGTTGCCCCTGTCCTGGACTAGACGACTGTCAGTGACATTACTCCCTACGGCCCCTAGCAATCCTATGCTCTGCCAACGTGGAGACATTACTAGAGCCTCACAGTGTGCAGGTCCCACTGGGACAAGATTGGTAGTATAACCCAGGCTACCAATAGTCTACCACGGGAGTCAGTCTCTCGAGATTGACCTCTGGTTTAATGAGGGCGGCTGGCTCGGTGCCCATAACTGCGGGACGGCAGGGGCCCCCGTACCAGCTGTTCCATAAAAAGCCTCCTCGGAGGTGGCGCCAGGGCCTAGAATCATGAAGGATTCCTTCCAGGGAATACGACCAAGAGCCTACTTATTGGATCAATTACTAGTCTTGGCCTGTCACTCAGGGCTACCTCACTTTGCAGAAGGACCTGTCTCAACAAGCCTCTAGTGGAAACACCCTGTCAGAGAAGGTATTCGAGGATACCATGAGGAGTGGATCCCAGGCGGAACCGGGGTTTTAGACCACCCAGAAAAAGAGAACGAAGCTGTGCGCGTAACTCTCACCATATAGGATTTTAGAGAAGTTTGCAAAGCATAACGTGCACACTTACCACCTTTGTGGATTTTAGAAAGTGCACAAAGTGCTCAGATTGCCCACTTACCACTATGTGGATTTTAGAATGTCCATATGTAGATGGATAGAACCGTTCTAGGGGGTTCTCGTGGCATTTCTGGAGGGCAGCCTATAGATGGAGCTCTGAGTAGTCATCAGTCTCACCTACGGCTATCACGCTGGCTTGGCTAGCCGCGAACTTGTAGCTGAGGGAGCAGACATCCATTCTACCTACAGCACGTTCCTTTGGTGGAACAGCTAGCAGTTATCAGCTGGTGGAGCAACACGCCCAGTTCTCACCGAGGAGGGGACTCGACCCGCAGCACGTTCCGGCTTGCGGAACCAGCTAGTAACAATCTCGGTGTGGGAACCCACGCCTGGTCCTCAGACGCCAAGGGGGCTCGACCCTTTCTACTAATGGTGGGTTTTCCCCGGCTGGCAGTAGCTCATTCTGGCTGGGGGAGCCCAACCCACCTCTCACCAAGAGGGGGGGGCCCCCAACCAGCAGCCTGATTAAAAACCAGAGGGGTATCATACTGCATGGTAGCCACATCGCCACGGGGGGGGGGGGGGGGGGGCATCAGGGAGGCGGAGGACGTGCCCAACCGCTACTGAGCAGCTGGTACGATGCTTTCAATGGAAGACCGCGGCTCAAGCCTCTCATTAAAGAGGCACCTCCCGTTTTTCCTCAGCTAGAATACTGTCCCCATGTCCAGTTGACCCTTTCCTGAAATGGGGATTCATTGCTACACTTACCACGAGGACAGTCCCATGGATGCGAGGGATTCAACTCCCGAGAGGATCCTGCTCGTCGCTCACCGCTCTTAGTACCCGCTTTATATCGTATGGGGGCAGTGCTCTGAGTTCGTCGATCGAGACACACTTGTTGAGAGGAGCCCAGGAAATCGGGGGCCTAACCCTCTCCGAAACAGGGAACGAAGTCCGAAACGCGTAACTCTCACCATACAGGATTTTTAGAGAGGTGTGCAAAGAAGAACGTGCGCACCTACCACATTCGTGGGATTTTAGAGAAGTGGCAAAAGCATAACGTGCACACCTACCACCTAGGAGGAATTTTAGACGGGTGGCAAAGCCTAACGTGCCCACCCACCACTTACGTGGATTTTAGAAAAGCGGCAAGGATAACGTGCACACTTACCACTCACGTGGATTTTAGAAGGTGCGCAAAGAGCACTCTTAGGGTTCTATTGTCACCCGGACGTAATGGCCGGTCGGGAACAGCAGCTCCAGCACCCTCCTCAGAGTTGAGGGGAGTGATGTCTCCAGGGTGTGTTGACCAAGACACACTATTTGAGTGGGACCTAGGGTACCGGGGTGTTACCCCACTCTAACAAAGGGAACGAAGACAGCACGCGTAACCATTACCTTCACAGGATTTTAGAGAAATGGGTAAAGAATCCCGTGCCCATTTACCACCTAGGTGGAATTTTAGAAAATGGGCAAAGCAACACGTGCCCATCTACCAGCTATGTGGATTTTAGAGAAATGCGCACAGCTTCACGTGCACATCCCCCACTCACGTGGCATTTGGAGAAATGCGCAAAGTCTGCTTCACGTGGACACTTATCATATTATCTGGAATTTAAGTTCATGGATACCCGACCATATCGGTCAGCTGGAAGCGGCCGGCTCGCACATCTCAGTGGTTATGGGAGCCCTGCCTAGGACAGCTTACACAGGAGGATTCTGGTGATGCCCCCGTACCTCCCATTCGTTGCCTCAGTAAGAAGGAGTACGCCGGTGGCCAGGGAGCCCCTCGGGGTGACCAGGCACTGTGGCCCCGTCCGGTTGCCTTGCAGCGTAGCACCGGGGGCCTGATGTTCACGAAGGCTCCCGCAAGAGCCCGTATTCGGCCGCATGATCCAGGAGGTATGAAGCCGAAGCCCGGCTTTTCTTACCGTCTGGATATATGTCGACGAGTGATACGCCTATTGCAAGTAGAGCACCTGGCTTCTGAGCCCAGCAACTGCACCTCATTGAAGGCGTCTAGCAAGGGACAAACCGCACAGGTCCCGGGAAACACTGCAAGGAACTATAGAAGGTTACACACACACACAGCCATCTCAGTCTGTCCTCGATATACAGATAACATGATATTTGGATCATACTCACCCCCATGACCTCTGTGCTGGAGCTCTGCTCCGAGGATCTTTCTGACCTGATCATCCGCTGCAGGTAACTTTATATTTATTACACATGACCACCTCAGTCTCGGTCCATGTATATCATCTCTCATACTATTATCATAGCTCACCCACCACGATCTTGTTGCCGGGGCTCGGGGGGGGGGGGGGGGGGGGGGGGGGCTGTTTCGGGTATTTGTTGACCGACCGCAGTGCCATAGCGGTTACTATGGGATCTACCAGAGAAGCCCCAACAACTATTGGCCCAGTAGGCGAGCCTGTTTGAAAACTGTTTGTAACATCTACCGCGGCAGCTGTAGATGGTGGTCATAACAGGTAATGAAAAAGGGAGTACAGGGTAGATTTTGCAACCCTCCGCTGGAGAGCGGAATCCTAATATTACTCTGACCCGGCGTAAAGCGCTGGCGCTTGTCCCAGTTCTCACGCCACCCTCGGGTTAAGCGCCTGAGCCTCCCCTTGCCCCCACGTACTACTTCCTACCCCCCCCCCACAGGTGAGTCGGGCGCGAGTCGCGACACTCGCCTCTGTGCCTGGGAAGAGGTGTGCCCGTCTCTGATCTCGAACCGAGACGGGCAGGACGCCCGGTGTGTTCGGGCTCAGACCCTGGCCTTCTGTGGTATGAGATTTGAACGCTGGCTGAGCGCGACTTCGCTCCCTGAATTTTCGCCCACACGTCTCAAACGGAGGTTCCAACAGTTCCTGGCGACAACGGGCATCGAGAAGAAAGCCCCTTTTTTTCTTCCCGATGTCCGCTAAGTTCACCTACAACTGCCGCTCCGTCACCACCATAGCGGCCATCGCTCTGCCCATGGCCGAGGCGGCCTGCTTAGTAGCCCGGAGGGCCAAGTCCGTGGTGCGCCGCAGCTCAGCCGTTTCACCAGGAGAAAGGCCCTGCCCCTCATCCAGGTCCTTCAGCAGGTCAGCCTGGTAAGCCTGAAGCACCGCCATCGTGTGCAACGAGGCCACAGCCTGACCTGCCGCTGCGTATGCCTTGCCGTTTGTGCGAGATGTGGCTTGAAGGGGCACGGATAGCAAGGAGGGAGTTTTGAGAGATGACATCTCCCCCAGATAGAGGTAGCTGGCTAGCGTCTCTTCCACAGGAGGCATCATCCCATAGCCGCTTTCGCGCATCGACTCAATATTCGCATAACTCGTATGCTGAAACCAGTATACGCGTGAGGAAAACGGCCTCTCCCATTCCTTCTCGATCTCAATGTGGAGATCAGGAAGGAAAGGAAGGATCACTTGAGCTGGAGGTCTATGGTCAGAGAGATAACTTCATCGAGGCGACCTCGCAACGTCACTTTCTTGGCCCGCTTCCACGGCAAGTCTAGCCTCGCCGTGGTGCGATCCATAACTTCTAACAGCTCATCATACGCAGGGCAGTTGGATTGGGAAAGCTCAGCCTCAGCTTCCTCACTCTCCACATCCATTTCCTGCTCTTGTTGGCCTGGGCCCAACTGAGCACTGGCCCCTCGATCAGATGATATCAGAGAGAGGATATCATCATCCAGTGGCTGTCTCTCGCCCCCCGCCAATGAGCGCGAGAAGGAAAGCCCCTCCCTAAACTCATCGGCCAGGTCCACCTGAAATCCCCACGAGCTCATTCTCCTCCGTGCCTCATCAGCGGCGGGTCCCGAGCCGCGGGAAACCTGATGGTTGCCCTCCCACTCGCGAAAGGACAACGAGAACGGAGGCTTTTTTCATCGAAAAGCTCCACATGCACTCGTTTGCTCCTCGAGGACATCGCGTTCGTGCTATTTGCCCAAACAAACAACGCATAGATCTTGTGAATCATCGGGTGTCAGAAACCGCTGACACGGATGTACTCACTTTCTAAACGCTCCGCTAGTGCTCGCCATCGTAGGAAAAGAAATACTCTTACTTTGCTTTTGGAATGCACGCTTCAAACAGACCGGTCAGTGAAGACGAAGAAGAGGATGATGTCCGCCCCCCCTAACCCGCTACCGGCGCCTATTTTGTACTAGTTGCGACGGTAGTGACGTCCTGGCTGTCGCCGGCCAACGAGTTGGTGTTTTTTTCAATGTATGCTTCAGATACGGGTCACGACCAGGCGTTCCCCATAGCGACCCCTAGAGGACGCAGTTCGAAGTTCCACGAAAGGGAACCTAGTTTAATTCCAATAGTCAAAAGTTTGATTTATAGAGCAGATTGCAGTTCTGAATGATTTTATTAGTGACGAAACATCTGTGAATGAAAACTTTCAGGGCTGAAGTCCCAGAAGCCCAATCCTAGCGTTGCCCATGTATCCGACCCTGCCAGTGGGAAGGTTGATTTTAAACCACTGCGAAATTCCGCATTACCGTTTTGATTAGTCCTGTGACTTGGTAACACATTTTAGAAACCCTGACTTTACCGCCTTCCTGCATGACATCTCGCTAACAAGCTCTCGGTATTAAACACGCTCCCTCACGTCTTTGCTCTAACAATACTATGGGTATATTTGGTAAGCCAAAGATATTTTATGCCCTCTTTTAGTGCAACCTTCAGTTCTTGTATTTCAGAGCCTGGCAGACGGGCTTATCCTTGATACTTCTGCGCAACCCACAGTGCCAGGATGTAATTGACTGTCCACTTCTGAACGCCACACGGTTGAATTTTCTATTATCTGTCCAAAAGGTGATGTAAATTCAATTCAAAAAGGCTTGGTAGAATTAAGCAGTGTGTGTGTGTGTGTGTTTGTGTTTGAGAGAGAGAAAGAGAAAGACCTGCCTTATACTATAAGTATCGGATGAATTGAAGATGGAAAATAGTTTGCGTTTATAGTCCCTTTGTATGTTGTACATTGTGTGTGTGGTTCTGTGAGTTAACACACATGAGATTGTTTGGGTATTAGGGAGTGTGGAGCTGTATTTATTGTGTACTGTAGTGTGTGTGTTCATACTGTCTCCGGGTCCTTTGGGAGTGTATGGGGGGGGATGTGTCCTAATGATGCGTTTTCTACACCATTGATTCAGTAGCTCTGCTTCACAGTAAATCCTTCACATGCAACACATTAGAGCAGGCTTTTTCCTCCGCCAATCGATTTGCAGAACTTACAGCTGTTCCTCTTTTCTCCTGTCCTCCGTTTAGTGCTCGTCTCCATTCCTCTGTGCTCCTCAGCTTTCCTTTCCTTTCCTTTCTTTTTCTTACCTTTACCCTTTCCTTAGAATATATTTCCAGTGAATGGATTCACTGACAATAAAGAGATTTTCTTATTTTTGTGCTTTTTCTTTTTTTTTTCCTTTTCATTAATTTTGTTGTTTTCTTTTACATTTACATTTACATTTAGTCATTTAGCAGACTCTTTTATCCAAAGCGACTTACAATTGGGGATACATAAAGTGATTCTTCTTAAAGAGGCAAACAGTCATAGGAAGTGCTCGTAATACCAAGTTTCTGGCATTTGTTCAAATAAGTACAAGCTAGAAAGATAAGGAATAAATAAAGACAGAGAATTTTTTTTTATTTTATGCCTGAAGCAGTAGCTTCGAAAGAGATGAGTTTTCAGCTGTCGCTTGAAAATTGTCAGGGATTCAGCATTCCGGATAGGGGTGGGAAGATCGTTCCACCAGCCAGGAGTGGTAAACGCGAATGTTCTGGAAAGTGATTTTGAGCCTCTCTGTGATGGTACCACGAGGCGTCGCTCACTAGCGGATCTCAGACTTCTGAAGGGGCTGTAAATTCGTAGTAGTGAGTGGAAGAAGGCGGCTGCTGAGCCTGTTCTATATGCAAGCATCAATATCTTGAACTTAATGTGAGCCGCAACCGGTAGCCAGTGCAAGGAGATAAAGGGAGGTGTAACATGGGCTCGGTTGAACCATGGGGGTTTCGTTTGCTTCCGCGAGGCATTTTGAATCATTTGTAGAGGTTTGATTGTTCTTGATGGAAGTCCAGCCAGAAGAGCTTTGCAGTAGTCCAGCCTAGAGATGACAAGGTCCTGGACAAGAAGTTGTGCAGCATGCTCGTTAGAAAGGGCCTGATCTTTCTGATTTTGTGCAATGCAAACCTGCAAGATCGAGTTGTCTTTGCAATGTGGTCTTTGAAGGTGAGCTGGTCATCAAAGATTACACTAAGATTTCTGACTGAAGTTGATGGGGTAGTTGTAGAAGAATCTAGCTGGATGGTGAAATCATACTGTAGAGTTGGGGTGGCAGGAAAGACAAGAAGCTCAGTTTTTGTCAGGTTGAGCTGTAGGTGATGTTCTTACATCCATGCCGAGATGTTCACCAGGCAGCCTGGGATCTGTGCAGCTATCATTGGATCATCTGTTTGAAATGAAAGATAGAGCTGTGTGTCCTCAGCATAGCAATGGTAGGAGAAGCCATGTGCCTGTATGATGGGACCCAGTGATGTAGTGTATATGGAGAAGAGGAGGGGTTCAAGAACTGATCCCTGAGGAACCCCATTGACAAGTTGATGTGTTTTGGATACCTCTCCTCCCCAAGCCACCCTGAAGGACCTACCTTTGAGATAGGATTCAAACCAGCGAAGTGGATTCCCTGTGATGCCCATTGAAGAGAGGGCAGACATGAGGTCTGATGATTGACAAGTGTCAAAAGCAGCAGATAGATCCACCAGAATAAAAACTGATGATTTGGAATCAGATTTTGCAATCTGCAAGGCTTCCGTGACTGACAGTAGCACAGTCTCAGTTGAATGGCCACTCCTGAAACCTTACTGGTTAGGATCCAGTTTGTTGTTCTGTGAAAGAAACAATGATATCTGGTTGAAAACAACTCTTTCGAGGGTTTTCGCTTTGAATGGAAGGAGAGAGACAGGTCTGGAGCTATCTGTAAGTGAAGTGTTTAATGTAGTTTTTTTGAGCAGTGGGGTTATCCGAGCCTGCTTTTCATTTTCATTTTCAATTTCTTTTCTTTAATATTATTTTCCTTTCCTTTACTGTATTCTTTCCTTTACGTATTCTTTTCCTTTCTTTTCCTTTACCTGTCCCTTTACGTTGTCTTTTGCTTTTCCTTTCCCCTTCTCTTTTCCTTTACCTTTTGCTTCTTTATTTTTCTTTACCTGTTCCTTTACCCTAATTTAGTTTATTTTTAATTTAGTTTTTCACTTTACCTGTACCTTTTCTTGCCTCTCCAGTTTACTCAGTGAGGTTTTTTTTTTGAAAGAGGTCTCTTATGCTCACAAAGGCTGCATTTATTCAGAAAACGAGCTACATGATATTGTGAAATCTTATTTCAATTTATGATAACTGTTTTCTAATTGAATATATTTAAAAATTTAATTTATTCCTGTGATGGAAAACTGAATTTTCAGTATCAGTACTCCAGTCTTCAGTGTCACGTGATATTTCAGAAATCATTCTAATATGATGATTTGCTGCTCAGACATTTCTTACTATCATCAGTGTTGAAAACAGTTATGCCGATTAATGTTTTTGTGGAAACCATGATACATTTTTTTGAGGATTCTTTGATGAATAGAAATTCAGCATTTATTTAAAATATAAATCTTTTGTAGCATTTTAAATGTTTTTTACTGTCACTTTTGATCAATTTAGTGCAGCCTTGCTGAATAAAATTATTTAAAAAATTTCGGCCTAAAAAAAAAGTCCTACTGACCCAGAACTTTTGATCGTAGTATATGTCATATCATCAGAGAGTGAAGCTCATATGCATCTCAAGGTTCTTTCTCATCAGGGATAGTAGCCAGTAGGAAAGTAGCATAGGGAATCCAGGTTTAGTGTTAAACCCCATTAGAAATGCATCCACCGACCTCCTGAAATATATTCCCTCACACTACCACTTCATTCCACTGGAATAATATCACTCAAGCAGAGGACTCATTAGTCCCAGAAACAGCTCCTGAATATTTAAGGCCTATTTTATTGAATCAAAAAAAAAAGAGCTTGACGTGGTTTCGGCACAGTAATTGAAGATCTCTCTCGCTCCCGTTTTCTCTCTCACTTACTTTCTCTCTCTCAGATTACTCTCTGAGCTCATATTGCTGTCTTCAAAGTGCATTTTTATTTAATCAGGGTTTACTGCTTCCAATTAAATATTTTAAGAAGACATGTTGTTTGGATGTGGGAGCAGGGCAAGGCGGAGCGGCGCAAAGGTGTCCTGGAGTCTTTCAGGAGACCTTGAATTCTCAGACCTTTGGAGGACAGTTTATTCAAATTACCCAAGGTCAACTGGGATACTCATGTTAAAGGAAGGAGGGGGAACTTTGGGAATTCAGTACCTTTGCTCAATTTCTATCACCGTGAAAGCGATACGTACTATTGCAGACACACTTGACAGGCACGGCGACTAAAATGACATGAACAAACATGACAGTGCTCGGACACACTTTTTGGAACAATAAATGTTTGATCAGCACATATTGATTTGAACACATATAAACCGCAGCTGGAAATGTCTCGGCTTACATGGGTGTGCAAATTTTGGTGCATGAGTGATTATTGCCAAAACTGTCTCGGGTTATTGCCCTCACAGAAACTTTTGAAGATGGATGTTTTTTGGCCAGATGATCAATTGGATTATTTGCAGTGGCAGGTATAAGTAATGACAGTAATAAGCAAAAACAAGTGAAGAAGCAGCTATAATTTATTATTCATATCATGAATCCCAATTGTTATAAATGATGCCTGCACTATTCCATTGCACTCTCCTTTACTCTCGAAAACTATTGTACAAATAAAAACCTGAAGGCTTTGTTCTAGTGAAGTACTGATCCAGCATGCTTTTAACCACTAGCATCCACATTTAAAAAGGCTGCAGAAATCACTATTCGCTTGTCAGTACATAAATGCAAATGTGGTTACAAAATATCAATTACAGACCAAAATTCGAAAGTATTAATTGAAGGGGTTTGTTTACCGGTGTTATAAAACTTTTGTGTTATTGATGTTTTCTAGTCATTCTTTAAAAAGTTAAAAAAAATATATGAAGAATTCCCATCTATTCAGAGAAATAGAAAAAGCAACATGTGGCAATGAGTTTTTACTTCTCTTTGAATGCTTTAAAAGTATTTTTAGGTTAATCCCACATGAAAAGATGTGCAAAGTAATAATTCTGAACAAAGTTATTACAGTGCTTGCAAGGTGAACACTGATTCTTTTTTTTTTCCTTTTGGATCCTGAATTAATTCAGCCCAAACCACTTAATATACAGCATCTATTTAGACATTGTTATTGATTTTTATACTTTATATAAAAAACATTTCTACTCAACATTTCAAAAGTTTGGAGTCAGTAGAATTTTTTTTGTCTGTTTTTGAAAAATTATTTTTATTGCATTATTTAATCCAAAATCCAATAAAAACAGTAATATTGTGAAATATTATTACTATTTTAAAATAGCTGTTTTCTATATTCATTTCATTTTAAATCGAAGTTAAATATGTTATGGCAAAACTGAATTTTCAGCATCATTCAGTGTAACATGATCCTTCAGAAATCATTTTATTAATATGCTGATTTGCTGCGCAAGAAACATTTCATTTTAGTTTAAAGCAGTTGTGATGCTTTGATAAATAGAAACATTACAAATATTGCATATAAAAGTTTTTACTGCCACTTTCGATGATTTTATTTCTTCATTGCTGAATAAAAGTATTAAGTTATGTATTTAATTTAATAGTTAATTGCTATATGATTGCCCCTTTTTGCATGTATTTACATATTGAATTTTGATTAGCCCTTTTTTATTTCTTTCTTCAAACTGAAAGAACAGTGTTGCATGTGTTGGTTCTCATTCCCTGAGACAAAAAAACAAGATGTACTAAGTGTCACGGCAGAGTTTATGGTGGCTCTAATGCGGCATGCTATTACACACAACTTCAGACTAAAACCTACTGTACAGTAAGCTCATCTAAACTATAACACTATTCTTTTATAACCTTGCAAGCTCTAGTATTTCTTTCATTAAATCTAGGTTTTGTAGCAATTGCTCATCATAAAATATGACCGTGTGTGTCAGGGTCAGTGATCACCATGGTGACTGGGATATGATGTTGAGAGGCCGTTTGTGCCATTTGGCTGTTTCTCCAATAATAGACAGTTGGGCTTTGTAGGAAAGGCAATTTCATAAACTAACCCTAAATATGCACACTTGCGGTCTTTTGTCAAAGCTGTGTATACTGGAACACTTGTGAAGAAAGAACATTGTGTTTGGCATTTGTATCCCCAGGAATGGTAGAAACACCCTTTTTTTCTTCTTCTTTTTTTTTAAATCGCTGAGCTGAAAATACTTTTCAAAGCGTTGAGGGCAGTGACAGCAGAGTGAAGACACTTTGGCGACCAGAAGATTTCTATCATGAGCATTTTAGATTAATTTAATTATTTTGCTATCATTCTTCCTGCTTATTTATTTTGAGGCTCAGTATGTATCTCCTGCGTGTGTGTGTGTGTTGCTTAAGGGTGTCTGCAGAAGGAGAGATAAGACGCTAGTGTAGGACACTAGTGGATAGTGTTCACAGAATCCTGCTGATCTTATCTTCTCTCTACTTCCCTTTCTCCTGCTTTCCTTCATCCTTTCTTCTCCCGTGTGCTGTGATTTTCACAGCATGCATGTTTTACGTAGAGTTAGATTGAGAGAAAGTGGATTGTCCTCTCAGTCATGATTCTCTCATTTTATCAAATTTAGTATGAAATGTGACTATTTTGGTGCAAATTCATGACTTGGTATGACACTTACTACTCGATTTTCTACACTAATGTTTAAACGTTGCTTTTTGTTGTTTTTGGGAAAGAAAGTAATATATGTGGCAGATTTACATTGTCATCAAAGATTTATTTCAAGTAAATGCTGTTTTTTTTTTTACTTTCTATTCATCAAAGAATCCTGGAAAAATATAAGAAAAAAATATGGCAGTTCGTGAGTAGCAAATCAGCATATTTTAGAATGATTTCTGAAGGATCATATTGTGACACTAAAGACTGGAGTAATAATGCTAAAAATTCAGCTTTCAGATCGCAGAAATAAATTACATTTTAAAATAAATTAAAATAGAAAACAGTTCTTTTAAATTGTAATATTTAACTTTTTGCTGTATATGTGATTAAATGCAATGTTGGTGAGCATAAGGACTACATTAAATGTAGCTTAACTTGCAACAAAGATAAATGCTGTGTATTCTTGGGTTTGTGCATTTTATTGGAAATGCATTCAGTGTTTGCTTAAACTGATAAAAAAAATGTAGAGAATAAAATTGATTCTGTTGCTATTTGAAGTCCGATTTAAAATCTGAATCTAGAAGCCAACAGCTAAGAACATCTTTTAGTTTGCTCAAAGTCATAGTAATTTTGTCTTGTTTTTTGTAGCTTTTTTTTTTTTTTTTTTTTTTTTGTTTTTTGTTAAGGAAGTGCTGAGAGTGCCCTGATGTTCAAATGAAACCCACACCACTGACAAACCTCCGAGACTCAATTCGTTCCTCTGTTATTTTCACAAACCTCCAGCTTTTGGTCCAAAACCCCTCCATTACCATCCGACCGTTGTATTTCATCTTTTCTGCTCCCTTTGTACTGTATTTTCTTTTCTCTCTTACGTTCTCTCTCTGTCGTCTTTAAAGTGCTGTCGTGACCAGACAGAAAGAAACAATATTGCTTTTAGAGGACAAACAAATGGAGGCTCCCCATTATCTTTCCGTTCATCCTGTATACTTGTGTGCGTTCTACTGTGTGTGTGTGTGTGTGTGCACCGGAGGCTGAAGGTGGGGACGGGAAGCATGCACAAGTGTCCCATGAGAGCTCTAGCCTGTTCTATAACATGACAGGCCCTCAGAGGAGCGCGCCAAGCTGTCACACTGAGCTCTCCCCAACGCTAATGAGTCAGAGTTAATTAAAAAACCCAGGCAGGACTGCGGGAGACACACATCGATGCACACACACACATGCACTCACCCAACCTGGCCAGAGTTAAACACACATAGTTGGACAGTGGGGAAGAATATTGCTGATTCATGCTGCAGCCTCAGGGGGCCGTGTGTGTGTGTGTGTGTGTGTGGACGTCAGCGCATGTGTCCCTTGTGTGTGTTTAGCGTCCCTGCGGCACTGGGGCTTTTATGGAGAGGCGGGGAGGAAGCTACGCTGCTGCCGCTCTCAGTCTTTTTCTTTAGATTCCTTGCTCCTGAGGTCATGCGTTTTTTTTAGTATCCACCAAAATAATTACCAAAGTATCCACTACTGAGATAGGAAAAAATGTAGAAGCTGTGGTTAAAGGAATAGTTCACTCAGAAATGAAAATTTACTCACCCTGATATCTTCAAAAAAAAAATTTTATCAGAACAGATTTGGAGAAATTTAGCAATACATCACTTGCTCTCCAATGGATCATCTGCAGTGAATGGGTGCCGTCAGAATGAAAGTCCAAAATGTGATAAAAACACTTTTTTTTTTTTTTTTTTTTACAATAATACAGTATCTATATTACTCCAGTCCATTAATTAACATCTTGTGAAGTGAGAACCTGCTTGTTTGTAAAAAAATAAATAAATCCATTTTTAAGGTGTTTTCAAAACTTCACTTCTGGCCATAATCCGTAATCCACTTCATCCAGTGAAAAATTCCAAGCTCTGTTGTCCTCTTACATCAAAATTAATTTTGGACTCCATTGTGGACTGTTTTCATATGTAAACAGTGCTTTATCTGTGCATATTTCTCTCCTGATTTATACGAGAACTTTTTCACTAAATAAGGCAATATTTAGAGGGCTCATATTTTAGTTGAAAGCAACCGTTTAAAGTTTAAAAAGTCTTGATGGATTTGTTTCTTACAAACATGCAGCTTTTCACTTCACATGATTTTGATAGAGTGGATTATTGGGATGTTTTTAATAGTTATTTTGACTCATTCTGACGGCACCCATTCACTGTATGCAGAGGATCCATTGGTTAGCAAGTTATGTAATGATACATTTCTCTAAATCTTTTCAGATGAAGAAACAAACTCATCTACATGTTGGCCTTAGAGCGAGTCAAATTTTTCTGCACATTCATTTTTCTGGGTGAATTATTACTTTAACATGGCTGATTTTTTTGTAAGGGTTTCTTTCATCACCCAAATGGTTTTTTTATTCTTTCTTTTTTTTTCGGTTATTAAAAAGAAAAGATTAGCATCTTGCTGCAACAAGGGTTTGTTTGAAAATAAATGAATGTTTTAATTTTTCCATTTTAGTTGGTAATCAGCTATTTCATCTTATCGTCGTCTGTGACACTATTAAGCATGCAGGCAGAAATGTCAGCACCAGATTATCATGTTTACTCAGCATATTAATATATTAGCATTTTTTTAATATTAATGCAGGATTAGCATAAACATTAGCATCCATTAACATGCTTTTGCATATTCAAATTTGCTTACTTCATGTACAAATGCGACGCTAATCGTTTCAGCTTTTGTTCAGTGGTTATTCCACTCAGTTCCCATCCCAGAGGGATTTTTGATTAAGTTGATGCTGAAAAGATTCACGGTTGTTTATAGCAAACTACTTTAGCGGTTCCTTTTAGCCGGGTGAGATTAGCATCATATGAGATCGAGTGCTTGTTGGTAGAGATGTACGTTAACACAAAGGCACATCGATGCGTGTTAGGGCAGATGTTCTGTGGAGGGACAGGAAGATTGTTGTCTTGTCACACTGAAACTTAAGACAGAGGCGTGAGCTGCAACAGGCCATGAAAGCTGAAAAAAAGATCCTATCACATCAGGCATGCTTGGATGAACTTTCTTGCTACGTCATTCATTCTTCTTTCAGATCTCTTCCGTAACTTTTGTTGTTGTTAATTTGGCTTATCCCTTTATCACGCAGCACATTTTGTTCATTTTCATCTGCTAGCATTTCTCTATGATTTTTAAGTTTGTGCAAAATCTTGCATACTGTTTATTTAAGGGGCGCCATATCAGTATTGGTATATCAATATTAGTACCAATTTTTTGCCATATGAGGAACTGTCTCTTGTGCTTTCAGGCCAATTGTCTCTAAATCTCACATTTGTTGATTTATACGTGTTATAGGCCTCGAAACTTATATATTTGGTGATCTGGAATGTATTGAACGTTGTTGTTATGAATTCTGCTCATTTAAATAGGTCACAAGATAATGTTATCTAGCTGCCTAACATTTTGTTGAAATTTCGCAAATGACTTGTTATTGTCCCAGAAGCGTCATTCATCATCAATCATGTGACTGTTTTACACCGCATTGCTTTCAAGCAAAAGAATATTTGTGAATTTATTTATAATTTTTTTTCCCTTAAACATGTAAAATATGTTGCTAATTTTTTTTATGTTAAGACCAACATTATTTATATATAAATAATTGTAACATCTGTTATTTATTATTTATCATATATTGTAGGGCTGGACCAGAATATTTGATTATTCGAATATTTGTTTGGTGGGTTGACATTCGATTTTCAATTTTGAAATTCTAATATATATTTATTTTTTTTCGAACACCTGGCATCCCCCGCGAAACGAATCGCCCATGAATGAACGTCCTGATTCAGTTCATCTGGAAGAGAAGACAAAAATGCCGAAAACCTCAGCTGTGTGGGAGCACTTTAAATTGAGTGAGGACAAGACAAAGGTAGTGTGCCAAATATGCGATTTGAAGCTGGCCTACCACAACAGCACATTAAGTTTGTAAAATCACCTGAGTTCTGTAAGTAGTACGCCTATAGTATATTGTTGGTGTAAAAAAAACGAGCTGCTTTTATCCGCCATGTTAATCAGTAATTTTACACATGATAAAAACGTGCACTTAATTTGCTTGGAAAATACTTGCGAATACGGCAGTCATAAAAAAAACGTACAGTAGCCTGAACGTACAGGAGCATGTAAACCCTGCCCGCGTGAGGCACGCCGCTTCCGGATCGCGCTGTTCTGTAGTTTATTAATTCTGAACGTGTCAAGTGTCCATATTGCACCAAAATGTGACACTGTACTCCCTTGGGTCCGCAGCAACACACCCGCCACGCGTGAAGTCGATTGGATGAACGGTTCTCGAAAATAATAAAAATGTAGACAGACAGACAGACACACAGAGATTCCTGCCTATATTACACCATGTCTTCACTATACGCGTAAAAGCGACCGTTGAAAATCATTTGAAACTTCTGTCAGCACATCATAAATAGAACGAGGCATCAGTTTTCTGTCAGGAATTTGTCGTGTCGCGATGCGCCGCATCCAGTGTAGACCGCATCACTGATTATAATGAGTTCTATAGTATTTTGTCGCGCCTTGCCGCTTGTGTCCGGTGTAGACACGGTGTTAGTAAGGAGAATATGTTCAGGAGTCCCCCCTCCCTCCAAGCTTCGAATATTCGTTGATTACTACCGAAGCTTTGTAAGCTCAAAAATGCTTCGGACCAGCCCGAATATATTGTTTGGCCTGTACCCAGTTTTGTTTGTTCCCATTCAGTCAGTCACGTTCAACGTTACGTCAGTGACTGACGAATTGGGATCTCGCCCGAGAGCCCAATCACCTTCGAGTGTTAACTAAACAAGCCAATGACAGTTGGCGAGCGTGTTTCGCCACGCGCACCCCACCCCGCAGCGCGGGTATAAAAGGAGAGCGCGTGCAACGCACATCAGCTTTTCGCTTCGGAGCCGAGCCTTCTGCAGGACGAATCTCCGCGAGTGTTCTAGAGAAACAGCTGGTGTTGGTGTGACGGCGTATCAGCGGGGTTTGCCATCCAGGCTGCTGAAACCTCGCGGGCCTGCAGCTCTCATTCTGCGGTCTCGCTGCGACCTCCCCTGGGCGCTTCAGCGCTCTCACTAAAAGAGTGTTTCCTTTTTTTCCTAAAATAGCAAATGTCTAAAAGAGCTCCACGAGCGACGGTCGTCTTTTTAAAGATGGCTTCCCGCTAGTGCATTTCTGGATGTGGTCGTTTCCTGCCTACATCTGATGGTCATGATCGCTGCCTCTCATGCTTGGGCTTACAGCACGCGAGGCAGCTCTCATGGATGAGTCATGTTCTCAGTGTGGGAACATGACCATCGCGACTTTGCGGCCTAGATACCACCTCTTTAAACGGGGGGGTATCCCCCTTGCCATGCCCCGCTCTAGCTCCTCTGGTTCTCGGAGGGCTACTTCGGTTCATGGTCAGGGAGACCTGAGGGTTATGGTGAGAGCTTCCCCGTCGAGTACGTCTCCGCGGGCCTCTCATTCCTCGAGCATGTCGCACCACCTGGTGCTTCTGGACGAGTGTGCTGGGTCTTCGGACAGGGCGGGGTCCTGCATCTTGTGCGGGGCACAGGCAGAGGGCAGGATGTCGGTCGCTGCATCGGAGGGTGAGCTAGGCTTTGGAGATGAGGATTCGGCTGCGCTGCCAACGTCAGGAAGTGTGGCGTTGCCCGAGTCAGATCCAGAACTGACTGCTATGCTTTCCCGGGCCGCTGAGAGCGTCGGGCTGCACTGGAGGCCTCCGCCTTCTCCCGAACGCTCGAGGCTGGATGATTGGTTCCTGGGGGCGCAGGCCGGGCGCCGTCAGCCGCCTCCGGTTCCATTCTTCCCGGAAGTGCATGAGGAGGTTACTAAGTCTTGGAAGGCACCTTTTTCTGCCCGAAACAGGTTTGGTGCCTCCTCCATCCTCACAACCCTCGACGGTGGGGCGGCCCAAGGTTATGTGGACATCCCCCCAGTCGAGCGCGTTTTTGCTATGCAGCTCTGCCCGCAAAGTGCCGCCACCTGGAGGGGTAATCCACGCCTTCCATCTACGCCTGTAAATTTTCGTCCGTTCTGACGGCTAAGGCTTACAGTGTTGCTGGACAGGCCGCTTCCGCCCTGCACGCCATGGCCCTCCTGCAAGTCCACCAGGCCAAGGCGTTGAAGCAGTTGCACGAGGGTGGTGCTGACTCAGGTGTGCTGCAGGAACTGCGCACGGAGACGGACCTCGCGCTTAGTGCGACGATAGTCACGGCGCGGGCCCTGGGTCAGACGATGTCCACATTAGTGGTCCAGGAGCGCCACCTATGGCTGACCTTGGCGGATATGAGGGAGGCCGACAAGCATCGCTTCCTGGACTCCCCGATCTCCCAGGCCGGCCTATTCGGCGAAGCGGTGGAGGGCTTTGCCCAACAGTTCTCCGCCGCACAGAAGCAGACGGAGGCGTCTCCGCCCCTTCCGCCCCGGCGGTCTGCGGCTGTCCGCACCCCACCGCCGGCTGCAGCCCCTCTGTCTGCTCGTTGCCGAGGGCGCCCTCCTGCGGCCTCCCCCTCCGCTCCGGCGCGGCCATAGCAGCAGCCTTCACAACGGCTGCAGCGTGGAGCCGGCCGCAGGAAACGGGTGCAGCCCGCCTCCGCCCCTGCCAAGCCCGTGAAGCGTCAAAGCAGGCGGCGTCCCTGAGACGGGCGACCCGGAGCCCTTGGATCCTGCTCTTCAGGAGATGGTGACCGCACCACTCCTTCCCCCGGAGGAGGGCCGGGTGGAGAATCTTATGTTCCCGTTTGTTTTTGTTCCGCCACTGGCTACCCAGCCAGTGGTACCCAAAACTTCATTAAAAGAGCAGTTTCCTTTGCCTCCGGGTCCCAAGAGGGTGAGGACGGCGGTGCACGAGACCCAGTCTCCACACAGCCGGCCCCCTCTCCCTTCGCTAGTGGGCAGCAGGGTTCAGTTCACGGACGCTACGCCTCCTCACGAGCCCCCGGCCCAGCAGTGGAGCCAGGTAAGTGGCGCGCCGCGCACTCAGACCCCACCCTGGGACGCGCGGCCTCCCGGGTTGGGTCCCTGTGTTCCACTTCGCTGCCCCACTGTGGGTACGTCGGTGGTCTCCCTGGTCCCGCTAGTTCGGTCGCTGGGGGCCTGGTTAGCGCTCCCCAGGCCGTCTCGCTGGCTCGTGAGAACCATCAGACTCGGCTACGCGATTCAATTCGCCCGGCGCCCTCCCAAGTTCAGGGGCATTCGGTTCACCTCTGTGCCGGACAAGGATGCTCCTGTCTTGCGTGCAAAGATCGCGGTCCTGCTAGCGAAGGACGCGATACAGCCGGTCCCTCTAGCCGATATGAAGATGGGGTTTTACAGACCTTTTTTACCCAAGAAAGGCGGTGGGTTACGACGGATCCTGGACCTGCGCGTACTGAACCGGGCCCTTCACAAGCTCCCGTTCAGGATGTTGACGCAGAAACGCATCTTTCAATGCGTCCGTCCTTTCGATTGGTTTGCAGCGGTCGACCTCAAGGACGCGTACTTTTATGTCTCGATTCTCCCTCGACACAGACTGTTTCTCCGCTTTGCGTTCGAAGGGCAAGCATATCAGTACAAGGTCCTCCCCTTCGGGCTATCCCTGTCGCCTCGTGTCTTCACCAAGGTCGTGGAGGCAGCCCTCGTCCCATTGAGGGAAGCGGGCATTCGCGTTATCAACTACCTCGACGACTGGCTCATACTGGCCCAGTCTCAAGCACAGTTTGTGCGAACACAGGGACGTGGTACTCAGCCAGCTCAGCCGGTTGGGGCTTCTGGTCAACTGGGAAAAAAGCAAACTCTCTCCGGTGCAGAGGATCTCTTTTCTAGGCATGGAGCTGGACTCGGTCAACCTCTCGGCACGTCTCTCAGTAGAGCGTGCGCAGTTGATGCTGAACTGCCTGGGGTCCTTTCAGTGAAAGATGGCGGTTCCACTGAAATAGTTTCAGATTTCCTGGGGCATATGGCATCCGCAGCCGGTGTCACGCTGCTCGTGTTGCTTCATATGAGACCGCTTCAGCTTTGGGTTCACGACCGGGTCCCGAGATGGGCATGGCTACACGGCACTTACCGGGTTTCTGTTACCACGTTACTCCCCCGTTCTGCCGTCCGACCCTCAGCCCATGGACAGATCTTGCCTTTCTTCGGACAGGATTGTCCCTTGGGCAAGTATCCAGGCATTTTGTTGTGTCAACAGATGCCTCCGCCAGGGGCTGGGGTGCCATGTGCAGTGGGAATGCAGCTGCGGGGCTCTGGTCGGGGCCCCGACTACAGTGGCATATCAACTGCCTCGAGTTGCAAGCAGTATGGCTGGCTCTGCGCCGCTTCAAATCGCTGCTACACGACAAGCCTGTACTGGTCCGTACGGACAACACTGCTACCGTTGCTTACATCAACCACCAGGGCGGTCTACGCCTCCGTCGCATGTCGCAACTCGCCCGCCATCTCCTCTGGAGTCAGAAGCATCTGAGGTCGCTTCGCGCCGTTCACATCCCAGGCGAGCTCAATCGTGCAGCCGACGAGCTCTCACGTCAGCCCGCCCTTCCGGGAGAATGGCGACTTCACCCCAAGACAGTTCAGCTGTTCTGGAGACGCTTCAGGGATGCTCAGGTAGACCTGTTTGCCTAACCAGACACGTCCCATTGCCAGTTGTTTTACTCCCTGGCAGGGAACCCCTCGGCACGGACGCGCTGGCACACAGCTGGCCGCGGGGCCTTCGCAGGTATGCGTTTCCCCCATTGAGCCTTCTGGCACAGTTGCTGTGCTAGGTCAGGGAGGACGAGGAGCAGGTTCTCTTGGTGGCGCCATATTGGCCCAGGATCGGACTTTGTTCCCCGAACTGATGCTCCTCGCGACAGCCCCTCCTTGGCGAATTCCTCTGAGGAGGGATCTCCTTTCTCAGAGAGGGGGCACCCTCTGGCATCCGCTTCCAGACTTGTGGAATCTCCACTTGTGTTCCCTGGACGGGACGCGGAGGTTCTATGTGGGCTACCTTCAGCGGTAGTAAACACCATCGCTTCATCTAGAGCCCCGTCTACCAGACACGCTGACAGGCTGAAGTGGAACCTGTTCGTCGGTTGGTGCTCTTCCCGCCTGGAAGACCCCCGTAGATGTCCGATCGCATTCGTGCTTTCTTTCCTGCAGGATGGCTTGGAGCGAAGGCTGTCTCCCTCCACCCTGAAAGTGTATGTTGCCGCCATTGACGCGCATCTCGAGGCAGTACACGGTAAGTCTTTGGGGAAGCATGAATTGGTCATCAGGTTTCTTAGAGGGGCAATGAGGCTGAATCCTCCGCGCCCTCACCTGTTACCCTCTTGGATCTCCCCTCGGTCCTCATGGCCCTGACGGAGGAGCCCTTCGAGCCTCTGCAGTCATTAGAGCTTAAGGTTTTGTCATTAAAGTCAGCGCTCCTCACCGCTTTGGCCTCGGTCAGGAGGGTAGGGGACCTGCAGGCATTCTCAATCGACGATTCGTGCCTAGAATTCGGAACAGGTAACTCTCACATTGTCCTGAGACCCCGGCCCGGATATGTGCCCAAAGTTCCCACCACTCCTTTCAGGGATCAGGTGGTGAACTTGCAAGCACTGCCTCGGGAGGAGGCAGACCCAGCCATCGGTCTGCCTCTGTCCCGTTCGCACTCTGGTGCGCATTTTACGTGGACCGTACCGGAGCTTTAGGACCTCAGACTAGCTCTTTGTCTGCTTTGGAGGTCAGCCGAAGGGAAAGGCTGTCTCCAAACAAAGACTTGCCCACTGGTTAGTGGAGGCTATAGTCTTGGCGTACCAGGCCCAACGTTTACCATGCCCCCTCGGAGTGAGAGCTCACTCTACGAGAGGAGTGGCATCTTCTTGGGCATTGGCGCGGGGCTCCTCGATAGCAGACATCTGTAGAGCTACCGACTGGGCAACGCCTAACACGTTTGCGAGATTCTATAATCTCCATGTAGAGCCGTGTCCTCTCGTGTACTTGCCTCAGGTAGGCAGTAACACCGGACCGGTTCGGTGTCGATCACGCTTGCTGCGCCCTTCCCCTCTACGGACCGGATACGTGCGCTTTTTTGCTCCTCAGTTCAGTTCCCCATGGTGAACCCTTTTGGAGTTCCTCCCGCACCCTCGGCGGTTAGGCGTGGCGGAGCGCCAGACGCCAGTTTCAGCACTTGTGTGCATGCCCAAGGTCAGCCCTTGTGTGTAGTGATTCCCCCTTCGGGTGCTCCCACATGTGTATTCTTCCACGGTACGGCTCCCCTCACGTTAAGCCTGTGTCTTTCCCTGGCAGTCGTTCCCTGCCATCTCTGCTGTGTAGTGATCTCACCCCAGGTGGGTTGAGCCTACCGCAGAGACTTCCATATGTAGTACTGCCCTGGGCCAGTCTATATGTGTAATTCCACATGATACCTCCTATGATGTGGCTTCCGTAGCGTTCCCAACTGGGTACGCTTTCCCCGTGTTATCCAATGCACCACTGTATGGAACGGCAGTGGCGGACACCTCTGCCTAGCCGCTGTCCTGTCTTCCGCCCTAGCTGGTGTGGGGGGACTTGCCGGCTCTTGAGGGGGTCAGCAATAGTGGCGTTTTTCCATACGGATCCCAATTCGTCAGTCACTGCCGTAACGTTGAACGTGACTGACTGAATGGGAATGTCTAGGTTACTTGTGTAACCCTCGTGCCCTGAAGGAGGGAACAGAGACGTCACATCCCATTGCCACGGCTGCTGTACCACCGCTGAGCGGCCCGGTCACTGGCTCGGCTCCTCAGCGAAAACTGATGTGCGTTTGCACGCGCTCTCCTTTTATACCCGCGCGGTGGGGCGGGATGTGCGTGGCGAAACACGCATTCCAACTGTCATTGGCTTGTTTAGTTACACTCGAAGATGATAGGGCTCTCAGACAAGATCCCAATTCGTCGGTCACTGACGTAACGTCTCCGTTCCCTCCTTCAGGGAACGAGAGTTACACAAGTAACCTAGACGTTTTCACTGTCTGATAATGTATGATAATATATTTGTTTAATACATATCTATTTGCACATAATATTCAGATTATTTTTCAAGCTGATTTAAAATCAAGCCGTTTTTTAGCACATTAAATTTTGCAAGCCTGATTGTACATAAAATTCTGGAGAGTGTTAGTATGAATGCTATTTTTGACAAAAATAATGATCAGCATTTTTTATTGGCCAAAAATTCCTAAACGGAGCATCCTTATTGTCTGTCAAATTAATGAGCAAGCATACAAAAACATACTCTGTTAAATGTTGATACCAGCACGGCCTTGTAGCCAGAAAATTACAAGAAGCAGCATATTTTTTTTCCACAAACACGCACACACACACTTGTATTTGCGCTCACTCTCCATCTTTCTCAGGGGAGCGTGAGTGTGTATGGCTGTGGGCATGTGCTCTCAGAAAGTCTTCATCGCTCTTCTGTCTTTTATGACTCTGTGTCTGCTACACAAATGTAATAACATTGTTTTTCTTTCTTGGATTGGATGAAAACAATATGAAGGTAGAGAGCCCAGCTCTACTCAAACGGACACCTGCTTGTGTCTCAACCTCTCTGACCTGTCTTTAATTTATCTCTGTCTCTGTTATTTCCTCTCTCAGGTTGTGCCTTCCTCACATACTGTGCAAGAGAATCAGCGCTAAAAGCTCAGACCGCGCTTCACGAGCAGAAGACGCTACCTGGGGTAGGTCATCACGGTCAAACTGGCACATAAACACATGCAAATAAGAAAACACATGCACACTGGTACAGATGGGTAGTTGACATAATACTATAGGGAAGTTGGCAACGTGACATGCTGAAATCGATATAATAATCACTATAGCATTTTGGTGTTGTTGTTTTTTTAATTTAATTATACATGTACTATGCATGTAAATTTTAAATAAATAAAAACTATATTAACGTATAATGTATAAAACCGTCATTCAAATTTTGGGAGTCTTTTATTTATTATTTTTAATTAATACGTTTTTGCTGAAGAAAAATTTTAACTTTTATTCTGCAAGAATGAATAAAATTTGTCAAAAGTGGCAGTAAAGATATTTAAAATGCTACAAATAATTTTTTACATTAATAATGTGCCATTGTTTGCACAAAATATAAGCAGAGCTATATTTTCAACATTTTATAATAGTAAATAAAATGTTTCTGGAGCGCCAAATCATCATATTAAAATAATTTCTGTGGATCATATGACACTGAAGACTAGCGTGATGCTGAAAATCCACTTTGCCATTACATGAATAAATTACATTTTAAAATATGTTCACATAGAAAATTGTTATTTTAAATAGCAATAATATTTCACATTATTTATTGTGTTTTTTTTTGTTTAAGTAAACATTAAAAAATAATGTTGCAGACCCCAAACTTTTGCCACTTTTGAATGGTTATGTGTGTGTATACAGTATATCTATATTTATTCATATACAGTAAATAAAAAATAGATAGTGTATGCATTATATGTCAACTACCCAAATGTACATGTAATGCATTTTAAATTTTAAGCACATTGTATGTAGGTTTATTTATTATGTATTTATTTTAATCTTTTTGCCAAAAAGTTAGCCCTCAAAAAGCGATAACTCTTCTTTTTTTTTGGCTCAGTTTTCAATCTCGTCCACTCGTACTCTTCCTTCCTTTTCCTTTTCCTCTCCATCTCTCTCTCTTTCTCTCTGAAAGAGCCTTGTACCCAAGGGCAAGAACTACACAGCACCACATTAGAGCTGTCCTATTTATAGTGTCTTTTAGTGTCTCTGAGCATCTGTGTGTGTGTGTGTGTGTGTGTGTGTAAGCGTGCCGTATGAATGTCTGCGGGCACGTGTGTGTATTACTCCGTCACTCCTATTTGGGTTAGTACAAACTTGCTGTCCCGCTCTAACATTGTTTGGTTGTAGTGTGTGTGCGCGTGTGTTTTGAAGTTGCTCCATTAGCTCAGTTTGGTGTGTTCTGTTTTAATGACGCCTCCAGGGAGAATGACAGTTGCCGTGGCGAACGGAATGCCTTTGATGCGAGTGATTATGACATCATAGATGTTGAATACAGGGGAGTCACTTTGCTGGAGTTCCTTTCTTTTAGTGCAGAGAATATTCACTTGGTAAAAAACGCTCACACAGCCATACACGTTTTGCTCTTTTCCCCCCCCCCCCACATGAATCGTGGTAAGTCTCATGTTAGATGTTGACTGTAATAAGAAAAACCCTTGATCGTCTTATTATGAGCACATCTATTCGCAAGAAATGCAAACGCAGCAGCTGCAAATGAATTCAATCGAAGGCTCTGCCTATCACAAATGTTTCATAAGAATACTAATTACCCAGAGGAACGTTTTATCACTCGGGCTGCTCATTCAGTGCTCAGGAGACTTAATGGAGTTCTTGGTTGGGTTTTATTTTAGTCTTTGTCTCGGATGTTTCTCCTATAATTTCTTAAGAGAATTATATTTTTTAAAAATGGAGGATTAGAGCTGTAAAATGAATATGGAGACTATATCTGAGATATAGTGATGGGTTTGGAAGGGTTTGGAAGAATTTAATGAGAAATATTGGAGAAATCTTACACTTTTCTTGACAGACCTGAGCATAGACATTTGTTGAGTCCTATTTGGAAACATTGGAGATTACTGGGGTCTTTTTTTTTTTTTAAATCCGGTATAATTTTGGTATCAGAGGTATTATTATAGTTTTTAGTAGTCATTATTTTTTTAATGTTTAGTTTACATTTTTTAATTTTTCTTTTTTAGGAATTTTGTTGTGTTTTTGTCATTTTTAAACTTTTTCTAAATATGTCTATATATGTATATTTCAGGTTTAGTTTTAGTTCATTTTAAAAAATGAGAATAGTTGCCTTGGGTGCTTTTTTATTATTATTATTATTTTGTTATTTCAGTTAACATCTATTTGTTTCATTTTAATTAGCAAAAAAAATAGTTTTAGTTAACCAGTAACCCTAAAACAATCTGAGATATTTGATGATATTTACAGTATAACCAGAAATCTCCATTTGTGTTCCAAATTATACAAATTTTCTTTAAGGGTATACAGCTGATGTTTAATTTTTCATTCTTACAGTATGAGCCATCATGGCCACTTCAAATATAAGCACGTTTTTATTGTGAATAGTAAAGGCTTAAGTAAACAAAGAAAGAGAGAGAGAGAAAGCAGAATAAATAAATCTGGAGAAATGAAGAAAAGTCATTGGAACGTTTTATGTGTTTTATCTGCTGAAGAATCTTGAGCCATCCCACCATTTCTTTTCCTTTCTTTCTCTTTGTCCCCCCTCTCAGCCTTTATGCAGTGATCTCTCTCATTTTTCCACTTCACTTGACAGCTTGATGGGTTTTAGGAAAGTGGTTTTTATGTTAGAAAGTTCTGTCAAGTGCAAGAAGCCTCCCAAACTCCAGTTGGGAAGAGATAGAACGAGCCAGAGAGAGTGGGCTGCACTTGGACCTTCAAAATCACAGCTCAATAGCAGAGTCGCTCCAAATGAGTGGTGAAAAACACATTTGCGCCTGTTAGCTTAAAGCCTGACCCTCTCTGACGCTTTCTTTTGTTTGGTATGAGATCACCTCACTGACTAAAATCACACAAACATTTATATTGTGCTTATCGAGCATTTCTGCCATATTTGACACCACAATATTGCAGCTATAAAGTAATGCAGGACAGAATATAGTGTTTATAAGTGTAATTTGGTTTAAGGTGTATTACCTACTGGTATGATACCTTATATTTTTTGCTGGATTATTACATATAGGTATATAATCATTTTTCACATTTTCCAGGCTATATTCTTATGATTTTATATCTTGTATAATGGTAGTCAAGGTTCCTCATACCAAAAATCATCTTAATTTAGCTTTATATGATTTTCATACTTATTTTTTTCCCGTTCTGACCTTTACAATTAAACCAGCGGTTTTGGTACTGTACCTTTAAGACTTGCTTGTGAATTACCTGTCATGTCTGACTGTCCCATCATGTAGGTTTAGTTTCATTCATGAAGTTTCTGGTAACTAAATATCCATTTATAAATAAATTAGGTGATCATATGTTAATGTGGTCATGATTGTCAAAATGTAATTATGACCATTTCGAAATAACTTTTTGCACATAGTACATCAAAACTGAAGCTTAAGTATGAAATACGTAGAAAAGAAATCAAGCGTAGCGTTAGTTCTGGCAGGTCATGTTAGTCAATCTCTCATCAGCTGACTCTCAGCTGATCCTCATCTACCTATGGGAATACGACACCTATCTAAGCATTCATATATAAAGTCCCTCAGTATTATCAGCCGTTTTCGCAATGCTCAATAGCTAATTACCCTCCTCCATCCCCAGCTCCTCCTCTGTCAGTCAGGATTCAGCCTTCTGATTCTCCTTTGAATCAGACTAATTCTAAAATGTGTACATAAAATTATTGAACTTTAACGATATCTGCAATACATTTATGTTGGTTCTGTTCTGTTTTACACTGGGGGGGTATCGCTGCTTCCCTGTCTCATCCATGCGAGGCCCCCCTTTGGTTTGCGGAGGCGCAGGGAGTTCTTGCCCAGAACAGAACCATACCGCCAATCCAAACTGTATGCTAATTGTCAATCATCTTTGACGATAGTGGTCCTGACAGAACAAAGGAATCCCTTTGTTTTGTTTTTTTTTGTTTTTTAAAAGATATGACTCCTTTAATTAACATTTGTCCTTTTTTGACCGTTACTGCTGTATTTGTCATGTTAAACGTGAAATGTTACAAATGTTTTTGAAACACCTCAAAAACTCCCCAAGGAATGCGTTTATTGATATTATATGATCAAAAATACAGTAAGACAGGAATATTGTGAAATAATATTGCAATTTAAAATAACTCTTTATTTTAATATATTTAAAATGTAATTAATTATGTCATGCAAAACGATTTTCGCAGCCCTTTTCCTTCAGATATCATCTAATAGATGCTTTAGTGTTTCATGAAACATTTTCTTAGTATCGAAGTTAAAAATGTTTGTGCTACTTTTCTTTAGGTTTTTTGATGATAGGACGTCATCCAGAGAAAAGCATTTATTTCAATGTACGATTTTCCACAATTTAAAGTGTAAGTATTAGTTTCTTATACTGTGTGTGTGTGTTTTGACCCAACTTTGAACATATGTACAATGTGTCAGAACTTTTAGCAAGGCATATCTGTATCTTATATAATAAAATGTTTTAAAAAGCCTTGGTGTTTTGACTGTTTAAGATGACAGCTTTTGAAGTTATAATATTGTGTTTCATACATACAGAAGGACACCAGGCTCTCATGCACACTGCATTTATTAAAATCTCTCTTCTGGTCTCTCTCTCTCGTATAGAGGCTGATGCCTCAGAAGCACTCTATTGATTCTGGCACTGGGCCTCATCAGCGGGAGAGTGTGTGTACATACCCATGGCCGCTCTCTCGCTCACGTTTAAATACACACGCACGCACGAGTACAAACGGAGCAGCTATTACTCACTGCAACGAACACAAATGCAGAATGTTCACAAATATGCATTCATGCAGATGAATATTCATGTAGAAATATTTCCTGGAGACTAATGCTTGTTGTGGCATAGCCATACACAGATACACACTATGGCTGTTCTCGAAATGAAATACTATTATTTGATTTATCTGTATGTATATATGCAATTATTTGTTTATTTACTTTTGCATTATTAGTATTATATTATTATTATTATTACTATATTATTACATCCACTTTGAACCTTGATAAACAAGATACATTTGACTTTGTGTTTGTACTGGTCAGAGTAGGTGTGTGTGTGGGTGTGTTTTATTGCCGTGATTGTCTGGGAAGGAATGATACTCATTAATAACTAATTTTAAAAAACAATGTATTGTGAGATTTTTATTGTGAAAATTATTGTAATTTCAGTTAATCTCCAATGAATAAATTATTACAATTACAAATAGAACACCAATTTTCTACTTTTTTCAATTTTTTTTATTATGAGAAATTATTGTAATAACAGTTAAAATGCCCTTATTATGGGTAATGAAAGGTTTATATTTTGGTTTTGGGAGTCCCCAACAACAGGTTGACATGCATGCAAGGTCAAAAAACACTTGTATTGTCTTATAATATGCATTTATTTTTACCTTACTTGCTCAACAACTCCCAAACGATTCGCTCCACGATTAATTTTTCCAAAGCCCTCCTTTGCGTGACGCTAATCTTCGGTGATTGGTCCGATTGGTCTCATTTTCATTTCATCATGCCTGTAATGCCTGATAAAGCAGTGTTTGTGAGCGCAGTGGTGCTTTGTGTACAAATGTCAACATGAAACGTCTTGGGATTTGTTTTAAAAACGACTCGTTTCAATGATTCCGAGTCGACTCTTTCTTTTGAGAGACAATAACTTTATACACGGTGCACTTTCAGATTTACTTTGCAGGATGTTTTCATTCACTTAGAGCTGTGTTACACACTGCATGAAAGGTAATTCTCAAAAATCCATAATAGGGGCACTTTAAAAACTCCAATAAAGTATTCACAAAATAAAATAAAAAAATTTTCTCCCATTTTTATTGTGAGAATTATTGTAATTACAATTAAAAGCTCAAGTACAGTATTCCAAAAAATACAAGTTTACTGTAAGTACTGCATAGTATTTAAAAGTAGTACTCAAATCAGTATGAACATTTCAAACAGCTATATTGTTGTCGCTTTAACTCCTTACGTGCATGTTTAATTCAGCAAGCGCCATCCATTTATCGTCTCATAAATAAATCCAGTTATTTTGCATTTCTAATCCCATTTTTTATAAAAAAATGTCTTAACTTTTGACAGCCCGATCAAATAATGAAGTCAAAAGAGATCTCCGTTCATATTGATCTTGTTTATTTGTCAGAATAGAATGTCAAGTTGATCGCATTGCATTATGGGATACAGTGTTTCACACAGTGCGCTCTGGTTGCACGTTCTGGCAAATGTTGCATCATTTGGGTCCTCACGCCTACAGAAAACTGGCACAGTATGCACTGTATACACACGGCATGCTACTTTCTTTCAGAGATAGTATTCAATTCTGAACATATCCAAAGATAAACCTACCTCAGCTCCCACGTACACGCACATATATCTAGAAAAAATGCGCACACCTACTCACAAATATGTATTTAAAAACATGCATTCATACTCTCAAAAAGATAAATGTACTGTCCATTGATCCCTAATGGTACATACTGACAGTCTGTGGATAAGCAAGCACAACATGGATCAATGGATCATTTTGTAACTCATAAAGGTACACACACACCTACACCAGCTCTGATCTCTGATATGAGCCTGAGCTATGCCTCCAGGAGCAGAGATGAAATGGGAATAGAGTAGGGATGGAAGGGAGGATTGAAACGCATGAAGGGAAGAAAGAAAGAAGGACAGAAGAGGAAGCAGCAGGCGATGTGGCTCTGATTTCTGTTCATTTACTTACTCTCTCTTTCTCTCTCTCTGGCGATTGTGTGAGATATGCTACAGACCCAGAAATCCATACCATTGACCAACCGCGTGACCTACTTTTGTGGCAGCTCTTTCAATATGTCTGCCGACTGGTCAATATAGACCTGTTCCCCGAGAGAGGCACAGGAAAAAGGAAGTGTGAAGACCTTTGGATGTGTTGTGTTTTTTAAACTGGTGTGCAGGGCCTATCCATTTTACTGTATTAGTTTACAGAAACATGCTGTGTTAGTCTTACAATGCAAGTCAAAAATGTTTGGATTCATTATTACTGTTTTCCACAGTTTAGAGTAATATTAAAATCATTAAAATGGGAAAATAACTAAAATTGAAGTGTGGGAATGAGACCTAAAATGTAAAATGTGTAGAAACGTTCTCGTATTTAATCCTAGGCGCATCCTGGAATGATATTTCAACGTTATTTTCCCATGAATTTCACATGTACTAGACACTTTCTCTTCACTGTCCAATCCAATTTTACATTTTAAAAAATTCATTATTATTTTAATATTACTATAAAATATTCAAGATATATTTATATTTTGATGGATGATTTAGAACTAAAATTAATGCTTTAATTCGCCAAAATGTTCTCCAAAAATTAGAGTAAAGACATTGAGATATAAAAATTAGTTGTGTTTTTTAGAATTTGATATTTACTCTACACCAACCGACCCCCTGAAAAAAATTTGGCTCAATTCGACGACACAACGAATACCAAGCATTATAAAGCAATTTTTTTAACACTTGATAAATACTACAGAAATCCGTCCTGACTACTTGAAAAAGACCCACCAAATCATGCCACCCCCCCATCAATATTTCACAATAATATTAATGTTTAGGCTGTATTTTTTGCAGCCTTGAGGAACAATATTAAGAGACCTTTTTGTTGTGATTGATTTTATCTTTCAAGTCGGTTCACATCGATCTATTATATATATAGATATTATATATATTAGTATATCATTAAAAAGGCACCTTAAGATCATAAGAAATATAATGTGCGTATTATGAAGCACGTTCATCACAATTCTAATTATCTTTATGGTCTCTATATTCTTTATGCATAATATATTTTCTTCTTTTTTTTTTCTTTTGATTTTGCAGTGAAATGTCTCATGAGCACATTTTCTGCGATTCACCTCATCTGTCTCCGAATCTGCGGTTTGACCTCCTTCTTGCAAGAGAACCTAACTCAGAATCACCTGCGAGTTCACAGTCCTTACATAATCACTCACAGCTCCCAGTGATTAAACCTGAGAATCTGTCGCTGAGAGAGACGTTTTGACAGATACTCGTCTGTCGTCGTGAAAAATAGATGCTCTTCTTCTCAACTTCTAGAGCTCATTGCCTCCACTGTGGGGGCCTACTGTACAGATTACAACATTATGTAATACGGAAGAGATGCTCTATATCGAGAATTCAGTGTGAAGAAATGCTTGTGACAGCACAGTGGCCCAAGAAAGAGGAGGGGGGGGGGACAATCTTCCTTTGCAGCCAATGTCGTGCTGACTTCGTCTAAACACTGTGCTGGCGCCCGGAGTGGATGAGACAATAGGTACATTGACATATCCACTCATAATAGTGGCGTGGAGCAGACCGCATTTGCGTGTGGTGATTTGTTGCTGGTTAATACGACTGCGCTGTGGTCTGAGCCATATGCTGGCGGAATAATAAACTTTGCAGCGAAGGGCATTTGTCCGATGTGATTGGTTTTATTGAAGGACGCATTTTCACAAATCTTATTCGAGACACAGTGGCGCAACAGTTTGGTAGCCGGGGCAAGCGGACACAACAACAACAGCGACGCGGGAATAAAAGTGCAATTGCAGGCCACGACTTGGCTGCCTTTTAATTATTGATGGCCACTTCGGCTCTGCATTGGGCAGTAATTGCATTACAGGTCACTTCTCAATAGCAATCTGTGAAAGTTGTGGTGATGTGTGCTGGGAGCCGATCGATAGGCGCTGTCCAGGGTGCTGGATTCAGACACACTTTCATTCTGTGTTTGTCTCTCTCTATTTCTCTCTCTCTCTCTCTCTCTCTCTCACTCGTCCTAATTTCTGCTCTGTTTCTCACCTGTATGTTCAGGTTCCCTCTTTCGTGGCATTTGTGCTTTAAGCTGTTAGTCGATTGGAAATCTTTCATCTTTTTTCAAGATTGAAAGAATTTTCAGGTTTACGCTACTTAAACAGGTATTTCATTGTGCAAAATTGAGCTACTGTTTTTTTTAATTATTATTAAGCCCTGTTATGACGGGACTAGTTTTCCCTGAGGAGGTCATCCTGTCTGACTTTATTTCTGCCTGAACTGGTTTATTTCTTTATTTATTTTAGTGACACAACCTCGGTGAAACTGGAGGAAATCTCATTACAGCCGAGTAGCAGTGTCTGTGATTGCGGTATATTTTTGCCCAGTGTTTCTCATTTATTTTGACCTTCTTTGAATGCCATATCCAAAGCTGAATTTCTTTCTCTTTTGTTATGGATTCATTATGGATTTCTTGTTTATTTTTCTGGGTAAAATCAACAAATCAGTTGATAGTTCAAATACTGCTGGCAAAAATTAAATCAATAAGAGACATTTGATAATAGGCTGCTTACAATGGCCACTGTAGTAAAACCCATTTGGTTTGCATCCACAGGCACATATAGACTATTTTACAATGGATTTTTTTGGATAAATTATTAATATCATGTATTTTGTTTATAATTGTTTTTTTATACTAATTACATTATTGACTATCATTTTTTAATTGCACTACTGTTTAAAGGGGTCATATGATGCTATATGATGTGATTTCAAGTTTTCCTTTCTCTTCGGAGTGTTACAAGCTGATTGTGCATAGATAAGATCCCTGAAGTTGCAAAGACTAAAGTCTCAAAACCAAAGAGATATTCTTTATCAAAGTTAAGATTCTGCCACGTCCCCCTAAAATGCTTTGTTGTCTGAATTTTTATTTTTTATTGTTCCCCCCCCACATATCTAGGTCACTATGTGGAAATATTAGCATAATGCCGCCCAAATGTTCACGCAAAGAAAGAAGCATAGTTTCAGTAACCGAAGTAGTGTTGAAAGCATGCCATGTCAGTGGAGGACGCTGGGTTTCTAGGCTGAAAGCAAAAGCACTTTATTTGGCGTTCTGGAAGTAGATGCATTTAGGAATCTTTTAAGATTACTTACAACAGAACAGCATTGCATTTTATGGACGACCGTTTCGTGGACCTAGGTGAGGAGGTAATTCTGACTTTGCTATGTCAATCTGGCGCTTCTGAATCAGCTACAGTTTTGTTGTTAGTTTAAGTTATTTCTATTGACTGTTCAAATGCGGAGTTTTGCGCATCGTGTGTGTGTGTGCGTGAGAGAGAAAGAGAGAGAGAGAGAGAGACAGGGTCAAATCACAGTGGAGTCAGCTGTCTTAACAGTGGCTTGTGTACTGCACACATACCAGCTTCATCACTGTGTCTGTCAGTGACTCTGTTCCCTTTTCGGGCGCTCTTCTTTACATTTATTTGAAAGCATGAACTCGCGATTATTGGTAAGGGCATTATTTCAGACGAGGTGCATCTTGACGGGTGTTCGGCCAATTACTATGCACTGGGTCAGCTGGCCAATCAGAGCAGACTGCGCTGTCGGAAGGAGGGATTTTGTAGAACACGAAGCGTTTGAGAGAGGCGGGGCACAGAGAACCTACAATAATGTACAGTATTTGAAAATAATGTGTTTTTTGAACATTAAACCATGTCAACGTATTCTGTTACAACAAATACATAAAATAATGATCTTTAAAAAAAGCATCATAAGACCCCTTTAACGGTTTGGGGTCCAATGGTCAATAAAATAAGTTTTTAAAAGAAACAAATACATTACTTTTATTCAGCATCACAAATGACAGTACAGACATTTATACAGTTACAAAAAAAATTTATGGTAGTGTGTATTAAATTGTCACACACAATATTTTTATAAAACAATATATAAGCATATAACAACATTTATATAAGAAACTATAAATAGTAAAAATCTAATGGTAATGGTTGATGGATTTAGGAAATTTATAATGTATTTTGAGAATGATAAAGGATTTTGAATTCATGGCTGTAAGCTCTATCACCAAATTAATTCAACAAAAAAACTTTGAATGTTTTACTTTAAATGTAATGAACTAGAAATATATATATATAATTTTATATAGGGTAAATGTTAACTATTAAGCTCACCAAAGTCTACATTGAGACATTTTTAGTGCACAAGACATCAGTTTCAGTACAAAAAGTTATGTTAAAATAAAATATTAATATCTCTCACACAAAAATATTTAATTTAATTTTAAATGACAAAAGCATTTCAATTAAGATATACATCATTAAATGCAAAAAGTCTGGCTGTGCTTAATGGTACATTTTTGTACCCTTTAAGCACACCCCTGTTCCCAATAAGATCACATCATGTTAGTATTAAGAAACATTTGATATTGTACAAGTCAATCCACACAAAAAAACAGAACACCAAAATCAAGCAACAAGGCATTCAATTTGATCAGTTATATATTCATAATGAAATGTCATTTAAGCACATTGCAACATCTAGACTAGTCCATGTTCAGCTAAGTAACACAAATTCAAAAATCAAATAAAACAAACCAATAAAACATTTCATTCACGGGATGAACACAGAAACTAGCCTCATTATCAAGCCTCTTATTTAATGGATGTCAACTTGTCTGTCGTCTCTTAAGGCTGGAATACACTACAAAACTTTTGCCCATTTCACTGATTTAAGTCTGGAGAAGTTCACTAGTGCAAAGTCAGACTAGTCTGCAGATTGAGATTTGAGTGGACAGATTCCATAGAAAAACAATTAACTTAAAACTTTAAAGTGAAACCATCAGTTAATATTTAAAGTTGTTTATGAAGTATTTACATTGACGTTCAATGTGGAAGAGCCGTCTAAAGAGTGCGCACTGAGACTAATTTGGGAGCCAGCAGAAACTATTTTAATAAATTCATGTTAATATGTATAAATGACAAGATTTTGCCCTCAAAATAAATAATCTAGGTCAATGTTAAATTCAACAGTTATGTATTATGAACCATAATACGCTCTTAACAATATACCTTGAAATTTTACTTTTTCGTATTGAGTCCCACTGCAGCTGTGTGATTTTCTAGTAGTGTACCGTTTTAAGCTCACCTTAAAATATATGAGCCTCTTTAAAAAATCAGCAGTTTAAAAACCATCAGCACAGCAATAAACTCATCAATTGATAATATTATGATGTAAAAGTACAATCAGTCCAGTAATGCCTGTGATAGTCAAGTATATTCAGGCGTATGTCGCACCAAGTGCTTATTTGCAGCTAGCTCAGCTAACTGTGTTCTGACTATCATAAAACTATTTTTTGGATCTAATTGTAATTATTTCCCACATCCAAGTTCCAGGTATTAATCTGGACAAAAGTTAACCATTAATCTCTTATAATTTTAGAAATAAGTAGTGAAATTTTTTTAACCAAAATAAAGGATAAATATCGTTACGAAAATGACACATTTAAGGGGTCCTCTGTTCAAAATCGTCCGCCAGCGAACAGTGTGCACACATGGAGGACATCATATCTCAGGTGACACTGATATGATTGACTTGAAATTACAGGAAGGTATGTAGTAACAAATCACATTCAATTTGTTAAGCCATAAGTATGATAATACTATTTTTTCTTTTTATAATGTAAGCTCAAAGTCTGGAAATATGAGTTAATGAGGGAAATGAGCTTAATAGGTACATACTCTATATGAAGATCTAATATTATATATTTTTTTTTTTTTTTTTTTATAAGAATAATATATATATATATATAATATATAAAATTTTATTAGTAGTATTATTTTTTTTTTTTTCAAAAGAAAATACTACTTCAGTCATCTACTCACATTTTATGTAAACGTTTTTTACATTACTTGCCATTTCTTTGTAATTTGTGAAATTGACTCGGCAAACGACACACACTTCCCGTCTCTTCTGTCGCTGTTATTTTACCTGTCGTTGTTCCTGTGTCTCTGCCTGGTTCTTTCTCATCGCCTCCATCCACACTTTTTTACTTTTGCTGTCTGTCTGTCACACATTTGCTGTGTCATCCCATCTCTCTTGCTCGTCTCTCGACTTTGTTCTAATCCTGTCCCCCTCTTGCTCTCTTTTGCAAGGGTGGCGAGTTGAAGAGACAGTAGATTTTGTATGCTCTAAATACGCTCACTACGTGTGGGTGTGTGTGTGTGTTTTGGGATGAGGGTGTCATCCATGGGTTGGGCGGCAGGAGGAAGCAGGTTTGTTAAGTCATGATTTGGTGGCCACGGGAGGGGAGGGGTGAAGGGATAGAGGCTTGGAGAGATGAGGCCAGAGTGTGTCCAGGCAGCTTGGCAGACATCTAAGCCTCCTGCTCTATTTGTTCTTCCCTCCATCCGTTTCTCTGTCTCCTGGCTTTTGGCTTATTCTGTTTCTTCTTTTTGTCCTCTTTTTCTGTGTGGGGTGTCTTAATAGGTGGTATCTTGGATTGTTCTGTGCTTCATCTCCAACCTGCTGTGCCAAGTCTTCCCGAGCGAGGGCTTGTTGCTTCATGGTGTTGTTTTGCCCATGTTGTCTAGTTTGATTTTTTTTTCGACTGTTGTACATCCTGAGCTCTGATTCCTGACTTGCCTTTAATTGTTAAAATAGACAGCTGTCTTCTAAAAGAGCATCCTGACAGAATGGATCACAACTGCAACGGTGGCAATTCTGGACACACACACACACACCAACACACACACACACACACCCACAAACACACAACAAAAACACACAAAAACACACACACCACACACACACACACACACACATATATATATATATACTATATATATATATACAATATACACATATACTAGATTAAACAGTACCTATTTTGTAAGCATGTAGATGCTATTATAGTTTTTTTTATTAATATTTTGAATTCGTTTTTATTTTTATATTTGCCATTTTATTTTTAATTTTAGTTAAAGTTTCAGTTATTTTGTTTGTCTTTTTGTCGTTTTTATTAGATAGCTTCAATATGTATGTGGTTTTTATTTATTTTTATTTCAGTAAAATACATTTTCTATTTAGTCAAATAGAAAAAGTAATTTTCAATTGTAATAATATTTTTTTGATTAAATAAATGCAGCGTTTGTGAGCATAAGAGACTTATTTGAAAACCATAAAAAAAAATCTTACCAACCCGCAAACTTTTGAATGTTATTTGCACTCATTCTTTTTCTTACAGGTCAGAGAACACAGACATTTCCCCTGACTCATCCACCATCTTGATGAATATTTTTACTGAGCTAGTCGCAATACATTCTGGGATTGACTGCTGTAGAATTTGGCCAAGATTAGGCATCTTAGATGACAGCTTACTTTATTGGAAGGTGCTTTCATGTTGGAAGTGTAGGCAGCTCACTAGGTTTTGGAACAGAGCTCCGATTCCTCATGCTGAACTCGCTTGTAATGTGTTTTGTGCTGTTTGGTAATGATCTGCACAGAACGTACCGTGCACTTCTGCGTTATGCTCTTTAATTTCGTCTGAGGTACAAAATGCGAGTTTATAGAACATTTCGGAAAATGTGTGAACGTCCGTCCACCGCCCTCCAGCCGTCTCTCCTCTGGCCTTGAACGTGTAACTTATTCAGCTCTGGCCTGTTTGCGATTGTATTTGTTTGATGCTGTGCGTTCAAACTGCCAGACTGTGCTCAATGAGGCTTCTCTTTTGCTCTGACTTCCTGCCGCGGGCGTCCTCTCGGTTAGCCAGTCAGCAGCGTGTTTGTGTGTGTGCATGTGTGTTTGTGAGCGGGATCTGGACTCGATCCTTTCTTGTGTGCAAGTAGGTATCTAGCCGTGTGTTTTATTGATAACTTAACAAGTTAACATCATGTACATTTAATAACAGGCAGCGTCCTTATCGGGAGTATTGCGTTTGAACGACTTCTCTGAAGTTCACCGCAAACTGGGTCTCCTCTCCTGTGCACTCTTTCACTCTTCACCTTTCCGCATGGCAGAACAATGTCTCTCTCACTCAGTCTCTCTCTTTTTCTCCGGTCTCGTCACTTACAACCCTTTGCTTACACCCCTCCTCCTATGCGAAAGTAATTTAACAGCTCCAGAAGTCAGATGTGTCAACCTCTGTTAGCTGTTTCCCCCTCTCTCTTTTGTTTTACTCCCGGTCTCTGTGGACACTCTGTGATTTCTCAGGTCCATTATTAGTCAGATCAGCAGCTGTGAGGAGCGCTAGCTTAGCGTTCATTAATATGCAGCATTAGCATTTGTGCTAAAAACATTGAGGAGCTACTGCTGCCTTCAAGTCCTCCTGGGAGGCTCCTACTTATGAGTCGGGTAGTCGTAATTATGGCGTGATTGTGCATTCAAGTGATTTTGATCGGAATAAAGTGGATGTGTTGGGCAATTTCGAATTGTGTTCTTTTTCGCATCCTGACAAATACAGAATGCTTTTAGCACATCTTGAAGAGCAAAAAGGCACTTTAGGTGTGTAGCTGAAGCTTTATATATGTATTGCATCATTCTTGTGCTGCCACAGAGGATTCAAACAAGTCTGTGAATAGTAAAGCTATTAACTGACAAGCAGGTTTTTTTTAAGATTTGCTTGTATGTGGGTCAAAGATGAAAAACGTTTTTCAAGCATCAAAACAAAAGTTTAATATGGTTTAAAAAAAAATTCATGCATTAGAATTTGTCCTGTTTCTTTTTCTGAGCAAGGATTTACTATCATAAATATTTTTGAATAATTATGAGGGTTTTTTTGTTTTTGAAAGTCTCTTATACTTACCAAGGCAGCATTTATTATCTAACCCCCACTACAGTAAAAAGTTTTACCAATTTAAATAATTGTTCTGTTTGAATATATTTTAAAATGTAATTTATTCTTGTGATGCAAGGCTGGATTTTCAGCAGTCATTACTCCAGACTTTAGTGTCACATGATCCTTCAGAAGTCATTCTAATAAGCTGATTTGGTGCTCTAGAAACATATTTATTCATTTTAATTTTTTGTGGAAATCATGATATGCTACAATTTTAAAAGTTTGGGGTAAGTAAGCTTTAAAATAAAGGACAAAAAAATTAATTTTGTTCAGCAATGATGCATTAGATTTTTTAAAAGTTCTCAAATAAATACTGTTCTTTTTAAACTTTTTATTAATCAAAAAATCCTGAAAAAAAGGTATAATATTTCCAGAAAATTAAGATATTTTCGAAGTTGTGTGTGTGTGGTTTATGAGGGGTACAAGTTAATCACTGACCAATGATTCACAACAATCAAATTTTGCAATTGAATTTGCATATTTTATATTTTAAGATGCCCTGTCAAGTTAAAAGTTGTGTAAATACATCCATTTCGAAATGACTTGCATCTCAGTGAATCTCCCTAGAGGTTATCAATCACACAGTAGCCATAACCTTCTCGAACGTCCCCTCTACCCAAATCTGATAAAGTGGCGCTATGGTCACATGACCCTAACTGTCTTTCTCCATCCGTGACGACTTTACCCACATGTGCCATTCGCACTAAAGCATGTGTCAGTCCTGCAGCTTTATTACCCTCTCTGCAGAGTGAGCTATGAGCGGATTATGCTGTCTTACCCTTCTGAGCTGGATTCTCTGATTGGACCTGTCCTCCTGTCAGACCCTTGGAACCTGGTTATGTCCCCTCAGAGCCGGAGGATGATCAGCAGCCTTTCACTGCATTAGCACAGCGGCTCAAGGTCACAGCTCTCCAAACCTCAAGCCTTGACCTATTGGCCTTGTAATATGGCACATCCCCTGCTGATACTATACGGCTAAACGCTATTGGCTCCAGCAGAGAAGATGGAGAGACCCACACTCTCGCGAGCTTGCGCACTCAAACTCAACGACACTACCAAAACTCTGGCATGCCTTGGCACCTGCAGCAGAGTACTTTATGAATCAATGTCACTCCCAGTGAGAAGAAAATGACTACGTTGCAAAGGAGAAGAGGGCTGGAGTGGAGGCGGAAAGAAAAATCACTTTGATGGATTGGCCCCTCATGGGACAACCTTGTAATGTTTTTGGACAGGAACCCAACTCTTTCTGCGCTCGTACCATTGCGTACAAGTCTGCTTGCGACCGGCCACAAAATTTAAATGCAGCAGCTACAGATGCCGGCTCATGACACGGAACAGAGAAAGTAATTAAGAAGGGTGATTAAAAAGGGAGACCTAGTCCTACCCCACACTGAGGCTTTTGGGTCCTCTAATTGCCTGGTGCCAAATAAATGATGGTCGGAAATCTATGGGATGCCGGCATGCGGCGAAATCCTGGCACGCCGGCCTCGGCGCAGAATGATGATGCGTACGACAGCGCCAACAGAGATGGCGCAGAGCAATGAGTCACAGAGAAGCATAGCTGCACAGGGGCTCTGACACACAGATGGTGCAACCTGTACATCATTACATGCCTGGGTACTGCGTGGAAAATATTAAGGACAGCTGCTAAATTAAACAAACTAATGAATGCAGAGTGACAGCAAAATGGAGGGAGGGTTTAAAAAATGGAGGGATGGGAAATGTTCAAAAATTACTCTTGTCACAAGGGCTGTGTCAGTAATCTTAAGGTTTTGAGTCAAAGGTCCAATTGGATTTGAATGTTGGTTTCATATTCATATTATGAAATTCATATAATTTATTATTAACAATCTTTGATTGCTTAAACAGTGGTTTGATGTTTATTTGATTTTTTCTGGATTATTTTATAATTGGTATACTGTTAAATTGATAAAATGCCTACAATAGGCTGATAAATGGTGGGTTCCATTGTGACGACTTACCCTGTACAAACCCTACTGTTGGGGCATGTTGTCACAAAAGGTGACATGTTAATACTTTAGTTTGTGTTTGAGTTTGTGTCTATATAGATATTGACTGTTCAGTGACTGAACCCTGCATGGAGCATGGACCCTTGTTTAAAGAGAAAAGGAAACCAGAAGGGCAGAATGCAGTAGGCAAATCCTGGTTTATAGATGGTACGACAACACGGACTAAAAGGACTCTCTTTTTTCAGTAAACGTAATAGATAGCACTGATAACAAAACTCAAGTAGAGGATAACGTAAAATATCAATCAAAACAACTATGTGGGTGTCGCTTAGGTCCTAGGATTTACAACCAAGGAACTAGGACAGAAAAATGTAATTTGTGGAGGGATAAAGAAAGTAGTGAATATGTGCAAAACTGACAATGCGCACATTTACAAATGCATTCCAATGCACCACAATCCCCAAACAAAGTGATAAGCAGCGACGCAGATAAAACTGTGAATGCTTGTTTGCATACTGCCTCCATCACAAGCATGTTGGCTTAAAACACACACACACACACACACACACACACATAGTGATGAGTTCCCCAGTCACAGCAGGCGAGCATGTTCTGCTGACACATTGAACTCATAACAATGACTGAAACAGGATGAGCGGGTAACCACAGAGACGCAGACTGTGAGGTGAAAGGACTAAACTGTTGTGCCACTTTTGTGAATAGTACTGCAATGCATTCTTTTCAGAATAAACACACCCCCTTTAATGCAAAAGATAGATAGATAGATAGACAGACAGATCGATAAAATGGTAATGACAGAAAGTACGATAGAATGATGGGGTGGATGAATGTATGGAGAGATAGATAGATGGATGGATAGGTAATTGGGCAGATGGATGGATGGATAGATGTACAGATGGAGGGAAGAAAGGACAGATGAATAGACAAATGGATGGAGGGATGGATGGATAGATAAATACATACATACATAGATGGACAAATGGATGGACAGATAGGTAGATAAAGCTAAAATTGTTCACATAGATTTTGTGGCATTTTTGCAGCATTACCTGATTTGTACAGTAAACTGGCCACTAAAACGCAGACAGTGCATTACAATAAATGGCATTATCAGGGGGTACAATACATTTTTAGTGAATTTTAAGTGTGTGCGCAGAGCCCACAGTAATGACATAGACAGGAATTGTTTCTCTCTTGTCTTTCCGAAGTTCTCTCGCTGAGTTCCCCGTTTTATTTTCCCGCTCTCTTCATCTTGTTACATCAGGACTTTAGGGCTCTTTCATTAAAGTTTAAATCTACAACTCTCTATGAAGCCAGTTTTGATGAGTTAAACAAGCTCTGCTATTCTGCACACACACGCTGTCTCTCAGCCTCTCTTTCATTCTCTCTCGCTTTTGTTGTCTTTCTTTCGCTCTGTCTCTCTCACTCTCCCAGAATCCCTTGCATTTCTCCCCACTCGCCTCTGCTTCTTTTCTCTGTCCTTAATTCATCTGTTTATACTGTCTCATATGGAGGACCCAAACCGTGGAGAGTTTCGGCTCGCATGTGAAACAGCAGGCATGCTGTTGGGAGCCATACAGGGGCCCAGATGTTTAGGAGGGTAGTCGACTCTATGAAGACACTATTTTTCTTTGATTAAACTTTGGAATGACTCCTATTCCCTCCTCTTTTAGAAATCCGCCTCAATCACAGCTTACGCACACAATCTGGAACAGCACACCAGGTGCTGGGGAAAATGGTGTTGTGTATATGTAAGGTGTGAGAGAGAGGAGGGGGCCCACATCTGTTCATATTAACTGTCAGAAATGGACCGCATGCATTGTGTGTGTGTGATTACAAGCTTATTGTTGGTCTGTGGGAGTGTGTGTGCACCTGTCTTTGCACGTGTGTGTACATCCCTAAGAATCCATCCTTTTTTGGGAAGGCTTGCTTGGATTATGTACCATTGTGAGCACTTTAAATCAAGTTTCGTTGGTGGAGTGGCTTAAAGATTTGGATTGGTAACCAAAGGGATTTAGGTTCAAGTTAAGATCCATAAACTATTAATTTTGAGTAAGATGCAGATATGAATAGTTTATATAATTTCAAACACTTTTTGTTTTGCAGAATTTTCTTTTATTTTGTGCATTATATTCTAAGTTTTCACACAACAGTTTAATTTGAGAAGGGAGAAACTCAATTTAAATCCTATTTTCTTAAAATCATGTCGTCTTGTTTTTCATGCACCATATTTGAATATTCATAAATGCAAATGCATTGAAAAGCACAAGATTTTCGGTGAATACTGACCTAAATTTGATTCTTTGCTTCATTCAACGCTGTCATATGGCTTCACTGCAAAATGTAATTACTGTAGATGTAAAAAAAGTAGCTTGGAAATTCAGCAAAAATCTGAAAGAAATTTGGAAAAACTAATTGGAAATGTTTTTTTTTAATCTCAGAGAAGAAAAGAGTCTGAAATCAAATTAAAAAAAAAAATGTAAAAAGAAAGAACTATTCCCTACATCTAGGTAATTTCAGCCTGACTATCTCTGTAGTAAGTGTACTTAATATAAAAACAATGTCGTAAAGCAATTCTTCACCTGCCAATCTGTTATTGAAAATGAGATATGAATAACCGATCATATGCACGTGTCTGGCAGCCCTTCTCCAGACAGGTCTTGTAGAGGTCAGATGCTGGTTAATGCAGAAGGCTGGTGTTTTCCCCTGCTGACAAATATATTTCTTCATTTTGGGAGTGCAGTCTGCCCCTTGTACCAGCACGTGTCTTTTTGTGAAACGATAATGGAGTGATTACACAGAATGCTGATCCATCAGGGATATTTGAAGACAGGGAGGGCCTTTGTTGTGACAAATCTTAAACCAGCACACATATTGCAACGCACTTCATGTGATTATCCACCTTATCATTTGTGTGTGTGTGCGCAATGTACAGTAGGCATTTTTATTGTCATCATTTACTTCTACTCATGTCACTCAAAATCTGTTTTTCTTTTTATTTAATCTGAAGCTGCTGTGAAACAATCTGTATTGTATAAAGCTCTTTTCCATGCAAGTACAATCAATAGAAGCTACAGTTTTCAAGATTCAAACATTATCAAAAGACATAAAAGTCAGTTCTGTCCAGTAAATTGGTTGATCCAGTTCACAAAACCAACCTGAAAGCTTAATTTAGGAATCAGACTTAATAGGTTCTTGAATATCTGTGAGTAACAATTTAAATATCAGTCTGTTACTCGCACAAAGACATTGTATAACTTTGAAAGATGTGGAAAATCATGCATGAGTCATATATGCGGCTTATATGATTATTTTATGGTTCTTTGGAAGCTTGAAAAAAAAAGTCTGAAATAACAAAAGGTTGAGTAAACAAGACAGAATTTTTTTTTCGTTTGGGGTGAATTATTGTTTTAACTAGCATGGGATATTTTCTTTGCAATCTTATTTCCCTATTAAACCAATGAGGGCATTTCAGGCCCCTGTAAATTCATATAGATCCATCTATGGAATACAAAAAAAAATACATGCTTTTATTTGTCCTACAGCAGCTGGGTCTTGGCAGCCTTATGTTTTAAAATAAGCTCAGTAATGAATTATAAACATCAAACTATCGAGTGTCCTATAAAGCTCTTGATTGGAATTTATGATATCATGTAAACTTTCCACGAGGTCGGAGTAAGGACAGTTTGGATATTTGATTTTTTTTCTAATTATGTTTAAGTGCATTTCACTCTAATGGATGCAACTAGTGCTGACTGAATGCTGTGGGCTTTTTGTGTTTCATATCGTATTTGCACCATTTTTTTATTATTGAGATGCACAAAGAAACCCTAAATGTTTCTCCTCGATGCAGTGCTATTTTGCTCTTCGTTGCATTCTGGCTGTGATTTACAAAAGCTATGAAACTGTCCTAGCTTAACAAGTAGCAACACAACACGTGGTGTTCTCTCTGAGGGACCGGTCCTTGTTCCCGCTGCTGCTGAGATTGCATATGCGGGTTGCTGTGCTCCGTACTAATTGCCCGCTCTTGTCAGTTAATTGTGGATTGTGGTGTTTGAAGTGTTCTGATGTATGAGGGCTGTGATGTGGATGAGGGTTCACAGGCCAGTGCTTTCCACAGCGCTTCACTCATTAATAACGGGAGGGGTGAGCGAACGGGGCGGCCATGTTTTAATCATAGAGAGAGTAAAAGTTTGACTGTGTTCCCGTCAGCTGAGCCTGTTTGCTTGAGGGGAAATGTTTTGATCCTTTCTGTCATGTACACCCCCAGATCCCAATGCAACCAGAAAAAAAAAACAATACAAGATTTCATACAAGTGGGTTTTGAATAAAAATTTTAATATATAATTTAAAAATTGAAATACAAATTTAACATATACATTAATAATATTGATAAATAATATTTAAAAACATGCAAATTTGTAAAAGAAAATATTAATATATAAAAATGAAATAATTGAAAAACCCAAAACTAAAATAAATATTTAAAATTAATTATAAATAAATGTAATTTATAATAAATGCATACAAATCATGTCTATTATTACATTATACTACTGTCACAATACGTTCTTTCCTCATGATGCATGTATTAGATAGGGTTGTGATGGTGAGGAAATTTTCCCAACTGTTAATCGAGGTGTGACAACACCGGTAATACCAGTATCACCTTGGGGGCGGGGGCGTTCCCTCTTTTCCTAGCTTTCCTTCGCTTTTAAATAGCTGGTAAAAGCGGCGTGCCATTTTACTTTCACTTTGAAATAGCGACAATTAGGCGTAAAGCAATTGTTTGTTTGAATTTTCCATCTTTTCCTCGCTTTCCTTCACTTTTAAATAGCTTAAAAGCGCCGTGCGCATTTTACTTTCACTTTAGAATTAGCGGCAGTTCGGCGTCAATTGCTTGAATGCAACAACAAAATACAACGTCAAACTCACTTAGCCTAAAAATCTATAAATCATAGAACTTTTTATTTTAAAAGAAACAAAGAAAAATACACCATGCTATAGGGCAGGCTATGCCTAATATAAAATAACAAATACCTTGCATAAAGTTTAAATACAGTAGGTATACAAAACTGGAAATAAGTAAAAACATGTATAATATATAACCAAAATAAATAAGGAAAGAAATAAGAAATTTAGCAAAACGAGTAAGAAAGCTTGGAGGCACGGCATGCGCCTTGATGTCAAATAAAATAAATAAAGAACACAAAGTTTAAATAAAGTAAAAATCAGCAAACAATGTGGAACCATTTAAATAAGAAACGAATGTTTAAAAACAACTTCCAAAATCACCTTAGATAAACGGCAAAGTCAACAGGCTTTTCAAAATCCAAAATATTGCCAAACAGGCATTGCATTTCGTTTCGAAACTAAATCATCCGCGATCGTCTTGTCTGTCTCACCTCACTCTTCTTGTCAGCCAGCTCGACTCACTCTCCTCACTGGATAAATGAAATCTGATCTGTGTGATGTGACTGTCGTTCGGCACGCTACATTGTGCAGCTGCGTTCAGTTTTTAATTGTAGTGTCTGTTCTTTTACTGAACTAAATGATTTTTATTTCTATAAAAAATCAAAACGACGGTGGGGGTCGGTGCCATGTTGGGCAAGTGACGTAACCAGTGTTGCGGCTTAACACCGGTATCACCGTCAACACAGTCTATCGCGGCAAGCCTATTATTAGAACATTTGGACAGTGATGATTTTTCTCTATCTCTCTCATTTCAAATTGAGTTGAAATAATGAAATTAGAGTCATAGTCATGAATTAGTTCAAAGTGGCCATTTCAGTGAATCAATTCAAAAGCCTGATTCAGTAAATTGATTGCTTTATCACTCAAAAATGTTGACAGAAGTGCCTGCAGTATTTGTTTAGAAAATATATATTTTTTGGAAAATATTGCTGTTTATTACTATCATTTACTTGCATGTCTTCTGATTAAAAAGAAATAAGGTTGAAAAAATCATTCAAAAAAAAAAAATAAAAAAACAATACTATAATATAGATATAATAAATATATCTATATATATATATCTCATACTGTATAAATTCTGGATAAATAATATTAATTAAATAATAAAAAATAATATTTGGAAAAAAGATGAGAAATATATATAATATTTTTTTTTTTGCTTAGCCCACAGTGGGGATAGGAAGTATTTAGCAGAAGTCTGTATGTATTGTAGTTCCTTCTCCCTTTTTTTGCTTTCTTGTACTTTCTTTTCCGCTTTGTCTATCTCTCTCCTGGTCCCTGAGAGGTAATTTTTAATTAAAGGTGTTTGCGTGTGTGCGTGTGTGTGTGTGGTGTGTGTGTGGTTCTATACAGAACAGGACCTGCTCCCTCGGCAAGGGTTAGGCCATCAGTAATTACCCTGCTCATTAACGCAAAGGGGAAAGCAGACAGGCCTGACTTCTCACACTTGGGCCCTCTGCGGAATGACGGGGCCAAAGCTCTTGGGGTGGACTGAGTTAGGAGTCTGTTGCGCAGTAGTCGTACTAAGTAAAGAAGGTTAAAGGATCTTCTCCAGCCATAGAGAGCACAAGGTAGGCGTCTGGAAAGGCGCAGCACACCATTATACTTGATTAGTTGACGTTATCGAGATGCTTTATGAGAAATGATTGCTGTGACTCACAGAGGTCGACTCAAGTTGAGTGCTTGCCTGGCCTTTATCAGCACAAAGCACACTACGGCAAGAAACGTGTTTAAAAAGTACACTGAAAGTGCATTTAGAAAGCTGTAAGCAAAGGTTGTTGTTTTCTCTAACCTATTTGAGCAAAACCTAACTTTTCTTGTTTTGCAGTACAGGCCACCGAGGTCAATTCAACATTTGAAAGTGTGGGCTGTAGAGGTCCAGGCACCTGAACGGCTTCAAGGCACGCACAGACATTTGAGAGGCTCTGAAACAGGTTCCAAAAATGACTTTTTGCCGTAACTGTCATTGAGGGGTCAATTGAGATATGCCAGTTATAAATCGTTGAAACTTTAGCATTTTTTCTATAAAATATATAAAAATGCATTTTATAAATGTAAATAATAATCAAGCTGTGAAACTCTTATGCTCGCCAAGGCTACATTTGTTTAATTAAGATAACGTAAAAATTATGAAATAATCATTCCACTTAAATTACTATTTTCTATTTGAATAATTTTGACTGCAGTTATTCCTGTACGGAATGTCAAAGCATCCTTACTCCAGTCTCGGTGTCACATGCTCCTTCAGAAAATCATCTACTATGCTGATTTGCTGTTCAAGGACATTTCTATTATTAAAATATTTTTTCAGGATTCTTTGAATAGAAAGTTCAAAAGAACATTTGAAATATTTCAAATAAAAATATTTTGAAATATTATAAACATCTTTACTGGCTCTTTTTTTATGCATCTTTGCTCATTTCTTTAAAAAAAATAAATAAAAAATCTCAATGACCCCAAACTTTGGGCGTGTGTGTGTGTGCTCTAACATAGATTAGATATATATTGTAATTTAATGATATATAAAAAAAAATATTTTATATTATTGTAGATTTATCTATTGTTGTAATATCACAAATATATTTTGCTTGCAATTTTTTTCTTTACTTTTTAGTGTTAATTTGGACTCTGGTTCGGGGCATTTGAGGTTTAATGCCTCTAATGTGATCATACATGGAATGAAAAAGGTAGATTTATTAGGGTACCTCTTGGCCTGTAACAGCTGTGTGGTTTTGTGTTGGCTGTGTTTGTGTGTATGTGTGGACCAGCAGCCCACTGTGTTTGCGGGCACCACACCATGTCACCCCCCATTTGGAGAGCAGAGGTCTGCATCTGGGTGAGCTTTTCCAGGCTGTGAGCTACAGGCATCTGACAGCACCCTCCCCTCCCTCCCTGCTGATTTGATTAGGCCAACTGTCTCCATGTGCCTGTAATTGCAGTTGCCTGTGCTGGGTGTTTAGAATAGCCTGGTCCCTGTAGCCCTCCCCCCGATTTCCCAGCTGCCTCGGGGAGCGCTCGGGATAACAAGTCGTCATGACAACCCCACTCACGTGTGGAGCTGCCCGCTGCACTACGACCTTTGCGTTTTCTGTCCAGGGTGATTTTTTAAATATATCATACCTATATAATATAATTATTAATCATTGTTATTATATGCTATAAATAGAAGTTTTGGAAATGGAAGTTTTCAAATTCTAAGAATAAGGAAAGAAAATTGTGATTAAAGAATAAATATTTCACTATATTTAGATATATATATAATAGTTTTATATTTACATTATATACATATACATATACATATACATAGACATATACGGTGTGGTGTGTGGTGTTGTGTGTGTGTGTATATTATAATATATATCTATATATATATATATATATATATTTAATATAATGTGTGATGTGTATAAATATTTCACATGATAAGCAATATACTAAAATAATAAATTATTGAAATTTATATTACTAGTGATATCGCTATTTAGTAAATAATTATTGTATTATACTATATAATATAACAAAATATAAAACATGTGCTATGGGAATAATTAATTAATGTAGTCCAATGTAAATTTTACATTTTCCCAGCATTCATTTAGAGGGAATAGCACAGCTAAAGAGTTAATTCCTTCTGTTTGAGGGTAGATTTTGTGTAGTGTGCCTTGCTAGAGAGAATGATATTTCTGCCTGCATGTGTCGCCCACAAATCTGCACATGTGACCCCATTTTTGTCACCCCTTCCATTACGTCATGCTTCTAAACAGCCTTATCATCTTTACGGCCGGTTCAAGGCCTGTCCTGCTGATGCCATGTGACGTCCCAGTGTTTTATATCAGCGCAGACAGCGGCGGCCCACTGCAGTGCAGTACACTGGCCCTGTACGGCCTCTCCCAGCGGCTAACAACCAGATCCCTGTGATCTTTTACAAGAGCCTGGCCCGGGATAAATCATTAAGTACGAGCTGTCCTCTAATCGCTAAATTACCCACGGAAGGCGGGCATTCATCGGAGCCTGGGCCCGGAAAGAACAGTGTATCCCCTGCCAAACCGTCACTAGCTGCTGTTAGATGCTTATAAATTGTAGTGAGCAGATGGGTCAAGGTTTTGATTTGGTCGTGACCCGCGCTAATAAATCCATATGATATAAGCTGAGGAAAGCTCGTGCAGACACAAGCCTTTTCTCTCCCGGAGACCCACTGCAGTGTAACCGTCCCAAGAGTCTTTGCAGTAGGATACGGCATTGGGGATAGAGAAGAAAACTGGACAAAGACGGGGGAATCAGTAAATCGATACGTTTTGCACTGCTAAGCTGCATGAACACACGCACACGTGCGCACACACTGAGACACAGGAAAGAGTTGCACTTGCCAAAATACTTTTTATTGTTTTAGAGGGAGCGTGGGATTTTTCTCTCTTTCTATTACTGGTTTTGGATCATTAAGCTATTGATTTTTGTTTGGCCGTGTAAGTGGTTTGCCAGGTCTCTGCAGGGAGAGCCAGGCAGGACTTTTTCTGGTTGTGACAGACAGTCCAATCCTCCCCTGGGCCACACTGCGCTCCAGGCCTGCCGAGAAAGAGAGGAACCTCAGAGAGAGAGAGAGAGAGAGCGAGAGAGAGAGAGAGAGAGAGACGACGGATCAGGGAGAAGTTTGTTCAGGTTATGAAAAAGTCAGTGAGTCAGAAATCAATCGTCAAACAATGCCTGTGTTTACTAACTGAAAACTGTCCAGTATGCACTGTGTCCTGTCTTTGAGTTTGAGGTACATTTTTGTTTCATGACTACATAAAGTTGTATTCAGGTGGCATCCAGTTGGCATCTTAATTACTGTCATTTTGTATTTTAGATTAAAAATTACTCAAGATTTGTCAAACCAACCCAATAATGAGTCAAACTTGAGATATAGGCTGGATTCGGAATAGCATACTAACATACTACTCATAATATTTCTGCCATTTAATAATATAAACTTATGGCAAATTGTACAACTAGTGTGGTGTTGCTAATTCGGCTGCTAGAATCACTGCTCTTATTGTACGTTTATGCATCGCATTAGACATAAAAGGTTACTTGGAGCACATTACATCGTGGGAAATATTGGCAAGTATAGTTGCCAATATTCCATGCTTTTTCACTGTATACTGCAGAAATAGTAAGAGCTACATGTTAGTATGGTGTTCTGATGGTTTGAAGAAGGAATTCTGCATACATTGAATGAATGCATGAGTTGGCACATCAAAAAAAAGAGAAGAAAAAGAAAAGAAATTCAGTTCAGTCAATAATAGGTGATTTTACTTAAGATATTCTATGTGCATAGTTGTTTTAAAAAAAGTATGAATTTGTGTAAATTGTAAAATAATTAAGAATAACATAAATAAAAAAAACGTCCATAATTTCTACAGTTATTTGTATTAAAATAGTAAATAGTTTTAGGGGCAGACATTTTGGTTTGGTTTGGACTTTATTTGTTTTTTATTTCTGACATAATTAATTTATATTTTGTATTTTATACTTGCTAGATTCTGGCATTTATGCCTTTTTCATACTTTTGCTATACATGTTAATGTATAAATGCCTTTTTTTATTACTTTTTTCTGTCTAAAAAGAAAATTTGCTTTGAAATCTACAGCTAATGTTCATAAATTGATATGGCTGGGTAAAAAATATAGAAATCTCGGTTATAATTGATTCTCAGTTTTACGAAACGATATCGATTCTTAAATCCAAAGAATCGATTAGTCAACCCTGTTTCAGTTAATGGACGGAACATAGAAGGGCACTTCCCATCCAATAAATCACAATAAGCATTGTGCTTTGGTACTTTTAATATGAAACAAAGTCTCAGATTTCAAATTATGTCAATTGTATTCCAGTATTCAAACAATAAATGCCGTTTTGACTCTGTGGCGCGCCTCAGTTTCAAATAAAAAGCCACAAGGCAACGCGAGGCGATCTCCGTCACATTAATACCAGTTTCAGCACAAAATAAGCATGACTAAACATCTGAAAGTAAGTTAAAAGAAAGAGTACAACTTTACAATCCGCATCCTGTCTCATGTAATCGCTCAATCAGTGTTTTAGCCGCGCAAAGACATCAATATAACGGCTTGTAAACAATGTCACGTAACGTCACATTTACCTCAGAAAAAAACATATTCGGTGACCATAAACTCATTAGTCAGCTAGAAAAATAAACAGTAGAGAGGAGCATTTTGCTAAATATATGCACCATATAACATATTCATTATAATTTTTACTGTTCTTCAATGTTTAATTTATATTTTATTACAGCCATTGAAATGTTTATATTTAAAAAAAACGAATTGAAGTAGAAATGTTATTATGTAATTGTAACTTTATTATTTAAAAAAACTTCATTAAGTGTAATTTAAGCAGTTGTATAGCCTAAAAAATCAGTCAGTTTTAACCTTCAATATTATAGTAATGTAGTACCAACTGACTCTCATGTATATTTTACAGCATTAGTTAAGAGATTTTTTTTTCCTTGAGAAAATTTTGCATGTTTACCAGATATATATCCAAAATAATCGATATCGAATCGAATCTAATCGAATTGGAAGCTTGTGAATGAGAATCTAATCGAATTGTGAAATTTGTGTCAAAACCAAGCCCTAGAAATTGATTTAGCTGGAAATCATCTGTATGGCATACGATGCAAGATATATAGTTTTCAATACATTCTAACTGACGATTCTTTCATGCCAACAAATATATTAATTGCATAAACTGGTGCAGTAATTGATTTTCTTTCTTTCTTTCTTTTTTTTTTTGGCTGGTTGAATTGTTCCTAAAACTTTTTTTATGTAATTTGATTGAGATAATTTATGTAAGAATGTTTTACAAGCAAATTATTTGAATTTGTTCGGTTCATGTTCGGGCTTTAGCCGATCTGAGCGTTTAGTTTGAGCGGACATCTTTGGGACTGCTTGAAGTGTGCTTAGAAAGTCATTAAAGACCTGCTTTTTCATGGCAAGAGTCCATAGTATTTATTATTCATAATTTGTTTGGTACATTCAGTGCAAATGATTTTTTATCATACCTCCAAGTACAGTGTCATGTTAAAACATAATTTTTAGACTTTTTGTTGCCAGGCCAACAGTCACCAGAAACAACTTTCTGGAACATTCTCCAATTTTCAAAGCCAGTGTAGCTGAGATTCTGCCACTGTACGCAACTGCGCTCCATTGTCGAGCACTAATGTTCTTTGTCCTGACAATCAAAAAACCAGCTCGTGAGATTTCTGCCCCGTCTCCATCCCCCAATGCGGGAGACTCCTTCATTAGGCCTTCATTAGAAATTCACGGACACAATTTGGGTGAAATTTTTTGCATTAATAATGAAAGCGATGTCCCCGATGCACGAGGGCCGGGGCTGGCGGTCTTGGCTGCCCTCCCGACTGTGCAGAGGGTGTCTACAAATAAAAGGGAGTAAACTGAGGAGAAAGCGGAGCTCCTGCGCTGCTCTTACGCCCTGTGGGGGGAGGACACCATTTCATTTCTCTTCAAAGAGCGGAAATATGAAACAGTGTTTCCTTTCAGCCGTCACCATCCTTCTCTTTTTCTCTCTTTCTTGTTCTCTCTCTGATCACCCCTCCCTCTTTGAGGAGCGTGTTTTAAATGATTAAAGATTTTAATCATTGTTCTAAAATGCTACAGCGGGCTGGCAGGGGCCACAGGGAGGTGCAGTTGGTGGAGGGAGGACGTTTCGGGGGTTGGCGGGAGGTCTGTGGAAGCAGGAGCGATTATGTTTTAGAAAGTGCTTGAAGTGACTGCTGCTCTTTGCTGTCCTTGCCGCTCTGAGGGTGAATGAGTTTTTTATTCCAAACTTGTGTTTTTCATTTTCATACTTGTGTGTGTGTGTGTGTGGAGTCTCTCGTATGGTCCACATTGCAGCTTATTCAGGCCAAGAACTGCCAAATTAAACCGAAAGCCTTTAGAGCGTATAAAACAATTAATTTTCAGCCAGAGGTTTGAGGCGGTTTTCTTTTGTTATTAATTAATACTTTTTTTCAGCAGGGACACATTAAATTGATCCAATGTAACAGTAAATACATTTATAATGTAACAAACTATTTCTGTTTTAAATCAGTTCTGTTCATTTGAACTTTCTACAACATTGGCAATAATAAGAAATGTTTCTTGAGCGTCAAACCCGCATATTCGAATGATTTCTGAAGGATCATGTGACACTGAAGACTGGAGTAATGATGCTGAAAATTCTGATTTGCACCACAGGAATAAATTAAGTTTTTAAATATATTCAAATAGAAAGAGTTATTTTAAATTGTAATATTCACAATACTGCTCGGCAAATACTGTATATGCAGCCTTGAAGATACTACTTTTAAAGTCATGAAAAATGGTTACCTACCCCAAACAAAATTGTTCACTATTTTGTTTCGTGAAAAAAAATTAATTTACTAGAAGCATACAGCTATAATCAAACTTCATAGTTATTTTGCTGAAAAATGATGGTATATGATACAAAACAATACTGATTAGTATATATAATTTTAGCACACCAAATAAAAAATACAATAAAAATGTTAATTGATTGTTTTTGCCAAAATTTGAAAAAAAACTTTGGTAACTAGATGATACAATTCTAATCAGGATCAGTTGGTATATTATCAATGGTGAATAACAGTGTGATGTGCTAATATTTTTGTGGAAACTGTGATGCTTTTTTTCAGGACTGATAAATAAAAAGTTCAAACAAACAGCATTTATTTGAAATAAAAATCTTTTGTATAAATATTTTCTTTACTGTCTTTACTGATCATTTAATGTTTCTTTGATGAATAAAACTATTAATTCCTTTCAAAAAATAATAAACAAGATAACTGTAAATGTTCAATTTTTTCTCCATTTTTGTGTGCGAAAGACATCAAACGATCAGTGAATTACCTGTGGCTGAGACTAGTGTGTGACATAAATTATGTTTCTGTCATTGCCATGACATTTATTTAGTTTAGGTCATTATATAGTTTAACTGCCTTTTCCAAAGCCCATAGAGCACATTACTAAGCAGACAATTGTCTCGTTCAGCCAAAGGCCGGTTTATTGTTCCTGCTGGACCTGGAGAGACTTTTAGAGACTCTGACACACTGTGTTTTAACGATATTGTCTGTAAATCAATACCTCACTTCATGCAAATTCCTAACTCCCACAGTTCCCTTGTCCCTGATTGCAGCTGAAACATTTCTGGTTCCTGGTTCTCCAGGGGATTTGAATTCAATACTCTGGTGCTGATTTGAAAACGATTTTAATCAATGCCGAGGATTAAATTGGGAATCTATCCGTTTCACTTCACTTTTGGCAGGTCTTCCTGCTGTCACACTTAAAGCCTCAGAGTTTGTCGCCTTCGCTACCGAGAATCCTCAGAGGTGCTAATAAGATTAGTTTCGCTATGTGTACACGCATGCAAACATCTGTGATCATGGGAAGAGGATGGATGACGCAAAACCTTGGAGACTGAATCAAAATAACCCAGCTGTGCTCGCCACCCATCTTGAAGGGCTCTGCTGACCTTTTCTGAGGAATGTCGCCACTCTGGTGTTAGTCACATGAATGACAGCCGTGTGCGTGCGTGTGTGTGTGTGTTTAGAGGAGCTGGTGGGTGCTTGGCTGATTCAGCCAGAGAAAGATAGTAAGTGAATTCATTGGAAAGCAATAGTCTAATAAAGTACATGTGAGTTTATTGAGTTTATTGTTAAGGAGCGGATGGGGGCACATCTGCAAAAGAGTCTATTCTAATGAGCGCAGATGGAGTCTGCGATTCCGAGAGAACATGTGACGTCAGTCGGCCGCCACACACACACACACACACGGCTGGTGCGATCTGTGTTTCCAGCCAGCATTCGCTATCCAATCTGTCACTTTTAAATGGTTACTACAATATAATGAATTCTGTGATTTGTACCATTTATAAGTTTGGTGTCGGAAAGATTTTGAAGTCTCTTATGCTCAAAAAAGTTGCGTTTAATTGATCAAAAATACAGTGTATACAGTAATATTGTCTGTTTTATTATATTTTATTTAAAAATGTAATACTCTTTTGATGGCAAAACAGAATTTTCGGTAGCCGTTACTCTAGTCTTCAGTGTCACATGATCCATAGAAATCATTGTAATATGCTGATTTGTTGCAACATCGCTACTTATTATCAATATTGAAAACCGTTGTGCTACTTAATATCTTTGTGGAAACCGTGATACATTTCTCACGTTTCTATGAGAAATAGAAATTTCAAATAAACAGAATTTCAAACTTTTGGAACATTACAAATGTCTTTACTGTAACTTTTGATCAATTTAATGCATCCTTGCTGAAAGTATAAATTTCTTTCAAAAAAATGCTGAACCCACACATTTGAAAAATAATCATATTTTGTTAGAGTGCGTGTATACTTTTTGTATTGTACACTTATTTGTGACTTGATTTTTTTTTGACCGATTCATTAAAAAGATTCTGCTCATTGGAGTGATTTGTTCATGAATCAGACCTCAGTTGTAATTCTGGAAGTTTGTTGTTATGTGCAGCCAGAGAGGATGGAGAGAAAAAAAAGAGATTTATTTTCTATTTGTTGTTTTGCTATTGTTTCGTGACAACAAACGAACGTTCTCTCTAATTATATTTAATTCAGAACGCTCACAACTCAATAATATGAGGCAAAAGTTCACTAAAGCACTAGCTTTCCTTGGCACATTATGACAGTTGCAATAATGTCTGATTCAAATCATCATCCCAGTGAATGCTTCTGTCATTTTATGATGCTTTTTTCATCTTTTTTGAAGTTTGAAAGCTTCAGTTGCCATTCATTTGAATAATATGGAAAACGTGGAGCAGTGTTCCACAGAAGTTACAAAGTCATACAGGTTTGAAACGACATGAACGTAAGACATAATTTTCATTTTTCGGTAAACTGCTTTTAATCAAGTTATTAGGTGTCTGATGGTTGTATTACCAAATGCAAGTCCTTCAAGGACAGATGATTGTGTGTGTTCTGGAGGTTATCTGTGAATGTGTGTGTGCTTTCATGTCTGGGCATGCCAGGATGTTGAAGGGGCATGTTTTGTTGTTGTGTGTATTTGTTGGTGTGGGCGATCTTCTGTTCCAGCCTGTGTGTTTAACTCCATTTAAAACGAGGCAGTTCTTTGCTGTAATGATTGCTTACTGCTGTAAGAGCGCTAAATAGTCCCCGAGGACTGGGTTTGCTGTGGCCTCTCTCTCGGAAAAGGGCTTATGCGTCACACGTGGTACAAGGAGAGAAGAGGTGGCTTCTGATAGCCTGACACCTTCCTACCCAAAACTGTCGGCATCCATCGCATTTGCAGTAATTTGTGCCACGATTCTTGCACTTTCCCATTCTTTTCGACACCTCTGTTTCTACTTGTTTAACTTTTTTGACACTGTGGAGAGAGAATACAAGGTCAGATGGATGCTTTCACCCCATCCCAACCTCTCACATCCCTTTATGGCATGATTTGATGGGTCACATGGTCCACTTTTGACCCATTTATGTCTAATGGTAAAAGTGTGCAAGTCCTACCCGTCAGACTGTCCTACCAGGGTTTACTGTGCATGCGCACATCAATATTGTGTCCTTTTTCTCATGCTGAACAACAATATTTCATGTATCTGCATTACTGTAAGGGTAGGGTTGGGGTAGGTGTAGACTTTAATAAAACTCAATCTAATAGGTAGAAAACATTTTTATTATTGGTTTCCTGTAGCTGTATCCCTTTTAGCAACAACCACAAATATAACACATAATTACTGTATTTGCATTACTAGGTTTAGGGTTGTGGTAGGTGTAGACGTTAATAAACCATAATTGTACAGGTAGCATTTTTTCGTTGTCGAATTGTACATTCGAATTGCTACCTCCTCCCACTGTTTTAATGGGAGGTAACAAAATCTGACAGGGTAGCACAAATCGACAGAACCCCGGGTCAGTTTCACTTAACCATGGCCATGGTCACAAAAGCAAACCAGTATCATAAGTGTTACTGTAATTTCTTTATAAATTGAATTTTTGACCTTTTGCCGTTGTCCACAAAATTTTATTTTTAAATTCTATGTATTTATTTTTACATTCTTGTGTTTTATTCTATTGACTGTTGCTACATTGCAAATTGTATTTTATTTTATTATTTACTCTTCAAATGACCTCTAAATTGCATATTTTATTTTATTGGTTGTTGCTACATTGCAAACTTTATTTTATTTTTCATTTTATTTGCTCTTTAAATTACCTCTACATTGCATAGTTTTTTTAATCTTATTTATTTTTTACATAATTGTATTTTTTGTTGACTGTTGCTACATTGCAAATTTTATTTTATTTTATTGACTTTATTTTATTTTCTTAATTTATTTAAATTTTTATTTAATTTTGTATGACCTCTACGTTGCATAGTCTACATTGCATAGTTATTTATTTATTTTTACATTACATTATTGTATTTTATTTTATTGAATTTTACATGACTCCAAATTTGCAAATGTAATTTTATTTTATTGATTCTGGATTTCTGCATTCCAAATAGTGTTTTTTATTATTTGCTTGTTTGTTTGTTTGAGGAAAGGAAATTGACAAGAGGAGAATTAAATTCAGAAACTTCGGGAACCGTATGCAAACTTTTGTTGCCCACACAATATGTCGGACCCAGTGAAACCAAATATTTTCCAACTAGTCTATCTGTGCATTTGATTTCCTATTGAAGAAGGTAGCAGAAAAGAGTCAAAAGATCGCTTGGAAAGAGAAAGGCAAGAGCGTATAAAGTGAGACACCACAAGAGCCCTAATAGTATGAAGCTCATAAATAATCTCTAGGCAATTACGCAAGTCCACTTAGAGCTTCACTTTTGTGTCTTGGTAGTGAGAGGAGAAAAAGAAAGGGGGAAATGCAAAAAAGAGGAGGAGGAGGAGGAGAGAGAGTCCCCAATTTGACAGCTTTTGGGCTTGTTTTTCATTTTTTATTCATTAGATAAGTAAAAGCAAATACAAGGAAGGCAAGGGGTGTTGTGCAGTGATTTATGTTTACTTCTCTGAGAGAATGCAGGATTTATTTGCAACCAAGGCTTTACGCTCCACACACCGCAAAGCTTTGCATTACTGAGAGCGAGCGACAGAGAGAGAGAGCGAGGAGGTGTAATGTAATAAAGAGGGACATATACTTTCTTTTCTCTACGTCTGTCTCTTTCCCCCGTGTTGTCAAATAAATGTTCTCTTTTTATCATCACTATCATAATGACCGCAGGCAGCTTATTGCGGCTGTTTATTGCTTTCATATGTGTAATTATGCAGTGATGGGAGAGAGAGTGTGTGTTTGTGATGTATAATCTGCCTCTAATGGATTAGGCCCAGCTTTAATGAGCTCATCACACACACACACTGAGACACACACTTGGAGAAACACTTGGATCAGAAGAGAGAGAGAGCGAGAGGTTGGGACTGGTACTAAAAAAGGTTGAACGTATATTTTGATTTCTGACAGTTGCTTATCTGTTGCTAATATGTCTATTATTCACATATTGGTCAGTGAAAAATCAAAAGAATTGATTATCCGTTTAATTGTGCATAATTAGGAATGAAAAATAAATAAGCTTAACTTAAATGCTTCCTGTATGTTTTGTTGCCAATGTTGAATGCCGTGCTAAACTTTTGCTCGCTAATCTGTTTTGATAGCATCAGTGATACATTAGGTTAACGTCTGTAACATCGAAAACCAAGCGTTTCTAAGTCGAGTTTATATATTATCATGTCACAGGATACAAATCAAATAGCCATTATTCACTTTCAGACAGCCTCACAGGCAAAGGTGAAAGATCTCTCGTTTCAAATCCAGTTTCAGCTTTATTCCCATTAGAGCGTGTTTCACCTCAAGTTCCTGTTGCACTTTATAAATAGGCTAAATAAAACTCTATTACGTTATTGAGGAGTATAACGCTTATGTAACACAAGAACAAGAAACTTCCCAAAAAAAAAATCCAAAATGAATTTACTTAAATACAGCACATTCATAAACATAAAAACAATATGAAAATAAAATCCAATGCCATTACGAACTGTCTAGATAATGTCCCTGGTTTTATTGTGCATGATTCATCAGTGCATGTAAAAAAAAAAAAAAATCATAGCCTTTTCTGCTCATGAACGAGGATCAATAATATTAAAAGAACAGTCTGCTCTCTCTCTTATCCAAGATGTAGATGAGTTTGTTTCTTCATCAGAACAGAAATTTAGCATTACATCACTTGCTCACCAGTTGATCCTCTGCAGTGAATGGGTGCCGTCAGAATGAGAGTCCAAACAGCTGATAAAAACATCACAATAATCCACAAGTTATCCACATGACTGCAGTTCATCAGTTAACAACCTGTGAAGCAAACAGCTGCATGTATTAAATTCATCATCAAGACGTTTTGAAACTGTTGCCTTCTTACCATAATATTTACAAGTGAAAGAATCCAAATGTATTTGTATTTGTTTCTTACAAAGACGCAGCTTTTGCTTCACAATACGTTAATTGTGGATCAATAAAGTTAATGGTTAGTTAAAAAACTTTAATAATTGATGGACTGGAGTCATGTGGATTATTGTGGTGTTTTTATCAGCTGTTTGGACTCTCATTCTGATGGCACCCATTTAGGATCCATTGGTTAGCAAGTGATGTAATCCTAAATTTTTCCAAATATGTTCTAATGAAGAAACAAACTCATTAACATCTTACATGGCCTGAGGGTGAGTACATTTTAAGCAAATTTTCATTTTTTGGGTGAACTGTTCCTTTAACCAGTAATGTCAGATTTCATGATCCAGTCAAATCCTGACGCATACATTATTTCCCAGCAAATATTCTTTGAAAAGTCACTTTATAGAAATTAAATGAGTTGCGAATGCTGTTTTGTGTCATTTTTAATCGCATTGAAACTGAAAGGAAAAAATTGATGCCAGAATCTGACAAGAAAGCCACTGAGAAACTGAACTAAATAAATTAGAGAAAAAAAAACATGAATGTCAATATTTCACAGGCAGATGGCAGATTCACATCTTTATGGGTTCGATTAGCTGATGTCTTTCATTGCGTGACATTACATTTAAGTCCCTAGTAGTCGTTTTCACTATAAAGTGCACAAATCACATTTCTGGCAAAAAATTGTCTTTTCTGCTTTATTAACCAGGTGCTTCCGAATGCACCTGTTATGGCAGAGATTCTGTGCAGATTGAAGTCACACCGGGTCGCGTCCTGAAAGAGCACTTTCCTGTCCCCCCCACCCCCCACCCCCCGGTAAAGTTGTCTCATTTTCATTTGACACAATTTATAGACGTGCCTCCAAAGCCATGCGATATTTTACACTCCTGGATCATTAAATGAAACCCTTCGGAAGCTCTCGAGGTGCAAAGCACTTTTGCGGGAGGTGTAAAACGCGCAGGGTTTTGACGGGCATCCCGGGCGCTGGGAGAGGAGGAGGACGGTGGCAGGGGTTTAAAGAGGCAGCCATCCGTGTCGTTTGGGAAGGTTACAAGGAGCCACGGGACTCCGGCACTTTAAAGACTTACCTCAGGACATGCTGCAGTGTGAGAGAGAAAGGGAAGGAAAATGAGTGTGAGTTATAGGCGCTGTGGTGGTTTAATAATTCAGTGAAATCCAAATTTGAGCAGATGCCCCTGGTGCTCTGGGTAAAATAAAGCTATGCTGAATGGGAAGGAGGAACCTTAAAAAGCAGAAGCAGGAAGTAACATTTGAAGAGTGCCAAGTGGAAATTGTGCTCGAGTGGAGGTCGCTGGGTTGCCGTGCGTGTTCCCACCAGATTACTTTCCTCATTGAAGATGTGTGACACATACTAATCATTTAAATTGTGTGTGTTAGGGGGTGTTAAAGCTGTACTTATGTGCTATGTAAAGACAGGTTGGCTATATGATTAATATATAATGTTTAAAGGGGTCATATGATGCTTTTTTAAAGATCATTTTTTGGTGGAACAGAATTGTTGACATGCTTGAAGTTAAAAAAACACATTATTTTCCAAATACTGAACATTATTGTAGGTCCTTTCCATATGCCCCGCCTCTCTCAAACGCTTTGTTTTTCTACAAAGTCCCTCCTTCCGACAAGCGCAGTCTTCTTTGATTGGCCAGCTGACCCAGTGCATTGTGATTGGCCGACACCACAAGCACTCGTCGGAATTGTACCCCCCCTTACCATAATCGCGAGCTTCATCTTTCAAAACAAATGTAAGACAGAGCCCGAAAGGGGAACAGAGTCAGCCGTGATAGAATGCAGGTATGTTGTTTTGCAGTACACAAGGCCACTTTTTAGACAGCTGTGACCTCAGTTGATAGTGACTCGTCTCTCTCTCTCTCTCTCCTCTCATCTCCTCTCTCTCTCTCATCTCTCTTCCTTCATCTCCTCTCTCTCACGCGATCGCAAGAGCTCGGCAATTTGAACACAAAACCCGTAGCTGATTCAGAAGCTCCAGATTGTCATAGCAAAGTCAGAATGACCTTCTCTCCTAGGTTCACGAAACGGTTGTACATAAAATGCATTGCTGTTCTGTTGGAATAATCTTAAAGATTTCCTAAATGCATCTACTTCTGGAAGACCAAATAAAGTGCTTTTGCTTTTTGTCTGTGAAACCAGTCTGATCCATTGTCTCCCTGACATGCTGCTTTAACACTAACTGCGGTTACTGAAACCACGCCTTCTTTCTTTGCGTGCACATTTGGGCGGCATTATGCTAATATTTCCAAATAGTGACGTAGATATGTGGGGCGTGTTAGAACGAGCCGTTTTAGGTTGGTGTGGCTGACTCTTTTTTAACTTTTATAAAGAATATCTCTTGTGTTTTGAGACTTTAGTCTTTGCAACTTCAGGTATCTTATCTATTCACGAACAGCTTGTTATACTCCAAAGAGAAAGGAAAACTTGAATCGCATCATATGACCCCTTTAAAAAAAAAAATATATTTCATTTCTAAACAGTTATTTGTGGCATTCTGTATAATGTTTTAATTATTTAACCATTGATATATATTATTTCTGTTTGTTATTATTGTATAATTATATAGATCCAATTTAATTAAAAAAATATGACCCATATATATTTCTATACAATCATTTTATGTAATTTATAAAACGGATAGTTCCGTGATTCTGATTGGTTGAGCCGCGTTCAAAGCTGTTGTAAATTACTCTACAAACAACCACCTTTGTTCGTGTGCTGCTTGGCAACCACTTTGTTGGAACCACAACAGTTTCTGAGGAACTACATTGTTTTGCGGATGAATACTGTTTTTATTAATATCATTAATCTTTATTTGCTCTGTTTTATTTTGTTAAACCTAACTATGTATATGGAATAACCTTTTTATAAAAGCAATAAGCCCCATGAAACTGTGGTTTACAGTGAATTTATAACAGCTAAGAGGCGTTGTTGCGTCGTGCCTACAATGCCCCTTAGCTGTTATAATTCACGGTAAAACACGGCTTCTTGGAGCTTTAGGCATATAATAATGTACTTGTTTAATAAATTCAAATGAATTTAATGTGTGTTCGTTGTAATCATATATTATGTTTAAATGTCAGTTTCTCGAAATATCTCTATCACGCATATATTTTATAATATATAAAAATAATCATTTTAATATATGTGTATTTATTTAATATAGGCCTAATGTAATAATATAAATATATGTTAATGTATATTTAATTATTACAGAATGTCATAACTTTATTATTAATATCATAACATTTAAAATGTCTCAATCTGTATCAAAATGTCTTTATCATGCTCAAATGTCATTTAAATGTCTCAAAATCTTAAAATTGTCAGTACATTTATTCACTTCTAAGCGACTTCCACCCAAAACGAAGAGTTTGTCATTATTTACTCACGTTATTCACTCACTTTTAGAGCATTGCTGGTAGCCATTGACTTCCATATTATTTTTTCCATGCTATGGAAGTCAGTGGCTACCAGAAACTGTTTGGTGACCCACATTTTTCAAGAATTATTTGTGTAGTTCGCAAAAAGATGGCTGATACCTCATGCAAGTTTGAAACAACTTGAGGGTGAGTAAATGATGACAGTATTTTCATTTTTGGCTGAACTATCCCTTTAAGTTTATTTTAAGGTTTATATGATTTTCAGTGTAGTCTCAGATTTTTGGACCCTACTGTATTAAAAGCCTTGTCATTGTTAGAGAGCTCTGCTTCTCTGCAGTGTACTCTCTGCTTGCTTGTCAGTCAGGAAAACACAAGACTGTAGATTTATAATTTATCATTATGTGTTTTTATTTAGTGTTTGTTTGCTGGCTCTCGTGTCTTGAATGGCTCTCAATGCAATCTGAGCTCAGCACAACAAAGGCAGGGGTAGCTCATCCTTCAAGAATTACCTCCTCCTCCACAAACCCTGAAAGAGCACGCTTATCCCTTTGTGGGGAAATGAAAGGAATATCATTGTTCCTACTGTGAGAGTGAACTTTGAATTTTTTCTGCCTTAGTTTGTAGGAAAGTTTGCTCCCTGCTCTTGCTACGTGACCTGCAATTCAAAGCCTGACTTTTTTAAAGCTCACTGTAGCAGTATTTTATAGACAGCCCAGCCGCTTGTATTTGAATATAAAGGCTGTGATATTCATCATACTTATTTTTCTCCAAGAGAGCAGAGGAAAAAGTGTTAGATTATTCATTGCGTGCTTTCCATTTATCAAAACAGAGCAAGAAAGGGTCACATAGGATATTTCACATAACTAAAGTTGGTTTTGCTATTTTGACATCGCTTACCAGTTAATTTGTAGGATCAGTTGCAAGCTTCAGACAGTAAACACTAGTCTTAAAGGAATTGCTCAGCTAAAAAATGGAATTCTGTCATCATTTATTCATCCTCATGTTGTTCCTAACCAGACTTACTTTCTTCTGTGGAACACAAAAGAAGATCTCAGTAGTGTTTACATAAAGTATACGTACGTGGCTAAGCTAAATGTGCTAACCACAACATTACAGGTTCAAATGCAAAGACGTAGGCTTTCTGTATCATACAAAGAGCATCTGTATTACTGTACGTGCATTTGTGTATCAGAAGCAGTGATATTATGCAGAATTGGACATGCAGGTGGTGTGTAACAGCTCATCATGGTTTTCTGGAGTGCTTTAGAATGGGCTAACAGGAGGAAAAAAGAACCCCGTGGTGGAAGACACTCCCTCAGCGCAGACCCACGTGTACGTTTCTGTGGCCGTTTAGCCCGGCTTGTGTGCATGTTTGTGTGTGTGCCAGCATGCCAGAGAGTTACATCACCATAAGGCCGTGCCATGCTGTGGCTCAGTGGCGGAGATATGGACGGCGGGGCCTGTACAGATGGAGACAGAAGGTTTCTGGTGAGGTAAGGGTGTGCCTGTGAGGTACAGAGACAGAAAAGTATGTTTTTGTGGTAATATATTTATAAAGAAGGGTAATTTAGCAGAATTATGCGTGCTTTTGTATGGATTTGAGTGGATTTGCGCACTCGTTTTTGTCCGTGTTCACACATATGCATGCAGGAGGCCATTTCTGCTTCTACTACTTTTGTTCCTTTGTGTAAAAGATTTTATCCTCTCAGAATATGTGATGTGGAGCTCGGGAGGCTAAAAATTGGCCTGCTCAATGCTTCCATCTAGAGGTGGCAGATGAAAGTCCTCTAGGGGCCTCTGAAATCACAGTTTGGAAGTAATGTGGAAACCTGTGGCGCAACAGTGACAAATGTCTCCAAATGCCACATTATGTATCATTCAGCTCAGTTTTATGACATGCCATCACGTTCGGTTTTAAAGTGTGTACTGAGTGTGCACTAAGTCTCATTCCACATGTACCTGTCAGATGCACCCTGGGAATGTGAGCGCGTTTCATGCATGTCCTCCTGTCGGGATGCATAAAAGCTATGTGTGAGAGAAGCACTCTCTTAATATTAATATCTAAATAGTTTTAGAGAACTATTTTTTATTTTGAGAGCATTGCATGTTATGTTTGTCAGTTTTTTTTTTTTACATTTTTGAAAGAATTTCAATGATTAAGTATTTTAAATTCCCTTAATATATTTTAATAATATTTAATGAAAAAACCGAAGAATATTTTACTATATAATTTATGAGTTTTGAATTACATATGTTAAGCTCTTTATGTATACAGATGTCAGTGGACTATATGGTTATATAAATAGCAATAATTTAATAATTTCATACAATATAAAATATTTTAATAAATAGTTTTATGATTCATTTTGAAGTCAATATTTTAGTTTTTTTTTTTTCATTTTATAAAATAATTTTAATGACTGGGGTTTTACACTCATCACTTAATAATTTTTCATAATACTTTTAAGACAAGTAATCTGAATAATATTTTAGCTTTTTTTGTGTATAGAAGAATTTCGATGACTATGCGTATTTAAAAATCATCACATGAATGATATTTTTAATAATGTTTAATAAAAAAATGAACAATATTTTAATAGAAACAGCTTGATTAATTTTAAATTAACATTTCTAAGCTTTTAATTTTATCAAAATATTTTCACTGACTATAAAATTAAGCACACGAAATAATAATTTAAAAAAGAACAAGTTTGATTAATTTCGAATGAATATATTTAAGCTTATTTTTTACAAATTCTTTCATTTTCAGAGAATTTTGATGACCGCAATGGCATGTAAAATTTAACAGAAAATTATATTTTTAATTGAATAAATTCATAACTAATTTGTGATTTAAACTCACAAGACACTTACTCACATTTGTGTGAGTGTGCACTAGATATCATTCCACATGTACCCGTCAGATTCACCCTGGGAATGTGAGTGCATTTCATGCATGTCCCTCTGTCAGGATGCATAAAGGCCGTGAGTGTGTGAGAAATGCTCTTGTACGAGTGTGTCTCTCTCATGGGTGAGATTCTGGTTGGGGGAACACTATTAGAACACATAGCAGAGTCCATTTGTGCCATTGGGAGGGAAACATTAAAATGTATGTGAGTAGAGGCCTGCTGGGATACTGTGTGTGTGTGTGTGACCTTGCTCTGCTCCCCGATCTATGTCCAGATCTACCTCTCTTTCTCCATCGCTCTCTCTCTCTTGTCACTATTCCCTCCGCCCTCACTATCAGCAGCCATGGTAAAATAAATAATGCATCAAAACACATTAAAAACTTTAGCTGGGCTTTACTGCCAATAAAAGAGGAGGATGCAAGGGATGGAGAAAAATAAGGAGTGAGTGATCAGGTCTGAAAAAGAAGTGAACTTTATGAAGTGAGAAACCCCAGAGCTGTTGGTCTGGACCCAAGCCAGGACGCCACAGGTGTGCTGACCAGGTGCACTGTGGGTATTTTTCTGTCGTAAATGAGTCACTGTGAGTCCAGTAAAATATGCAGTTGGAAGATGACTTTAATAAACAGAATTAGTGGTTTATTGGCATTGCAGGGTATTTAATTAGTTTATCGTTATTATGCATAAACAAGGACGAGCACAGAAATGCACACGCAAACTTTTATACTCTCGTTCAGAGGTTTGTTATAACGAAGTCATTCAAAGAAAATACTTTATTCAGCAAGGCCACATTAAATTGATTAGAAGTGACAGTAAAGACATTTATGATGTTACAAAAGATTTCTATTTCTAATAAATGCTGTTCTTCTGAACTTTCTATTCATCAAAGAATCCTGCAAAAAGGCATAACTTTTTTCCACAAAAATATAGCAGCATAACTCTTCAACGTTAATGATAAGAAATGTTTCTTAAGCAGCAATTAGAATGATATCTGAAGGATCATGTGACCATGAAGACTGGACTAATGATACTAATAAAATTCAACTTTGCATCACAGGAATAAATTACATTCTAAAATATATTCAAATAGAAAACTGTTTTTTTAAATGGTAATCATATTTACGGTTTTTGTTGTATTTTTGATCAAGCAAATTCAGACTTGGTGAGCATAAAATGCTTCTTCTAAAACATTAATAAAATCTTACTGACCCCAAACTTTTGTACAATAGTGCAGTGGTTCAATAAAACATTATTTTATGAAGCATTAAACATTAAAACATCTGTAGCAGTTTATTATTGCCATTGTATTACTGTAACCAGTTGTTAAATATTTTAAGTTATTTTTCTGCTTATTGTTACCGAATGTTGGCATTTAATCATGTAGAGTAACAAATTTATTAACTTAGCAGATGCTAAATTTTGTCCAAATTGAATAAAAAATTTGTGGAAAATACAATAAAGGATTTACTGTATTGTAAGATTTTATTAAAAACTGCTGTAAAGAGCATTAACTGCATTTTTATGTCACTTTCTGTTGAATAATGAAATCAACTTATTGCGTAGTATTTTCATGACTCTCATCAAAGATGAAAGACTGCATTCCTTATTTGAAAATTAAATTAGGATTTCTTAACTAAAAAGTAATTCAATGTTGCAAAGACATTATGTACTTAAACTACAAATAAAATAATTGTATGTGGCCACATGGCTGGGCAGAAATGTACCTTTTTTTATTAAACCAAACAAATTGCATTGTCATATAAATGGATATATATCTGGAGCCAAGGAACATTTGACTTGATTTGATTTGATAAATTTGACTTTAGGCTACCGTACGCTGCTATTATGCTTCCCCTGTTTTTGGCTTTTAGCAGACGAAGAGACTTTCTCCTCAAGGACTTTTTCTGTATGTACGATGCAGACAGTGAGAGGGAGTGTAGAAGCTGCTCATAAAAACATACCTGCTACGTCACAACTCATTTCCAGAAGTAAACTGCTGTGGATGAGCGATAGAGAAGTGGAGTTTGTGTCTTATTTTCGGGGGCAGTGCCCTGAGCGATTGTCTGTAAGGCCACTGCGCACGGGTTCGTTCCCCTCCTCTCGTCTCCTTCCTGCTGGCAGCGTGACAATTGGCATTATTAAAAATTGATTGCCGCAGACCGTTCCGTGGCTTACATGTATTATTGAGCCGGAGTCATTCGGGAATGTGCCACGAGTGAAGGAAGCAGAACGAAACACTTTATGATGGTGAGCGTCTTTTAGTGAGACCTCACACACAAGTGCCATTCATACACATAAACGGAGATGTATGCAAATGTGTTGCATGCTTTGACTTGCATTTCTTTTAATAACGCTTTGTGTGTCTGACGTTTACTCTGGTGTGTTGTACAACTGTAAATTAGTAATTCTAAGAAACATTTGCCTTTTCCTTTTCTTCTGCATTATCCGATAAGACAAAAATATTTTTAAGTGTTAATCTCAAGTTAATAATATGGTGATATATTCTGTGTTGGGGTGGAACATTTCACACCACAATTGCTGCAGCTCACCTGTTATGGTGATGGTATAAGGTTATGGCTTTCTATTTATTTAGGTATTCAAATGATTTTTCTATAAATAGAAAGGGGAAAAAAGCTAATTTCATGTGCCAGGGTGGATATGTTATGCTTGAGAAATTGTGTCAAGCATGACAGAACAACAATTTATGAATATTAAATGAGATGAGAAGTTTCCAAGTTTGAACTTGGCTCCTCAAAACTCACACGATGTCACTTCCTCTTCATTATGTCATTTAAAATGATTTTTTTTCCCCAGGCTAATTATGGTGTGACGGGGAAAATCAAAATTCATAGAGAGAAGTATTCTTGCTGAAATCAATTTAAATATTAATCTAATTTCAAGATATGAATCATTAAATATTAGAAAACAATTTTTTTTATATAAATTTGATTATTTTGATTTTCCAGGCAATGTATATTAGTATTTCTAGTTTTCTTTTTCTTTTCTTTTTTTACATTTTGACTGGTAATATGTCAAATTATCAAATGAAACCTCTTTAAGCTTTTTTTATTTTTACAAGAATATGATGACTTAGCACGCAACAATCAACACATAAAATGTTTATTAGAATAAGTTTATCATTACATTTGAATAATTTAATTGATAAAAGATTTTGATGAATGGGCATGTAAAAAAAATCATTATGATTATTTTTGAATAAACATATTTAAGCTTATTCTTTTTATTATAATTTTTTTAAGAACTTAGGAAATAATATTTTTAATAGAATAAGTTGAATTCATTTTGAATTACGTACAGTAAACTTAATCTATTTATTTATTTTTTATTTATTTCAATATCTGTATGACATGATTGCAAAGAAAAATACTTTGCAAAGAATAATTTCATAATTTTGAATTAACATATTCAAGATTTTTGTGGGCATTTCATCAAACATTATGGGCACAAATAGTACTGAAATGGCTCATATACCAACGTAGTGATACACACTGTAAATGTGAACACTTCACTTGAATAGTTTTTGTGCTCAGCTACAAATCTAATGTCTTCTCTTGTCTTTTCCCCTCTTCTTTCTGTCTGTCCTGTCTTTTCCCCTCCCTCGTTCTTCTCTCTCTGTTGCACAGATGAACAGGCCAATCCAGGTGAAGCCAGCTGACAGTGAGAGCAGGGGAGGTAGATTTCCACTTCTCTTTTGTTCTTCTTCCTTTCCTATTTCTCCCCCACCTTCCTGTCGCTCTAAATCAGTGTCACCATTACCGGTAGATGTCCCCTTCTTAAGTGTCATAGATAATGACGCACTTCGATGAGACCCGACAGTCATGCAGGGCCCCAGAAGATCTTGGGCCGGCCTTACATAAGTGTGGGTCACTCTTTTTGTCTGATTATTTCCCTCCACTGATGTGCTGGGAGAGCTACTTTTTTTTTGTTTTAGTTGTGATGCACGCGCGCGCACACACACACACACACTTTTGTGAGTTTTTGTATGGATGCTATAGGAAAGAGTATAGTATAGTCAATTTAAGGATTCTTAAAAATGTAAATGGGAAAACAAATATGTAATTTATTATATTTAGTGTTAGTATTTTATTTATGGCTTCTCATAATTCAAATGTCACTTTTCATCATGTCATTTAAAATGAATTATTTTGAGGCAAATGGTGGTGTGACAGGGAAACACAAATTTATGGACAGAAGAATTATCGTTGTTAAAATGAAATTTTAATTTGAAAGAAAATTATTTTTAATATAAATGTTGTTATTTGCATATTTTGATTATTGGGAGCCATTGGGATAAACTATTAAAAACATAATTGCAAGTTTTTATCTCAAATTTAGCTTTTTTTTTTTTTTTTTTGTCTCCACCACTGTTAAAAAATAAAAATTGTAATTGCGATTTTTTTAATCTCAGTTTACATTTCACAATTATGTTTTTGTTCCACTACAACAAAATATAACAATTTTAATTAAAAAAAATATATTAGCTATATTATCTCCCTGTTCTTACTTTTTCTCTCACAAAAGTTTATATCCCACAATTCTGATTTGTCTCATAATTCTTAATTTTTCTCAGAATTGTATAAACAGATTTAAACTTTAAAAAGTCTGAATTGTGAGATTAAAAAAAAGTCACAATTACCTTTTTAATTTTTTTATTCTATGGCTGAAACAAGCTTCCATAATTATAATTTTTTATTTTTTATGAATTTCAGTGACTATGAGGATGTAAAAATCATCATATGAAATACTATTTTGAATAGAACGCTTTATTAATAGAATAGATCTGTCTATTTATTTATTTGTTTATTCATTCATTTCTTCATATCTGCTTATTGGTTCTAGGTAGCATTAAAAAGCACTGAAAAAAATGAAGCCAGATGCTTTGAAGACCCAGAATATAGATGCTGGTTTTGGAGAACATATAAAGAAACATCAAAAGGTTCTCCAATGACTTCTTAAGACCTTAAAAATGTCCTTCTATGACATCATGACTTTAAAGGGTTCCCTTATTACATCATGTCTTTATAAGAACAAAAATATTATCTTGTGGCATCTTAGGAAGTTCTCTTATGAGATAAAAAACCAACAACTTTTTTCTTCTGTGACATCATAAGAACATAAAAATGAGCCTAATATAGCCTAATATACTTATTTGTAAGTGTGTGTGTCTGTGTGTCTGTGTCTGTGTCTGTGTGTGTGTTCATGGGAGTGAGATTGACTTTGCATGTGTGTGTCTGTGTGTCACTAACAGACAAAGTGGAAGCAGTTTGGTGAGATACAGCTCGTCTTTCCCACCTTTTTGGGTCAGATTTTCCAGATAACCAAGATTGATGGACCCACAGAGAGAGCGAGACATACACATAGAAGAGTCTCTCTCTCTCTCCTTCATAGTCTCTACCTTCATTTCATGCCATACGTTCCTTCCTCTAATTGAGAGCGTCTTCCTTTACTCACACTTGACAGATCAGTTGTCTTCGTCGTGATGGACAGCTGAATTTATCCCCCTGTTAGCCCTGTAAAAATGCAATATATGTCCCTGCGAAGCCCTCTGATTCCACTGGCAAAACCGATGTGCCGTCCCCGACCGATCCATTCACTAGTCATTTAAAGTGAAACGCCAGGATGGAGAGAGAGATCTAAAGGTCAAAGTGGGAAAGACAAGGAAAGGAAGTGAGAGACGCAAGGACAGAAAGAGACTTGAAGGAGAGTTATAGAGAAGACAAGGAGGTGGGGGCTGGTCATAAGAGACAAATAAGGATGGATATCAGAGAGAATGAGAGGAAACAGTTGGAGACACGGGTTACAGACAACTAAATGAAAGACTTGTTGTTCATAAACAAAATAGCTTTTTCTGTCACACTTTTATCAGGAAATGTGCACAATGGGATCTACATGTAGGACATGTTTATAGATCAGCGACCCTTGCTGTTCCTGGAACAACAATCCTGTCAACCAATCAGAGGCCTTAACCAAACCCTGAAAAAAATCCTCAAGCCCTTAAATCAGTGGACAACAGCTGGTTGATTGGAATGCTGTTCCTGGAACAATGGCATGTCATTGTCAAGGTTTAAAATGATTTACATATAAATTATTGGCAAGTTTTGTGAATCAGACTGCTGGATTTATTTATAGCCCAAATGGAAGAAGGACTCAATTTGTTTTATTTAAATAATTTTTTAAAAATAATTTACTTTAAATCAAATTGAGCTTGTAGTTCATATCTTCATATTCACTCCCTCTCATTTGACATTCCTAATTAAAAATCTATTTTTGTTTATTATTGTTGTATTTTAATTTATCCAAAACTGTGCAAAAATTTATAAAATAACATTTATTATTTATTTATTTTATCTTTGATTACGCAAATGTACCTTAAATCAAATACAGCTTGTAGATCATTTGTCTTCACATTCACTTCCTCTCATTTGACATTTCTATTTTTAAAAATGTAAGTTATTTTTAAAGTATAATTTTAATTTATTACATTTGACATTTGTAAACAATTTTCACTCCATCTCATTTTGACATTTCTATTTGTAAAAAGTAATTTGTTTGTTTGTTTGTTTATTCATACTTTTGATTTACCTTAAATCAAATCAAATTCAGCTTGTAGTTCATGGGCCTCATTTATAAAATGTTACACAGAAACCATCCTAAATTTAACCGTATGATCATCTCTCAAATATGCGTACGTGTGATTCATAGAATGAACGTACGCACAGTAAATGCACGGACGCGTCTCTTTCAGATGTGAAATCTATGAATCGAAAATGATCTTGAACTTGCGCGCAACTGAATGGTTTCAGCTCTTTACCTTGTAAACGACTCCTAATTAATGTCATTAACATATAAAAGATCACCAGTCATCGTTGAAATCCTTCAGTGAGCTGCAAGAACAGCTTACATTTTCAAAAACCTGCAGTACTCTGACAAGAAAAAGTATGTACGTCTGCTCAGGCCTACGTCGAGCATCTGACGTGATGCTAAGCACTTTTCCACGTCAAAGGCCGTTTTTACAAACATGAGCGTTGGTGTGGATTTAAGTGTACGCACACTCTAAGATCAAATCTGAGCATATGCACGCTTTATAAATGAGGCCCAATGTCTTTACATTGACTGCCTCAGACATGCTGTTTGAATTTTAGCTATCTTCGGTGGCATTACTGTTACCTGTGTCGTGTGTGCGTGTCTTATCCCGCATATGTGCAGCGCACTTGTAAACATTCCCCACAGAGAGAGGCCGGACTAGAGATTAGTCTTGTTGACTGGGCAAGGACACCCTGTCAGAGCATGTTAGTGAGCGGCAGGTCTGGACAAACACATGAACACACATACTCATACACAATAGTGCTCATTAATATCTCTGCTGCATCATCCATCATACACACACACATTGTACATTACACATACACAAGTTTACCTGCGCAAACTGACCGGCATTATCAAACAGAATGTTCAGTTGCTTAAAGCGCGTTTTCCTATAACAAAGTCTTGTAATAATTATAATTACATTATTATATTTATAGTCTTTATTAAAAAACAATAGATGTCTAGGGTATGTCACCATTTAGATGGTAAGATAAATGTGTGTGTGCATGTTTACACACTGTCATATCCAGTCCAATTCCCTCGGCGCCCTATAAATATGTGCCTTGTTTTTTAACTCTGTGCCTTGTCTTGAGTTTAAAACATGCCGCATTGACACTGCAATTACAGCCTAATAAAACCCTGAAACAATACCGCTTTTGTTCCCCCTAACGCTGATGTGTAATTCAATAATGTCTACATAATCTGATAAATAAAGGCACAAACAATAAACAAGGACTCCTGAGGTGGCAGAATCGACTAGGCGAAAGGTTCTCCACAGATATCTCGCTCATTAACTCATTTCATTATACAGTAGCACCGACGGGCTTTTTTAGTGCTTTTCTGGATTTAGACACAGATAATTGTATATTACGTGGATAAAAAGCATTCATTGTGGGATTGATTGAGTGAATGTGTTTTTGAACATTTGCACTGTAGTAATAGTGACTTTTAATTGCATTTTGTTTGCATTTTACAGTACTGACCGACCGCATGCTTGTTTGAGTATTATTATGGGATTCAGTCGTCTTTAATAATAAAACACGCAATTTTTGAAAATAGTGAGGAAAATGCAAACAGCATATAAAATATAGTAAACAGAGAAAAAGGAGGCGGTTTGGATGTATTGAAATGAGCAGTAACACAAGACAGCAGACAGATGTTGTTGTCCTGTGTAGTCTGTAACAACTTCTCAGTGTTTGTTTCAGAAGACAGAAAACTCTTCGTTGGCATGCTGAATAAGCAGCAATGTGAGGACGACGTGCGGCGCCTTTTTGAGTCCTTCGGTCACCCCATTTCCACCCGCCTTGCTCCCTCAGCCAGGGTCGTCCTTCGGGAGCATTGAGGAGTGCACCATCCTCCGAGGTCCTGACGGAAACAGCAAAGGTTATTGGCTTTAAAAAAGTTTATTTTTTAAGTCTGTATGTTAATATTCATTATATTATATTATATTTATGTTTCTAAAGGTGCACTCTTACATGAATTTTATTTATTTAGTCAAATGGGATAATATGCCACTTCAGAAATGTGGAAATGTTTCTTATTATAGTAAGGAAATTGTTTATTATACATAATATATATTATAAAAAATCATTTGTGGAGTTCAAAGAACATGGCTTCTTGTCCCAGGAGCCAGTTAGAGGGTCATCTTGCCTGTTTTCTCTCAGCATTGTCTTTCTTTCATTTTGCTGAAACTCTAAAAAATAAGATATGGAGGCCTAGAAATGTCTGTAAATGTCAAAGAGGGTGTTTTTGACAGTTTTTTTCTCTCTTCAGGTTGTGCGTTCGTGAAGTATTCCACTCATGCAGAAGCTCAGGCCGCTATTAGTGCTTTACACGGCAGCCAAACCATGCCTGTGAGTGCCAGCACATGTGATCATGCACTTTTGTATCATTAGCACAAAGGATCCTCATTTTGTGTGTGTATGTGTGTGTGTGTGTTTCAGGGCGATTCTTCCAGACTGGCGGTGAAGTCGAAGTTAGTTTGCAATCACAGTAAGGGAACGGACTTTCGACGCATGCAGAAGTATGCCGGTCGATGCGGATCTCAATCCGATGGCCCTTGCAGTTTGGAGCGTACGGTGCCGATTGCACAGGCAAGAGCTCTCTCTTCATTACACACTATCCCAACAAAACTGCAGCGTCTCAGTGGAAAAATCTGTCGACTCTAAAGTCTTGATTATACACAGTGCCTCATGCATTATGTGATTATGTTATCTTGGCATGGTATTATATGTATATATTTAGAGTGGTGTGTGTGTGTGTGTGTGTGTGTGTGTGTGTGTGTGTGTGTGTGCTTTTGGCTGTCAGGTTCAGCAGCAGGCAGCGCTGATGGCATCAGTGGGTCAGGGAGGATATCTCAGCCCTATGGCGGCTTTTGCAGCCGCGCAGATGCAACACATGGCCACCATCAACGGCCTCCCAGGGGCTCCCATGACCCCAACATCAGGTGAGGAAACACACACAAGCATGCAGACATTCCCAGACTGTATGGGGTTCAGCTTTAAAGACTTTTAATTATTCATGGTTATCATTTTTGCTTCCTCCCCCCCTTAAGTCATAGGAAATAGTTTGAAAGTGTTTTTTTTTTTTTTTTTCGTGTTGCAATTCTAGGAAAAAAAGCATAGATGGTTTATAAGAGCATGACCTATATACAGTATATACCATGACAATCTATATATCATTCTAAAGGTCTAAGCCTCAAGCATCGACAATAGATCGCTGTTTTTCAATGGAAAGCTTATAAAGAATGTATTTGCTAAATTTGTGTAAAACATGCATAATCAAAACGCAGTACGTACCAGATTCATCGTAATAACGAGTCATAAACTCATCCACAGCTGTAAATCCCGGTTTAGTTAGAAAGGTAAGGGTCCACTTAACAACATCCCATAGAGCACTTTTAGTCCAACGAAACAATAACGTTGTAATATGGATGGTAATTCCTTTGTTTACGTCTCATTTCTTCAGGGACAGTTATTGTTTGTATCCGTTATGGAATAACTTGCGCTCAAAAAGCTGCATCTTGGTAGTAAAAAGCAACATGGTATTGTAGTATACAGTGTCACAAACAGAATGAGACCATCCACTAAAAAAAAAAAAAGTCAAAGATACGCAGAATATTGTTTATTTGAATTCTGGCGCTCTCTCGTGATGGCTCATGACGCACCTGTCATCTGATGGGGTCATAACTTAGCGATTGGCTTTTTGCACAAATAAATTTTTTTTTCTTCAACATTTTTCATATATATGTGTGTGTGTGTGTGTGTGTGTGTGTGTTTTGTGGGGAATGTGGCTGTGTCTGCATGATTACCATCTGTATGACTGCACATCAGCGTGTGATTACTGTCTGTATGACAGCTATCAGTGTGAATGCGGTCTATATGAACGGCCATTAGAGTGTGATTATTGACTATATGGCCGGCCATCTGTATGATTACCATCTGTATGACCATCAGTCATGACATAGTCTCTGAAAAATGGTTGCTGGAATCTCATTTTTCATGGTATCTTCTTCAGATTTGAAATATAAACTCATGAGACATGTAACTTTCAACCCATTACTTTTCTGGATTGCTCCAGGACTGATTTCATGTATTTTTATATGAAATAAAAAAATATTCAGTGTGGTACAATTTTTTTCAAGGCACTTCACTATATATAATTTTTTTATCTTTTTGAGCATTATCAACTCTGGAAGCTCAAATGGTCTTCTTTCCAAAGACACCAAAATTGTGTGTGTAGCACACTGAAGTCAGGAACTGTTGCAATTTTAAGTTAGGTAGGTCATTTTCAGCTGCGAGTCCCAAAATGGGGGGTGCAGGTTAACAGGTTAATAGGATAGGTGCCATACTTAGTTCTTTAACAGGCTTCTAAACAATAACTAATTAAGATGTATGAATATAAAAATAAATAAGCAATTCATTATTAATAAAATTAACACACAAAAATTGGTAACACTTTACCATACGTTTTCATTTGTTAACATTAGCTAACTACATTAGCTAAGAGTGATACTGAAAATACATTATTTTAAAATGTCAAGTTGTATCTGTCATTTAATAGAACTGAACTGACATGAACTAATAATGAACACTTGTATATTTAATAACAATTAATGTTAACAAAGATTAATAAATACTGTAACAAATGTATTGCTCAATGTTAAGGTTATTTAGGTAGGGCATTAACAAACATTAACTAATGAGACCTTATTGTAAAGTGTTATCGAATATGTTGATAACATTTAATATATGCTCTGATTTGTTGATAACATTTAATATATGCTCTGATTAATGCTCTAAAATGACTTAACCCCTTCAGTCACTGCGTTTTTGACCTAGTTTTTTGTTTAAACTAATAAAATAGTATTTTTCTACAATATGAGTAGGTCAATGGTCAACTGGTCAATGATTGGTCCCATGAAGATTTGATCCCTAAATTATTCTGTTTGAGCTCAGGCTTCAGAAAGGCGTTTTTTTCTAATCAGAGGAATTAAAATGGTAAATGTAAGATGTAAATGTATTTGTTTTGTTTTGTTTTGAATCCTTCCAAAAATGAAAAATGTAAAATGCAAAAGCCAATTTACAAAAAAGTTAAAGTAAAAATAATTAAGGTGTGTTTTACGCATTGTTTTTCACTAAAGAATGATATGTTAATTATTTTTAAATAATAAAAAAAAAACCTATGCCCAGGAAATCCATTAGGTAATATGCTCTCTTCTCCTTGGCCCCGCCCCCAGGTGGAAGCACGCCCCCTGGCATCACGGCTCCCACGGTGACCAGCATTCCATCTCCAATTAATGTCAACGGTTTCACAGGACTGCCGCCTCCTCAGGCCAATGGCCAGGCCCCAGCGGAGGCCATGTTTACTAATGGAATCCATCCTTACCCAGGTACTACATGCTCTCATTCACAGATACACAGCAGAAATATGGCAGATTTTAACCTTAAATTCTATTTAAAAACTCACAACTTTATGGTTACTTTTTCAACAGTAATATACAGGACTAATAATAAACAGTACAATTTTAATGTCGTCATCCTATTTTGACAATTAATGTCAGTATTTCTTGCAGTATAATAAAATTTTATGTATGTACATAAAGCAGTTTATATTGTGCAGTTTACTTATGTGTTTAGAAATATAAGTGTTCTTCTATTTGACGAGTCAGCAGTCTTTTTTTAAACACTCAGGCAGGGCCGTTTCTAGGCATAGGCGAGCTAGGCGGTCGCCTAGGGCACCACCAGCTGAAGGGGCACCAATGAGCGCACGTACTGGCACTTTTAGCAGGGTTGTGATAAAGAGTGGCACGGTCACCCTGAAATATGACTGCCGCCCCCACTGGATCCCCCAACATTATTGGGCTAGAGTACTGTCAATCTGACGATGCCTGTATGCCACTAGATCAGAGTGCTGTCAATTGCTCCCTGAATGTTGCATGCAAAGTTTGCATTTGGAGCGCTCAACAACGCCATTAGATCAGTGGGCTCTGTCAGTGCTTTGGCAAGGTAACACTTTTTTTTGCCATGCAATAAAGCTAAGTTCAAAGGCCAATTTAAAATATTGGTACAGTAAATAAAGTGCACAAAATCAGTATTTTGTTTAGGCAGTATTTGTGGCACTTTTGTGGCACATTTGTCCAAATATTTGTAGCAGATTTGTCCAAAAGGTGTGCGTTTTTTTTGCGCCAATGCATTGTTAAAGGATCAGCGTGTCATGTAATATTCACATATAAACTTTAACATCCAATTAAAAAATATTTGTATAGTAAAATTCGCTAATTCACAAGATCAATACATCCTTTATTAGACCGCTTTGTCGAGTTAAATGCATCCTTACGGAGGTGTCGAAATGCTGAATCAATTCATTCACTTCCAACAGCGCTTAATGGGAGCAGCGTCATAGAGGGCAGAGCGTCACGTTATTTAAAGGGGACATTAACGCGTTAACGAGTAGCAAATGATTAAGTAGCTGCATTGGTTACTTTTATGCCACTGATAAAGCTTTTATATGTAGTTTGGGTAACAAAGGGGTTTTATAGGTTTGACTGAAATAATAATGCAATAACTGACACTTTAAATCAATGTTTCAAGAAACAACAACAAAACAATTGAACAAAAAAAGATAAAGACAAAAAAGTAGCCATTGATAATATCTAAACAATATGTAGTAGTATAGTATATAGTATCCAAATCAAAATGTAATAAAATTAATTTATGTGTGATTTATGTGTAAATTATGTGCAATGTCTTAGCCACTAGGGATTGTTACATAGGGCTATACAGGCATCTAGTGGCAACACAATGATATTACAGATACTAAATTGTGCAAAATGTTTATCTTAACAGTCAATTGACAAATAATGCATTCAGATTTGTAGAACTCAATGCACTGAATCTCCACAAATTAGTGTCGTTACTACATGGACAACCAATTGAATGTGCAAGCAACTGGGTGTCTTGAAAGAATTATATATACAGGATTTTTTTTTTTTGGGGGGGCAATAGGGATTTCGCCTAGGGCGTCAAATTGGCTAGAAACGGCCCTGCACTCAGGCATGTGATTAAACATGTTTCTGGAAGTTTCCGCGTTTGGAAATGCCAGTGGTCGGCTGTTAGCTGTCACAGTCCGAGTCTGTGTGTGTTATGGAGTGGTTTTCATATCCAGTGCCACAAAGAAAAGCAAATGCCTGTATCCCAGTTTTGCAGGAAGTGGTGTTTAGGGAAGACTCGGAGAAGGGCGGCCTGGGCGTGGCACAGAGAAGTTGTTTTGGGGTTCAGGGAAGCTGCTTCCTGTCGTCTCTCTCAGAAGGTATAGAACTCCCTCAGACGTTAGTGTCGTGCAGTGTTGTTTTACTGTGTGTGTCTGGTGAGTGTGTGTGTGTATACGCTATACAGTAGACAGAGGGAGTGAAAGACATGTGAGTAGTTTCTTTATGTTTGTTTGTTTGGTGTCGTCAGCTTTGTAGTGTTGTTGTTGTTGTAGTGTGGCTATAGTTATATGTGCATGCATTGTATTTGGCAGACGCTTTCATTTAAAGCTCAAGGGCAAGAGGTGATGCTCACACCTTCCGGAGTTCAATCCTACAGGCTTTTGGTTAGCAGCCCTGCACTTTACAGTATCCATTAGGATACACAACAACCATCGAGTCAAGTCACGTTTATACAATTCAGATTGTGTCAAAGCTTCACAGTAATAAAAAGGAAAAAAGGTGCTGTCATTGCAGAATTGATCAATTATGAAACAAAGACAATTTCTGCTATAAGCAGCTCTACAGAAGACAATAGGGTTCAACTCAAGTCAGTTCAGTATTGATTCAGTTCAGTTCAATAACAGTGTCAGTTTTGCAAAGTCAAAATGTAATACATTTAAAAGCAGGTCTACAGTAGGCGACGTTGCCATTATTCAGCTCAGTTTAAATTGTCTTCTCATCCAACAAATAATGAAACTTTAATCTGATTATATGTAATATATATGCTCTAAATTGCTACATTAGATTTTTTTCACAGAATTTTGGAGAAAATTAAAAATACAATAAAATTGGAGAGAATTAAAAATACAATAAAAGTCTTGCTTACATTTGAAATGTAAAAATAAGTAATGCATGTTTTGTGTACTGTTTTTCACTAAATGAAGCATGACATTTAAAACGTTTTTATTTATATTCACTAATATATTACAATACATATAATTATGTTTATTATTTATTTACCTACATATATTTCTGGTGAAATAATTTAAAAAAATCTATTTCCTGCAAAAGCATTGGACCAACAACTCTCATTGAACTAACAATTTACCCCAAAAATTACATTTTATCATTTACTGAACCTCATATCAATATGCAAAATAGTATAATAACATCTATAGAACATATTAGAAATTATTTTATCATTTTAACTATATTATCTTAAATTAGTGTACAAAAAGATCTGCCTAACAAGACAAACACTGCAACATTACATTAATACGTTTTCTGATGTCATTTTCACGATCAATACATTTGATAACTAAAATGATGGCACTAATTACATTTATATAAAACAAGAGCACAAGTCCACAGTGTAATACGAGGTATATGAAAGTTGCATTGCTCTTCGTTCCCCTGGTAAGCAGTCTAATATAGCATTGGCATGGATGACAACAAATATTAGGAAATATCTGACATATGAATGCCGTGATTGACTAAGTATTGCAGAAAGCCAGTGTAAGTTTCAGTGTAATTCACTGAAAATCTAGGTCATCTTAATTTTTTTATGTGCATACAGGTTTGGAATAACATGAGGGTGAGTAAATGATGACAGGATGTTCATATTTGGCTGAAATTCTCCCAGCTTTTAAGTGAAATGTTACTCGATAGGCCACAAACACCCAATCCTGAGTGTGGATGCTGCAGTGTTTACCGTGTCAGTGTTTTAATAGCGTTAAGTTACCAGGCTGCGAGTATGTGTATCGGTGTTTAGAACAGAGCGTCGCGGGGCTGGACCTGAATTGCCTTTATTACTGTGAAAGCTCTCAGCTGATTGATGTGCCGTAGATCTATATTGTTCTCCGTACACTCTCCGGCTGTCTTTCCAACTCTCGGGCAGCGGGAAGCTTGGCAGGGCCCTGTGCGAGCGCCACGGCTTAATTGTTTGGGGGTGAACGGTGAGGGGGAGGGAAGTGAGATAAGCTCATTCCCGGCGCACAGCTCTGCCCGAACACACTCAAACGCACTCAGTGACCCCAACTGTGTCTGTAACGCTCTCATCTCTCTCTTTCCGCAGCTCAGAGTCCCACTGCAGCAGACCCCCTACAGCAGGCCTACGCTGGAGTCCAACAATATGCAGGTCTGTCACTCAAAAGGAGGCTGTTTGTGATTTTCCTGCTTCCGAGTTAATAAAAAGTGCATGCGCTGTCTACGTGTGCTGGAATAAGAGGTGGGGAATGTGTGTGTGTTATCTGACACATTGGCGCGTGTGTGTGTGTGTGTGTGTGTCTCAGCAGCCTTCCCCGCTGCATATGGACAGATCACCGAGGCCTTTCCCCAGCCGCCTCCCATCATCCCTCAGCAACAGAGAGAAGGTGAGTCTGTCGCCTCCAGATATGTCACCTGTAAGAGTGAAGGATTCAGCGTGGTCACTCTGTGTGACATTTTCCATAATTGTCTTTTCATTGATGTCCTATAAAAAGTGAGATTTTATATATCGATTGTGCTGTATGCAGCAGTCACGCTGCCGTTCAAAAGTTAATGGTCAGTAAGATTTAGAAAGGACGCATTAAATTAATCATAAGTGACAGTAAAGACATTTACAATGTTACAAAAGATTTCTGTTCTTTTGAACTTTTCTATCGCAAAGTAAAAAAAATAATCTAATATGTTTTCCTACAATATTCTGCAACGTTTTTCATTAATAATAACATTCATAAGAATAATGAACATTTCTTAAGCAGCAAATTGACATAGAATGATTTCTGAAGGATCATGTGACTATGAAAACTGGAGTAATGGCTGCTGAAAATTCAGCTTTCATCACCTGGAATTATTAATTTTTGTAATGATCAAAAGAACACCCGTTATTATACCTAACTCTAATAATATTTCACAATATTACTGTTTTACAGTATTTTTGATTCAAATAAATGCAGCCTTGGTGAGCATGAGAAAACATTTAAAAAATCTTACAGACCCCAAACTTTTGAACATTAGTGTACGTTCCAAGTAATAATATTAAATAATGAAGTTATAATTAAATTTTTTTTTCAACAGCTATTGATTACCACAGACAATAATTTGGATCTGATATTAAATAGACTTATAATGAAAGCAGTAAAGAGTTCAACAAACCCTTACAAGATTGACGGCCTGTCAGAGATCAACAGACATTAAGTAAAATTTGGTGTTCTTGGTTGACTTTGTAAAACATTAAACGCAAGATTGTGGGTTCGTCTCCCTCCAGTGGCTGCTATTATAAACTATACTGAAATATCACCAACAAACCATCATACAGTCACGATTTGATGTTCCAGGTGAAAGTTACTGTACTCTTGCTTTACAAAAAGAAAGATGACTGCTATGCAAATGTCAGCACCCCATGTGCATGATTAGTTAACTGAGGAATGCAGATATAGAGAAGGTTTCCCTTTTGTGGTTCTCAAGATCTGTTATGCATTAATGTTGGTTAATGTTAAAGTTATTAGAAATTGATGTACAAAGGTTCTATTTGAGTAATGGACAAAACCAGTTAAAATGTATTCAGTATATAATGTATTGATACTGTAGTTGTTGGTTTCTAAAGCTTGAGAAATTATGCATATAAAAGTAAATAATTTTTTTTTATATACAACAAACAGCATACAAAAAAAATACAATGCCAATGACATTGTATTTGCATTGCTAGTATCTATGCTGCAGTCATTCCCATTGGGTTGTGGTCTGTGGTGCATGATGGGCCTTATATATGTCCCAAGAAATAAAAAAACTTTGCAATCAGAGTAAGTGCCGTGATTTGATGAAAAAGCTCAAGGTCATTCAGCAGAGGAGATCATAATGACCATGATCCGTGAACTATAATAATTTGGATCAAGAAGTTTGTCCTTTCTCCGTATTGAAACGTGAAGAATTCCAAATCTCCAATAACATTTTGTAAATGGGTTTCCCCTATACAGCACTGTTTGGTAATTTTCCTCTCAGTTTGAAGGAAGCGCTAATCGAAAACAACTCTTTTCAGGAGTGCCTGAAGAACCGGGAAGTGTCACCGCTGAGTATTTATTTGTACGGTTATTTCATCTATACAACTTAAGGAGAGAATTGCTACTTTCAGATGCCAGGGCAACTGCTCAATAAAGAGAAACTGTTTCTATAGTTTCTACTTTGGCAAGCCAAGTCTAATTTTGCCATTTGTGTCTTTGTTTTGCCCTCCATCTGTCTTTATTCCTCTCATTTCCACCTATTCTTTCTGTGCTATCTGCTCTCTTTCGCTCCTGTCTAACCGCCTCTCTAATCCTCTGTATCCCACAATCCTTCTTGTCTTTCTCTCTCTTTCTCTGTCTCCAGGGCCAGAGGGCTGTAACCTGTTTATTTATCACCTCCCTCAGGAGTTTGGGGACGGCGAGCTGATGCAGATGTTCCTGCCTTTCGGTAATGTCATCTCCTCCAAAGTGTTTGTGGATCGGGCGACAAACCAAAGTAAATGCTTTGGTGGGTAAAAATGATAAGACACCTGTGAAGATTATTCTCATTCCTACTCACACTATTAACATTTTTACCTCATTTCTCTACCACAGCGAAGCTTTCGATTGAAGCCGGGTGCGCACTGTGTGGTTTTTGCTATGATCCGTTCGTCGGGCTAAATGGAGTTTTAGAGTTTTGGTATAACATGTTTATCAATAAGCAACTTTTACAATGAATCGTAGCTTCTTAAGTTTTCCAGTGTCTGAAATTTTAACGGAAGCAATGGATTTGAGCTTGTGCCAATTAAATATCTTCATTGTAACCAGACTATCAAAATTATTAAAAGTGGCAAATCCATTTGTGCAGTTTGGGGTTTTTCATTTTGGATTTATGTTATTACTTCGGATTCGTGTGAAAATGCCAAAGTCAGAACAAACCCTGGTGACATGGTCAAAGTCGTAGATAATATGCATATTTTACACCTAAAATGTTGTTTCATCATCCAGTCTGAGAAGCAACAGGACAGGAAAAAAAATCACACAGTGTTCACCTGGCTTGAGACAGGAAAAAAGAATGAATGGAAATTTAAAGGTAAAAAAGAAGAGGATGTAGTGTAGCATCTTTATGTCCTTAATCAGCGCGGGACATGAGGCTGTAGGGGGAAACCGCAGAAGCGTGTTCACGTGTCCTGCTCGTGACTAACGTGAACCTCTATATTTTAATTAGCGCTATCTGCAGCTTCACTGGCTCCTTGACTTATCAGAGGCATCCCATGCGTGAACAAACACAACGCTATTCGATTTCGACTTAATATAAATGCAGTTAGCGGGAGGTGTTTCAGAGACTCAGACTTGATGATTTAAAATGCTGAGCTAGCTGAAATGTTCACAATACCTCAAGACAGAACAACCGAGAGTGAGAAAATAGATGAGAAAATGAGAGCAAATAATTTGCGTTGAAATGTTCATGTGTTAAATGGCAGAATTTGGTTGCCATTGCTAAGACTTCAAGAACAGATTGAAGATGATTTACACCATACACTTTGTTTACCAGAATAACTACAAAACTATATAAATTGTAAACAATAATAAATAATGCATTTTTGTTGTAATTCAGGCTACCTTTTTAATGAAGTAGCTACACTACAAATTACAAACAAACCCCCATAAAATCAAAATGACAGTTTTATGGCTTTTAGTCCATGTTTGTTAGCTTTAACAGTAAATGCTATCGCACTTTGAAAAGTTTTCTGCGAACCAAAAATATTAGCGATTCATCGTGCACACAGATTTCGTCCTGTAAAATTAGATTTGTCCGGTCTTCCTGCTTAAAGGTCCCCTGAAATGCTTAGAAACACTCAGCGTTACTCTGTGTTGACGTCATTTTAACTGAAACAGGAAGACAGGGCAGGACATATCAAGTAGCCCCGCCCCTTTTTAAAATAGCCAATAGCGTTCATTTATATCACAGCTTGGGCTAGAGCCGTTCAGAGCCGTTGAGCTCTGTAAAGCCGCATTTGACAGGGTATGCCAGCCACAATTTCATTCATATTGCTATAAAATATAGCATTCTGTGTAGAATTCAAATAGCTCCGATACATTTTGTGGTCTGTGGTGACTTGTGCATGTGGTCTGCGCCGTGCTATCGTGTCTCTGGACCGGAGCAGAGTGTGTGTGCGGTGCGGTGGTTAGCGTGACACAGCGCAAAACCAGACTTCTTTTTTTCCTCAATTGAAAGCATGTTTACACTGTTTGAATCGTTCCCTGTCCCCTATATAGTGCACTACGTGCCATTCACTGTACAGAAAATACAAATTCTGTGGACAAGTGACCGATTTCAGCCGCGGCTTCAGGAAAAAACATCTTTGTTATGTTAGGGGCTTGCACTTCAGTTTCTAGAGAGCATTTGATTGGACAGAAAGTTTGATGAGGAGCTGAAGTACGATGTGACGTCAAAAAAATCGTTAAGTTGTTTTTGCGGAAGTGACGAACTGCAAGCTTTGGATGCTTATATCTTCTAAATGCAAATTATGTCACTGTTTTGGAGCACACTGCCTTATAGATAACCTTAAGACTAACATATTGATACTAACACCCAAAGACTTTAATTTTGATTTCATGGGGACTTTAAATAGGAAATACATCAACAATTTCATGTGGTTATTAAAAACCAGCTTATGATTGGGAAAACTATGCTGTTTCAGTAGTGACATTATTTGTAGCTCATATATGAAATTAATGATATAATTGTTAATAATAATAAAAAATTACTATAAATAATTAACATTATTGATCATTTTAAAAAGTATTTTTCAACTTTAGTACCAGCAGCAGAGACATTTTGAAAAACTATACTAATTTGACAACAGCTAAACAAATTTTATTCTACTAAAAATGTAGTTAAATTAGTAGTCTCGCTATTTGTACTTCCCAGTGCAGTTGCTCGCATAGTAGAAATTGAGACATTACACTATCTGAACATTAGCAGGTTAATTATTTGCAATTTTCTGTACTCTGCACGTCATTAAAAAGGCAATCTGGCTAACTGCCTCTCGCTAATGTTAGGAGCGACTGGATATTGTGTATTAGGTTGTGCATGTTCTCTGTGCTTCTGATTATTGTGTATAAAATGTATGCTGTTGTACTGTATTGATTGACTTTGTGCATATATGTTGGATGTTAAACATGTGGTAAATATGTGTCACGATGACTTAAGTAAACTTGATTGATACCCTCCCTTCATTTCACGCTCACCTCATTCTTTGTCATAAAATCATTTCTGGTCTCATTTCTCACCTAACCCCCACCCCCCCCCAACTCCACCTTCCCACAATCCTATCTAACGTCCATCTGTCCATCGCATTACCTTCTCATCCATCTGGTGCTAACCTGTCGTCCTCTCTCTGTCTCCATCTTTCTCCCTTCGTTCTCCAGGCTTTGTGAGCTTTGATAACCCAGGCAGCGCTCAGGCCGCCATCCAGTCCATGAACGGCTTTCAGATCGGCATGAAGAGACTCAAAGTGCAGCTGAAGAGGCCAAAGGACGCCAACCGCCCATATTAGCCCCGTCCCTCCCCCCAGCCACCCCTGACCCTGGGGGTGAAGGCCGCCGCTGCACACAGGGAACGATAGGTTAGCCAAATCACCTTGGAGCCAAAAGACACAAAGATACACACATACTGACACATCTCTAGTCTGGGGCAGGGCTGTGACGGAAGGAGAAAGATTAGTCGTTTCCATGGATCTCAGATCATCTCACATCTCCTCATCTAAATGAAGATGGAAAATCAATGCTGTGTCATTAATTTCCCTGCTGATGCCTTTTAACTGGGCCAGGCTATTATCTACTTACACAGCTAGTGAGGCATCTCACACAGTACGGCTCCTGCACATCTCAGCACTGACCACATACATTAAACCCTTTTCCAGATACACTGCAAAAATAATTTTGCTTATTTCTGTCGTTTTACAGCAAAATAGCTAAACATCATTATAACAATATAAAGAATCAAAACGTCAGACAATGTCTAAATTTGATTTTTTCTTTTTATTAAAATATATATGAAGTTTATTTGCAAAAACAGATATCTTTTTTTTTTTTTCAAAAATCATGTTTTTTATTATGTTATCTTTTTATTGTGTTTTGTGTTAGTTAGCTGTATTTTTAGTTGTTTTTTTTAACCTAATCAAAATAACCCAACATGAGTTTGAGACTTAATTTGGAAATGCACAATGAAAACTGATTTTTTTGAAATTGTTAAAAACTGAGCTCTCTGCTTTTGCAAATGAACTCTTCATATATTTTTGCTGACATATATATGTGTGTGTGGTTTGTGGGGTGCAGTTTTGTTGAATAGCTTGATTAATACAATATTTTGTATTTATTGCCATTTTTTCCCAGAAGGACAATGTTATATAATTATATTCAATAATATTATAATACATTAATATTATAATTATATTTATTAATAATTAACAAAATAATAAGCAATATAGAGAATGTCTTTTTTTTTTAGTATAGTAGCTGTTGTGATGGTTTTGTGTTTTTCTTTATTTTTTTTTAAAAAGAATTTAATAATCATATATTATAATATATAGTAGTTATATTTAACGTTAGAGGTCGTGTTATTATATAGTGGGGTCAGATTCGCTGGTGTGTGTGCTTTAGTGTCGGTTGACGATGTTTGGAGGCTAAGTAATAGGTTGCATTAGCAAATAACCATACTACTATAAAAAATATATACTTAATGTATTAATAATTATAAAATAGCAATTAATATAAAAATATTAACTTTATATAGTTATCGCTTTATGCCGCAAAATTATGATTTTTGGACATTTTTGAAAATGAAAAATAATTATAAATATTATTAATATCTATTATATTATAATAATTAAATAATAGAATTAACGAATTAATACTTAATTGCATGAATAATTATGCACAATAAAACCATAATTACTAGAAACATTATAAAAACGTTTTTAATGTTTGTCAAATGTTTAAACAGCAGCAACAGATGACTACAGCTAACGCATAATTAAAGCCCCATATGTGTCTTTAAGTCACAATGACACAGCACATCACCAACAAGTGTGATGTTTCACCGAAGATCCCTTTATGACAAGTGCTGAAACATTAATAATGGCAACAAAAATGAAGTGAATAAATAAAACACGTGCATGTGTTGGTGTTGTCGCTAGATACAGTGGTCTTGAGTCTTTTTTGGTCTAGTTTTCTTACTTGGGGTATATGTGGTTGGCTTTTTGGTTCAGATCGCGTGTAGCTGTGCGTCTGTCTATTTTTGTATATTGCTCGTTGTTCCGTTCACATGATTTTTTTGATTTCTACCCGTTAACCTCTAATCCTCTTATGTTTCTGTGCGGGGTGTTGTCTTTTGTTTGTTGGATGTGTCGGATTGTTGTTTGTGGGGTGGTAGCGGGCTGTTTCGCAGAATGGACGATCGTGGTCTGGAGGAGAAGGCCACTGGCGGTTTGGGGTGGGGGGGGTGGGTGGGCACCGGGAACGCAAGGGTCCGGGGGGGGAGGCGTGCTGATGGGTGTTAAGCGTCATGGGGGAGCCGGGCGAGTGTTGCACGGGAGTCACGGGTAGGCGTCGGGACGGCCAGCGCCGAACCCCCGACCCGGAGGGGGCAGACGACAGACACACGACGGAAGACCACACAATATAAGAAGAGATAGAGGAATATAGAGGAGATATAGAGAGTAAGAGAGAGAGGGAAAAAATAGAAAAGAAATACTTCATGGGACGGGCCCTGAAAAGGTCGCCGGGGGGAAGCGATTAGCGGTGGGGTGTAGGGGGGGTGTAGGTAGGGGGGGGGCGTTGGTAGAGTTTGATGAAAAAACAGCTGGTCAACAACGCAGCATTAGTATGCTTGCGAGGTATCAGGAATGAGGGGAACACTTGCGGTGGAAAACGTGGGAAGAACTGGGGGAAACCACAAACGGTGAAAAAAAACGAAAGGAACGGTGCGTGGAATAACACACGGGGTGGGGATCAGAGTGTGACTCGATGTTGTGCAGAACCATGACCGTGCGGCACTCGATGGTGGTTGGTGGGCGGAGGCCAAGGCGGGTGTCGGGGAGTGGCCGGTCCGGGCCAGGGCAGACGGCGGTTGTGGCCTACAACCACAGGCCGCCGCCGCTGGGAGTTCACGGGGTACCGGCTGGCCGAGGTGTGGAGGACCAAAGACCAAATCCGGTTGGAGCACAAAGAAACATAAAAAAAAAAAAACAGAAGACGCAGACCGGCACAGAAGCTGACACGTGCAAGGTTCGGGGCGGTGTGCTTCAAGCGGGTGAGAGTTGTAGGACGACGAAAAAAGGATGAACCGGAGACAAGACAGATCGGGCGAGAAGGCCTAAGGCAGGACCGATAGTATTGCTGAGTGGGGAGGCGGGGGGGAATAAGACGGGCAAACGAGGGCGGCATGGCCAGTGAGCCGCGCCGTGCGGGCTAGGTACAAGGACGGTCGCAGAATAAAAATCGGAGTGTGATGGCTCTTCTAGGGGCTCGGGGGGGAGAGGAAGGGGGCAGGGAAGGGTGGTGGCCAGAAGCCCGACGGTGGCAGCCGGAGGGCCCCCACAGGGGAGGGAAGAGCGCGATGGGTGGGGGGGGAGGAAGTTTAGGGCCTTTGCGGTCTTGTGCGTGGTGGTTTGGTGGGATGAAGGATGGCCGGGACAGACAAGGGGCGGATTGTGGTTATGGGGGTATGAGGTAGGTGGGTGTTGGCCGACGGGCAAGCAAGAGGGAGGCACAGACTTGGTGTAAGGGGGCACAGACAGGCATGCTTAGTTCGGGTTTACACGAGAGAAGCCCAACCCGAGAGGGAGGGAGAGCAGAGATGGGGAGATGGGGGAGGAGAAACCGGAGAGGCAAGATGGAGAGCGAAGGGGGTGGGGGGGGGGAGAGGGAAGGCGGGAGGGGGGAACACGGCGCGGCGGGGAACGGGGACCACGGGGAAAGCGCAAGCGCACGCAACCGGCAGGCATGCTCGCGAGCCGAGATAACGGGGCCGGACCGCCACACACACACCACACACACACCACACACACACCAACACACACAGAGCGGGAGAAACGGATTCCGTGGGTGTAATATTGTATCTGCTACTTGTTACAAGCAAAAGCCTCCTCGAGAATCAGGATCATTACGAAATAGTACAGAATACGGACATATCTGCCTCCCGCCTCTGCAAACATTCGCAAACAAACGACGTTTTCATTCGAACCGAGCGCTGGCTTTAAAAACGAACGCCTGGCGGTTTTTCTTACTTCGATCGCCTTGTTCGCGCATGCGCCGTCGAATCGTCAGCAGTGCGTCCGTGCACCTGGCAGCACTGTGCTACGACACCGCTAGCAGCCATTCATTATTATTATGATGTCAAAACAACAGAAACACTCTTCTTCTTTACAAAATCAAAAAGACAAAAAAAGAAAACTACTATAGCTACAGCTAACAGCGAAGCCTTCAAATATCTGTTGACATGACAAACCTGTGCAGCTTGACACCGCCATTTACCGATTTACACCCACTCGACGTTCTGCTTACGGTTACAATGAAGTGGGCATTATGTAGGTTTTGCACAAGTATCGTCAGAATCCGCATCACATCGCGTGTTTACATGTGCTGCTTCAGTGTTCAGACAGATTCGTGAGGAGTTTTCCATGTTTGAGGATGGAACGCGAGTTTTTGAATTTCTTGTTATTGCAAATTAAGGACTTTAACGATTTTTGGTTATGCTTTGCAACTGACCTATTATACAAGATGGCACTATTGTAAATATATGATAATTCCAGAGCTGGCTAATCAGCTTTACCGAGGAGTAAAGCGTCTGTAAAGCAGTAGTTAGTTCACCTCATTTCGAAGGGGAATCCAGTTCTGAATCGACGCGTCTTCAGACGGGTTCCGAGAATGTTGTATTTTGCCTTCTAGATCTTTCCGACACATGATCATTCAGGTATTCCAGGATCTTTTGCAAGGATATGCATCCCGTCTGTTGGATTTCAGTGTCACCTGTCTTTCTCTCTCTTTCGGTCTTTCTCAGCATCTGTCTCTCACGCTCATCATCTTCCTCCGTTTCTCAGCTGCAACTGTTTACATAGCAATCTGGAAATGTAGAGTTGACAAAACCGACAAGACAGAACAGAAATGTTATTATAAATATATATAAGTATATACATGAACTACTGAATATACTGTAAATGGGTTTTTTTCTTCTCTTTTTTGCTCTGTTCCTCTGTATATAGGTTTGCATATTTTATAGTATTTTACTTCTATCTAGAAGGACTGGATGACTAAGAAAATTGAAAGACAAAAATGAAACACTGAATTCAAACAGCTAAACTCTAGTCCTTGGAGATGCAGTATGGTTGTAAGGTATTTAATTATGGAACATAAGAGCCAATCAGATTTGATCCGAACATTAATGTCACTTTCAGAACTGCTGCCAACATGCTTATTTATTTGCCTACTTATGTATTCATTCATTCTTTTTTTTTCTTCAAATGTCATTTAAATTATTTTTTTCCATTTTGAAGTACTAATATATGTACTTTTATCATTTCAACGGTTGTAATTTTTATGTTTGTAACGCACCGAATATCATTGTCATTTAAACTGCTTTTTTTTTAAATATATTTTTACATGTTTTTGTATTGTGAGACACAATGGAACAATGCAACTGGCAGAATCAGGGTAATCCTTTATGGAGAATGTAGAACTCTTGAAGGACTGGTGTCAAAAGTTTTTTGCTGCACCTCTTAGAACTGTCTGCAGTTTTCTTCTGTTCTGCGATTCCATGCATCTGTCAGAACTCCGATTTGCTTCACTGCTTTTTCAAACACATTGGGTGAAAAAAGGAAGAAAAACTGCACTAATCCATCAGACTCTCAGCAACTCTGGTTTTATAGCCATTCTTCTTAGAACCTAAATGTGTTTCACGCGTCAGAACTTACAGAAACAATGCAGTAAAATGGGGTTTAAAAAAAAGAGAAAAATACCAACCAAAAAAAAAGATTTTCAGACATTTTGAGCACAGTTGAGTGTGCTGGGTGGTATCTGTGGATTTTTGCCAAGCCTATCACAAAGAGATTGAGCTGTATTAGCAGTCGGAGTGCTGCCGCAGCTCCTGCCCTGTTCTCAACTCCACGTTTCTCTGGTCCCTAGACTCTCTTTTGTAATTTTACTGAATGACGCGTTTCCGCTTAAGCCCAGTAATAAAGCACAGTGTAGAATAAAGCAGCATTATGCTTGTCCCATTTCCTGCTGTATGTCTATACAAGCCTTTTTATGAGTTGTTTTTATCTCTTTCTCTCTTTTTATGGATTTGTGGCACGACTGATGTACTCTGAAACCACTTCAAAGTCGGAGGGTTTACACACACACACACACACACACATGGGTGCCTCTCTGAAACTTTCTTTACAACACTTCAGATCAAATTAGACCAATAGCCCTGGAGCGATGTTTGGCTGAATCCCATTGCATATACTGATGCTCCCACATCGAGTTTGAAGTATCAAAGCATATATGCGGTGTATATTGGAAGAGCAGGGGAATAGGAAAGTGAGGGGACACATTAAAAATCATGCTACACCCCCTGTGGAAAAAAATATATTTGTTAATATATGCAGAAAATTCAATGACTCATGAATATTGTGGAAAACACAGTGCTGACTAGAAATGCATCTTTCTGACTAGTCACTGTTATGAGAATTTCTCATTTCATCAGCTGACAGTGGGATTATGCCTTACAGATCACAGCAACTGTTCTTCAGAAGCTCTTTAAACATATATGTTGCCAAGTTAGTTCCTTGGAAAGCCTGTGGACTTTAATGGTGCTGCTGCCCAACCATCTGTGACTGAATAAACAACACCATTTATTAATAAACATTTTATTAAGGCAAAAATAAACCTTGAATACGTCAATAGCGCAAAAAAAAAAAGTTAAAAATGAAGACCATAATTATTTCAAGACACTGAAGCGATTTAAAAGGCAGAATTAAGAGCACATGAATAATTAATGATCATTCAAATTCAATTATTCCTACAATCAATCTGAGTCGCCATTATAACCCTTCAACAGATGAAAAAGATGTCTTCTAAGATCTCACTCTCCTCCAGGTCTTGCAGAGAGGACCGATTGGGGCCACAAGGAGAGAGAAGAGTCTTCTGAAAGGACTGAGGGGCGACGAAACCCCTCCGGGATGAGGGGTTGATTCGGTACCTTTCTGTGTTGGATACGGGGCTGATAATGTCCAACAGCTCAATCAAAGAGTCATCCAACCTAACAATGAAAAAAAAAACATCACTCAGCGAAAATGTCATAGAATTGTTTTATGAACTAAAACGGAAGTGGACAAATGTGATATAAATAAAAGCATGAAAATGTACATAGCACTCGGAATGCTGTACATCCTCAGACTCCCCTACATAAAAACAACATTGTTGCATCTGAATAGACGACAGAGTTCACAGGCTGTGAAACATGTGGCCTTAGGGTGCATATGAAGAACAAGTCAGCTTGTTTTTTCCTAGTTTGGAAGGAAAACTGAGAGCCGAGTGAGGAGATAAATAAATAAAAGAATAAATAAACAAAGATTAAGCTAATAAAGATTCAACCCCTCAGTCGAGGTGCTTAATAAATTATTCATTGAGTACAGACGTGCACATTTCAGATATAAAACATGAATTCTTAAAGCACGCTCCATTGATGCTGCTAACATAATTCACTGCTCATTCTAAACAGCATTGATTTGCATCCATGCAGCAGAGGGGATGAGTGGGTATTCATACAGATGTATGTGTGCATGTGTGTGTGTGTGTCTGAGGGATCTCGGCTCCCATGAGAGGCAGAAAACGGTGTCATCCACTGAGTGCCTCTGACATATGAAAGCAGTATTTGCTTCACAACCATGATAGCTGTGATTATCCAGGACGCTGAGATGCATGCCATCCACTATTTCCTTGGTGTCTGACACGTTTTTGGTCTGAAATCATGAAAGTATTGGCTATACCTGAAAATATTTCCACAGAAAGGTAAATAGAAATTAAAGGTTGTCTGAACTTCAAACTTCCATCCTTCTCAGGAAACCCATTAGCTCTGTTCTAAAGCTCTGCCATCTAGGACAACATCCTTTCCAAGATGGAACCTCAAAAGTGAATTATTTGGAACAATTAATATAGACAACAACTCCTCACGTACTGCAAGACTCGATTCACAATTTATTCCAGTAGAGTATAACGGTAGCATGTTGCTTATCTAAACGTGAAGGATAAAATGGTTATTTTAAGATTGACCTATTTATATGTCAGTAATGAATGAAATCTATGCATATAAATCTCATCTTCTCCATTTTGGATTAATTTTTTTCACTAAGCTTGGCGCAATGCTTTTTGGTACTGCCTTAACCAGAAAATATCTTGAATTTTGTCAAGTAATATTAAGATATTAACGCTGCCTACCTTTTTGGCTAACCTTATGTTGAGAAGAGTCTCTATGGTGCTTTAAAATTATGTTTTAAACATCAGTGGCAGCACACTAGATTTTGACTAACAGTGACTATATCAACATAAAGCAATATTGTTGATGAAAAAAGATGAGCCGAAACTAGATGAGGCAAAATAAACTAATCGTATGAGTGGAGTTTTTCTTCATTTGTGCTTATAGATAAAAGTGCAATAATTCATGACAATAATCATGAACAGTAATTGTGATTAAAAATTTGAGCAAAATAATTGGGATTAACACTTTAAGCATTATGCAGCAAGAATAAAATACAAGTATTCTAGACAAAAATGTTCTGAAATTCATTAAAAATAAACCAGGATACACTCTTAAAAAATAAAGGTGCTTCACGATGCCATAGAAGAACCTTTTTGTCTAAATGGTTCCATAAAGAACCTTTAACATCTGAAGAACCTTTCTGTTTCACAAAAGGTTCTTTGTGGCGAAAGAAGCTTCTTCAGATTATAAAAAGGTAAGAAAGAGATGGTTCTTTAAAGAACCTTTGACTGAATGGTTCTTTGTGGAACCAAAAATGGTTCTTCTATGGCATCGCTTGAAGAACCTTTTGAAGCACCTTTATTTTTAAGAGTGTAGGTTGACTAAAAAACTAAAAAGGACATTTAAAACTGGACTAAGACTCAAAACAACAACACTAACGTGCACGAAAAGGGACAATTTTCAACAATTATTTCAATTTGAGTTTGTTTTTCACAAAAGTTATCAAATGACTACAGAAGAATATAGTGAATATAGCACATATGTATGGACTACTTTTAAGGTGCAGTTATTCTGTGAAATTTTGCCTGCAAAAAATTTCAATTTTCTAATTAGTGATGAAACGATAAAGACACAAGTCACATACCAAAAGCTTTTTTGTTTGATCAACGCTGCAAATCCACGTAACCAAGCTGAACCCACAGTGAAATCTGTGTAGAGAAAACTTTCACCCTCGTGCAAAATTACTATTGAAATAACTGGAATTTGCCAACGAAAATTTGTCGAACAACAATAAATGTGGAAAATGTTGTCATTTTTTAGGCTTGCTAACCCAAACCATTTTCATTGCGAGAAATAATGCAGCCAAAACATTCTTCCTACAGATTTAAAACAAATAATGACAGGCTCTTCACTTTTATGTGAACTATCTCTTAAAATCGAAAATTATGCCTACACCTCCCATTCTTCAACTGTCTATTTCAGTTGACCAGGTGAGGACTGAGTGAACTGGAGAATCTTTGCACAGGTAAAGATGAGTTTTGAGGCAGACGGATTGATCCCCAGAGTGTTGAACACATGTTCACACAGCCAGCGCGGTGGGGTTCCTGAGCACCTGTTCTCCCTCACACTGTTACTGATGAAGGTGCTCTAGCTCTGGAAGACATCCTGCATTGTTCTGCTGCCAAAGATTGGAAACCCCCGGTTCCCTGAGGACTGCAGACCAGTTGATCTCACTTCACACATTGAGAAGACCTCTGAGAAGCTGGTCCTTAGACAGACCACCTGGACCCAGGACAGTTTGTTAACCGCTGTTACGGTTCTGAACTCTGGAGGCCGCAACCATTCACCATTAACAAACCTACATATGCTGTACTATACTGGCTGTTCTGCACACTGCTATCAGACAAACACAAGAGCTCTGGTCCAAACCCTAGAGAGCTGCCATGCTGTCTACAGCACATATGAAGGGTTCTTCACAAGGGACAGATCTGGAACAACCTACAAAGGCAGCAACTCCATATCAAGTGCAATTTTGAGAAATATCAAAAAATGTAGTACTTCAACTTATTTCAGTTAGTTGCCAAGGAAGCACTTCTAATTTTCCTTCTCTTCATCATGATATTTTATGATACAGCCCTAGTGAGAAGTACATTGCACCTTTATAATTCGTGAACCCAACTGCATTTCAGCGATTACATAAAACAGTTAATGCAGACTTCCACTCTTATGTTGTTTTTGCACAGTTAACTTGTCGACCCATATTCCAGTAATACATACATAATCAGGAACGTCTCATTTCACTCCTGCAATTTTACACTGAATGTTTCGGAGTACTCGCTTTTGATGTTGCTGTTATTTTGTATAAATTGAGTTTTCTTAATGAAATTACTTTGCAATAAATATGTTACAAGAATTATGTTCTTAACTAACAGACACAAACAACATTTGCATTTTATCTGTCAGGTATGTTTCATTTGCAAGCGATTACAGAGCCAGTTACAAGACTGTTTGAGAAAGAGACTTGCTCGCTGAATGTCAGTATGCAACTTCATATATTCACTCACGATAAAAAACAAATTACAAATATTTCATGACATAATAATAGATCAAGCTGCTTAATGTTCTTTTGCTTTTAAGCCTGAAACTTGAATCTAGGTTTCATTTACATCCAGTCCTATAACAATGATAGTAATGTCCAATCCGGGAATCTCATTTTGTCATTTTGGCGAATGACAATCGATTGCCATCCGACAATTCTTTTGCACATTTGCATCAGAGGGAAAGAGAAGGAGAGCTTACACTGAGGGTGGATGGCTGATGGGGTGGGACTTTGGCAAGGCTCCCTCTTGAAATGTGAGAATTAGCATTTTTATTTGTTGATTTATTTAACGGACAGGCCTCTCAAACAGCCATCCATCAACGGACGACATTGCCGATATGAATAATGCATTTCTTACCGCCGGTCACAATCTATAACAAGGGAAGGGGTAGGTGTAGTTTGGGCGGGGGAGGGGGATGTTAGGGCGTTGGTAGGAGGAAATTGCCGGAGAGAATGCTAATGTGTTTGGCAGTCATATTTACCCAAATGCTTTCATTGCTTTTCACAAGGTCCACTGGTGAATGACCATGAGACATTAATATCACTTAAGAGGAGGTTTGCTAATCCCAAACGCTATCTGTTCACTCAACGGATCAGTAGGGGTTAGGAACAGAGTTCAAGATGCCTGAAATAGAAAAGCAGATGTGAGCGGAACGATGGCAGTATGTAAGTAACCAGATTACTGAAGAGAAAAATACAATTAAATAGTGAATTCCTGAATTATTGAAAAGGGAAAATATATACAAAACAAACTAATCCAATATTAATTTATATTTTAAACACCCCTGAATATATAATGTGGGTGTGTGTATATATATATGTATATATATACAGTATATATACATACAGTGGGGAAAAAAAGTATTTAGTCAGCCACCAATTGTGCAAGTTCTCCCACTTAAAAAGATGAGAGAGGTCTGTAATTTTCATCATAGGTATACCTCAACTATGAGAGACATAATGAGAAAAAAAAATCCAGAAAATCAAATTTTAGGATTTTTAAAGAATTAATTGGTAAAAAAACTCGGTAAAATAAGTATTTGGTCACCTACAAAATTTCATCTCAATACTTTGTTATATACCCTTTGTTGGCAAATGACAGAGGTCAAACGTTTTCTGTAAGTCTTCACAAGGTTTTCACACACTGTTGCTTGTATTTTGGCCCATTCCTCCATGCAGATCTCCTCTAGAGCAGTAATGTTTTGGGGCTGTCGCTGGGCAACACGGATTTTCAACTCCCTCCAAAGATTTTCTATGGGGTTGAGATCTGGAGACTGGCTAGGCCACTCCAGGACCTTGAAAAGCTTCTTACGAAGCCACTCCTTCGTTAACTGGGCGGTGTGTTTGGGATCATTGTCATGCTGAAAGACCCAGCACGTTTCATCTTCAATGCCCTTGCTGATGAAGGAGGTTTTCACTCAAAATCTCACTATACATGGCCCCATTCATTCTTTCTTTCATTTACACGGATCAGTCGTCCTGGTCCCTTTGCAGAAAAACAGCCCCAAAGCATGATGTTTCCACCCCCATGCTTCACAGTAGGTATGGTGTTCTTTGGATGCAACTCAGCATTCTTTCTCCTCCAAACACGACAAGTTGAGTTTTTACCAAAAAGTTCTATTTTGGTTTCATCTGACCATATGACATTATCCCAATCCTCTTCTGGATCATCCAACTGCTCTCTAGCAAACTTCAGACGGGCCTGGCACATGTACTGGCTTAAGCAGGGGGGACACGTCTGGCACTGCAGGATTTGCGTCCCTGGCGGCGCAGTGTGTTACTGATGGTAGCCTTTGTTACTTTGGTCCCAGCTCTCTGCAGGTCATTCACTAGGTCCCCCCGTGTGGTTCTGGGATTTTTGCTCACAGTTCTTGTGATCATTTTGACCCCACGGGGTGAGATCTTGCGTGGTGCCCCAGATCGAGGGAGATTATCAGTGTCTTGTATGGCTTACATTTTCTAATAATGCTCCCACAGCTTGATTTCTTCACACCAAGCTGCTTATCTATTGCAGATTCAGTCTTCACAGCCTGGTGCAGGTCTACAATTTTGACAGCTCTTTGACAGCTCTTTGGTCTTGGCCATGGTGGCGTTTGGCGTGTGACTGTTTGAGGTTGTGGACAGGTGTTTTATACTGATAACGAGTTCAAACAAATGCCATTAATACAGGTAACCAGTGGAGAGCAGAGGAGCCTCTTAAAGAAGAAGTTACAGGTCTGTGAGAGCCAGAAATTTTGCTTGTTTTGTACTTATTTTACCGAGGAATTTACCAAATAATTCTTTAAAAATCCTACAATGTGATTTTTGGATTTTTTTTTTTCTCATTTTGTCTCTCATAGTTGAGGTATACCTATGATGAAAATTACAGGCCTCTCTCATCTTTTTAAGTGGGAGAACTTGCACAATTGGTGGCTGACTAAATACTTTTTTTGCCCCACTGTATACTGTGTGTGTGTGTGTGTGTATATATATGCGCACTACTTTTTTGGAAATCATACACAAGTATAAAGAATATACTAGAATCTCTACAGGTTAACTAATTTTGCAAACATGGGCATAAAAAAAACTCCTACTCACATCAATGAGAGCGAGGAGGAGTAAAATACAGAGAGAGGGTGAAAGACAGAGAAAGAATCAGGTTCTACTTCAATAATTCCAAACAAAAGACAGTTTATCAGTTTCCAGACTCCAGTTATTTTACTGCTCTCATTAAAAATGTCTGTCACGCCTGAGAGCCCAAACAAATTTGTAGCCCAAACAGTAATATAAAAAAAATTCTAAAACGGCAAATACAGACAAAACTGCATGTCAATTTTCTTCCAAATCAATAGTAAGCTGAGGAGAAGCACAGGCCATGAACAGGAGCACTGACATTTCTCACTTCGGCTCTATCAAACCAGCCCTGAAAATTTTAATAAGATACACAATTTTAAACAAATTTCCTCTTCTAAAGTAAGAGAAGTTCACAAAAGACGGCCCAAGTCTGCACAGGTTAATTTAAAAAGGTGGAAGTTATTTGAAAGAAAGACGTGGTTTGATAAGTGTATTGTTTTGACGACTCTTACGGAGGTTGTGGAGTTTTATCAGTCTGACTGCATAATTCATCTCCTTCTCGTTCTGTGACACTTACAGTCCACTCTCCTGAGCGAGATCAACTCACACAAGATTTTTATATTTCTAAAGGGAAATGTGAGGAGCTTGCCATGCAAAACACATCACGACGATGGGGCTTTTTATATAATTATATATAAATATTAAATAAACATAAATCTTTTAAAATATTATTAAAAATAAATTGTTGTTTTTGGCATATTGTTACATAGTTGCTAAAGCATTGCTGTCTGGTTTCTATGGTGTTTACGGAGGATGCTGAACAGTGTCAAAAGAGCCCACCACAGTCTTTCTGAACTCTTTATTAATGTACATGTACAAGATTTTACGCAAGTTTTATCACCCACCATATGAAAACCTTAAAGATCGAAAGTCTGGTTGCTAAGAAAATAATAACACGGACCTCTCCTCAATCATTCAACTCCACAAATGATGCGGGATGACAAACATGTCGAAGTTTAAAGTTCCAAATCATTACCACCAACTATTTATTAAAGATATAGTGACACTTGCTTTAACAAGAATTTGAAAGACAAGACCAATTTAAGTGTTACCATGCAAGAATCAGCATTGGAGTTCACACACCCCAAGGATACTGCCAATCAAAGAAAACTACCTATTTAAGATTGAGTGAAATGGTATGATCTATAGCAGACAGGAGATATTCATAATCATTTTCATTAACCTGAGCTTTTTTTTCTCAGGGCATTTTTTTTCCTTTAAGCAAACTTGTAGTAATAAAATGCTTGTCTATTGATTCATTGTGGGCTGACAGCTATAGGTTGTTCTTCAAGAGTGTGTCCATACAGCATCAGACCCATTAGACCCTGGACCAGACCTGAGGTTGTTCAGAAGACTGCTGGCATCCAACCTCTGGCTTCTTAAATAAATAAATAAACTATAAAATGACACACTTCATTGATTTCCTCAAATCAGGTTTGGTTTTGAATAATGCAAAGGTACCTTCCAGACGGTGGGCAACAATAAAATATTTATCTTACATACATAGACTTTCCACAGTGCTGGTTGGCATAAATGTGGTAATCTCAGAGTTCATGTTTGGTATTACTGGGGCAAAGGAAGGTTTTCCATGATTCCAAATATGTCCTGTTAAATCAAAATATGAATTGCATGTCATATGTACAGATATTTGTGCTGTCAATGTAATTTATATTTATTATTTTCCTAGTTTAGAGACTCTAAATATTGATGTGTGATTTCTTAACCACGGCAAATCATTAATTCCTTCAATTAAAATCTTCTAATCGAATCAATTCACAGTCCTAAGAGAAATGTGTAAGTAAAAAAACTATTCCAATGGCTATTTTATCACGTATCTTTAACGTTAAAGCTGCTTGATGTCACAAATAAAGGTGAATCTGGAATGGCTACTTGAAATTCAACAGTTTGACTGTTCATTAAGAGAAACATCTCTGCCCTGGTCTTTAGTTCACATTTGGCCCTTCTCAAGTTCCCCGATACATATTATGCATACGCGAGTATTCAATTCCCTGTCAGTTCTGACATTCTCTTGGTATGCCTCCCACAAATATCATAGCTGCACACAAAGCAGCCTAATTTTCCCAGCCCCTGTAAAAGTTCTGGCTCGGTAATGAAACGTCTGAGACAGAAAAGAACATATTAATGCAAAATATTCACCACAACATATAACACGGAGAAAAAAGGCAATTACTTCTGAAGTCAGTACATTTTCTCCTAGAAAAAAAGAGAAGAAATACGCCTTACAAACGACTTACAAATAAACTGCATTTTTCAGAGATGGCATGCTAAACGAGACATGCTCATGCTGTGGGGGTTGGGGGAGGGGGAAAAAAAGACATGCTGTCACATTAATTACCTTTCTACGTTAAAAGAAAACGGTAATGAATTTCCTTCTCTATCCCAGAGTGTGTCTCGCGCTAGCGGTCAGTGATTCATTCTCTGCCTCACTCTTTCTCATTAAGCTGAGGGAGGCGCCGCGTTCTCGGCCCAGGCTGGAAGACTCGGTTCAATTACACCTGCTGCTGGGCCCTGCTATGCCAGCTAATGGGACTCAGCTTGGCTCCTGTCAGCCTCAGCGCTGGCCGGCAAAAATCTTCATTTAACTCATCAAACAGGCTTCGCACTGCGTTCGGCCCAGACCAGCTTCCTCTTTTTTTCCTCTTTCTTCGCTTCTTCTCCCTTTTTCACTGTTTTATTCTGATTCCCCCATACATCACTGCTCCCACCCCTTCTCCTTTTTCACATGCATGCATTAAGAAGCTCTATCACAGAGACAGGGACCCCAAGAACACAATTAATACACAGGCTTGGCCCCCGCTGTGCTGTTGAGCCAAAATTGCTGTCATTTCCCTCTTTTCACTCCTTCCTGAATTGAACTTGTTAAATTGTATTTACTGGTATGGGTCTTTTCACTGAGTTTCCTGAGAGTGGCTTCTCTCAAGCACCATACCCCACCCATCTTTAAATTGCAACAGCAGCCTCTCTACAGAAAGTGGTAGTTGACCGAACTGTCAAATGGCAAAATTAAATGTTTTGCTCAACTAAAAATATAGAAAGGGTGTGTAAAAACACATTGGTTGTGTTAGACGGCGGGGTGGGAACTAGACAGGATGAATTAGATGTGTGTATGAAGAAGCCCATCCATAGCAAGGGGAAAACACGAGTGGACCAAAGACAGAACCCTGAGGGACACCTTAACTCACCTGGAAGCCTTTGGAGTGCTAGGAAGTCCAAAAGGAGAAATTTGGGGAACAGCAGATGTCTGGAAGCTTTGTGGAACCACAGGAGAGGTGGCCATATCCTTCTTGGTAATGGGGATATCTGCAAGGAGAAAATTAGAGATGCTTGAAAGGATGTAATGCAAATTTCCAATTAAAGATGTGAAGTAAAAAGGAATAACAGCAGAAAGGTATAACATATTCTGCATAATTTCTTGTGCATGTACCTTGTGAAATCTTGGATGCAGACTGTTCAATACTTGATGTGTGTTGCTGTGACTGTACGTTACTTAACGAAGGTTGAACATTTCCCTGCAAAGTGTGTGACTCTCCTTTTATTTCACTTCTGAATAACAGAGAGATAGAAAGAGGGAGAGAGAGCAAAGATATTGGTCAACACTACTGTTTAAAAGTTTGGTGTTGCTCACCAAGGCTATATTTAATTAATACAGTAAAATTCTGAAATATTAAATCACAATTTAAAGTAACTTTTCTATAATATTTTAAAATATAAATTTATTCCTGTAATGGAAAAAGCTGAAACTTTTCGCAGCTATTAACTCCAGTCTGCCTTGATCCGTGAGAAAGAATTTTAATATGCGGATTTTGGTGCTCAAGAAACATTTCATGATGCTGAAAACTGTTAATTCTTAATTAATTTCCTTAATTTTTTATGAAAATCATGCATTTTTTCAGGACACGTTCATGAACAGCAAGTTCAATTGAACCTATTTTGTAACATTATAAATGGATTTACTGTCAGTTTTGATCAAGTTAATGCACCCTTGCTCCATAAAAGTATTAATAAAAGCTGCAGTCCAGTAAGTTTTGCCTCTTTGTCGCCATCTCTGTTTGAAAACCTGCAATTGGAGCTGTTTGCGGAATTATCTTCCTTGCGTGGGTTGTGCACCGGCACGGCTCCAGCGCGAATGAATCTAATGTGTGGCTGTCAGTCACCGCACTGGTGTGGATACTGCACTTTGTATTCACAGATTCTACATCTTCAAAGTATGACCCAAATAAGAGATTTCACTGGAGAATGTCATCTGAAAAAGTAAGTAAAAACTGTCACTTTTGTTCTGATCAACTGAAAAAGCATTACAATAAATTGTGCTATCAATGGTGATTAAATCTATTGATCGGTTAGCTCATATCACATCAAACCGTGACTAATTATTATTATTGTTATACTTTGTTTTCAAATTGTTGACGTTAATAACATTAGCATTGTGTGAGTGCGTGCGTGTATTTAGTGTGTATTAGCTTTACCTGTAGATTTCAATTTCTGTACAGTCTTAATACTATACCATTCGAATTTCATATAAAGAAATTGTTCTTGTAACCCAAAAAGCAAATTAAAGTACCTTACAACTCGTTCTCTTTTAAATAAATCTTTTATCATAATGAACATAGCGAGATGAGAAAAAAAGCACAACATAAGAAACTCCATAACTGTATTAAGTGAACAAGTGCTACAGTTACCTAATTACACAATGAACCATTGAAATGTCTTACCTGTCCAGCAGAAAAAAAGCCGTCTGAATCAGTTTTAAACCCCTTCAAAACACAGAGTTCACACCACCTTTCAAAAGCCCTGCCGATATTTATTCTTGTTTTAGCAATGGCCCGGTCGCATTCTCTTTTTTTCTGTAGCCACTTCTCAGTACTAATTATTTTGGTTTTGACTAAGGGGTGAATCTCCAGTCACTGATGATTGTCGTTTCGACCTTTCTGGATTACAATTCGCCATTTATTCCAGCTGCTGTGAGAAAAGGCTATAAACGATCCGTCACCTGCAGCATCCTCACGTGCAATATAGCAGACTAGCTGGGACAAATTCTTTATGTTTACAGACGTGATGTAATGACGCAGCGTTACGCTTGAATTTCCCGTGAAAACCTACCCATACCACTCAAATTAGAGAACTTTATTACAAGCTTACCGTTGTGAATCGAGGTAAAGTAAGGCGATAAGTTTGAACACTGGCTGGTCCATGTACTTGCTCAAAAATGGATTTTGGATAATTTTCAACCAAAAAAAGTTACAGACTGCAGCTTTAAAAAACAAATCATACAGAACCTAAATTTGAATCATAGAGTATACTTGAATATTACTTTTATTTATTTATTTATTCATCTCTCCAGCCCTTTTCTGCATTCAATGCAATTTTGAAAACAAGCTTCACCTGTGTGTCAACTGATCCATTACAAAACTGGATTGTTGACCCTCATTAAAACTGCGGTCTCCATTTAGAGGTCTCTCAAAGTCTGTTGTGGTTGCTTGCTGAAGCCTTCAAAAGAGACAAATTAAAACAATGTTCATGGTTCAATTCAAGTTAGGCTGCGTTGGTTACTATCAAAAACAGTTGAACCTATCCCTCATGGTTACAGTACACTAAACTGAAATACTTTATAGGTGCATGAATTTTCTCTATTTTAAATCAAACAATGCATTAAAAAATGCTAATAATATTTAAACATATGGTTTGTGCCAGACTCTTACTTGTTGTACTGAAGGTATGACTGGCGGAGTTGCTTGTTCTGGAGCAAAAGTTTCTCTTCCTGTTGAGCCAACCGAGCTTGAATTCTCTCCCTCTCCATCTCCAGCTGTTTCTTCTGCAGGAGCAGACATCGTCGTTTCTCTTCCCAGTTCTTCCGACCAGACAGTGGTGCTATTCCAGTTCGATTAGCACCACACATGCCATCATTTTCCATTCTGTGGCACTGATGAGAGCACTTGGGTTCAGAGGTGCCATGCAGCCTCAGGGCATTACAGGCTGAGGGTTCCCTGTTGGAGAAGCCAAGATCACTACGTCCACCTTCAGAATTGTGATTGGTGTGCCTGTCATGGATTTCACAGTTCTGGTCACTGCTGGAGGGTGCACTGAACGGTCCCGTTGAGAATGAATGAGTGCACTCCACTGACCCACCTCTATCAGTTTTGCTTCCTGATGAAGGGAGGTCCAAGTAAGATCCATCTAAAGCAGTTCCTCTTCCACCCCAAGACCTCCTGGCCACCCCCTCGCTGCTAGGAATCTGTGGGACAGGGCATAGGTACAAAAAGTATACACGTCACCTCTGACCATTTAATAATGTGGCCACAAAGGCAGGTTTTACTCAAGGGAGTCAGAAAGGGTGGGCTCATCCGAAGAGAACACAACAACCCAAGGTCAATCACCAAAGAGATAAACATTCAGGACAAAGGAGAATCTTCCGCCTCTCAGGGGACAGAAATGGGCCGCTGACTAATTCAAGAGGTTGCGGAGCATGTAAACATACATTACTAACAGCCAAGGTTTCAGAGAGGACAAGCTCATTTTCCTTATACAAGCTTAAGATGGAGGGTGCACAGGGTGCACGGTCCAAACTAAAACAGCATGTGAGTTTTTTAGTGTCAGTGAGTTTTCTTGTTTTAGCTTTAATATTTTTAGCGACAGTGCTTTGAAGGGGATGAATTTGGAGATGGAACCTCTCTGAGAGGGTTTTAGTGTGCTGACAGGTTAACAGTTATAGATGCTAAAGTGTCAGCATGCCAAAACCCCTCTCTGAGAGGCTGCTTCTCTAAATCCATCCCCTTTAAAAGCACCACCGCTAGAGCCATCAAAACAGCGCTTTTGTAACAAATTCACCTTCAACACATTTTAAGGCAATTACTGTTGGACTTTAAATTGCCTGCTGTGAGCAACAAACCGTTGTTATGAATAATCCAGAGATCTATGATAGTTTTGAGCAATAAAAGGAGCTGGATATTTAGGCTTTTTATTTGTTGAATATCTGATCATTACCCTGTTCAGACAAGATAGGTCACTGACTCACTGGTTGTCATGAAAGATTTGCATGACAGATTTGTGTGTAGTTATAAGTCTGCCGGTTGATTGGCTGATTAATAATAAAAAAATAAATAAGTAAATAACAAAAAGCATAAACTTTGAACAGGGTATTAAACTAAGAGTAGTTTTTTATATTGCTAGACAATTGGTGGTTTCCCCTAGATTTGGAGTGCTTTTTATTCAGATTCAGGCCAGGCACTTTTTTGAATGCAATTCACTTATCATTTCTTAATAAATTTCTTTATGTATTTTTCTTCAGGAAAATTGAGAATTGGTATGAACAGTTCAGTTGCAAAAATGGTTCCAGTTATATGTGTAAAGATATATATTTTTTTAAATGTTCTGCCAGAGCAATGAATTCAGCCGATGTCCAAACAACTTCAGATAGATCAAATTAAACTGCAGCATTCATTTTTCTTTTTCAAATATTCTCTTTCAATTTGAAATGTCATATTACAGATGTAAAATGAGTTATGAATGCCATTTAATGTTTCAGGCAACCTTGGTGGTCTCATCTCTCTATTTGACCATGTGAAAGACAGAGGGACAAATACAAAAAAAATAGGTACCTGTAGCTGGGAAAATGACATAAGCGTAATCTAATTTAGGGAATTACTGGTAAACTTGCAACAGCCTGCAGTGAGTTACCATTATACATGTTCAAGGTCAATACTATACATATCTACAGTTTATGTGTGTGTGTGTATATATACAGTGGGGAAAAAAAGAATTTAGTCAGCCACCAATTGTGCAAGTTCTACCACTTAACAGATGAGAGGAGGGCGGTAATTTTAATCTAGTATACCTAAAACTTATGAGAGACAAAATTAGGAAAAAAAATCCAGAAAATCACATTGTAGGATTTTTAAAGAATTTATTTGCAAATTATGGTGAAAAATAAGTATTTAGTCAATAACAAAATTTCATCTCAATAATTTGTTAATATCCCTGTTGGCCAATGGACAGGGTCAAACGTTTTCTGATAGCTTTCACAAGGTTTTCCACACTGGTGCGGTATTTGGCCCATTCCTCATGCAGATCTTCTAGAGCAGTAATGTTTTGGGGCTGTTCGCTGGGCAACACGGATTTTCAACTACCTCCAAAGATTTTCTATGGGGTTGAAATCTCAAGACTGGCTAGGCCACTCCAGGACCTAGAAATGCTTCTTACGAAGCCACTCCTTCGTTGCCCGGGCGGTGTGTTTGGGATCATTGTCATGCTGAAAGACCCAGCCACGTTTCATCTTCAATGCCCTTGCTGATGGAAGGAGGTTTTCACTCAAAATATCAAGATACATGGCCCCATTCATTCTTTCGTTTACACGGATCAGTCGTCCTGGTCCCTTCGCAGAAAAACAGCCCCAAAGCATGATACTTCCACCCCCATGCTTCACAGTAGGTATGGTGTTCTTTGGATGCAACTCAGCATTCTTCTCCTCCAAACAAACGACAAGTGAGTTTTTACCAAAAAGTTCTATTTGGTTTCATCTGACCATATGACATTCTCCCAATCCTCTTCTGGATCATCCAAATGCTCTCTAGCAAAACTTCAGACGGGCCTGGACATGTACTGCCTTAAGCAGGGGGACACGTCTGGCACTGCAGGATTGAGTCCCTGGCGGCGCAGTGTGTTAATGATGGTAGCCTTTGTTACTTTGGTCACAGCTCTCTGCAGGTCATTCACTAGGTCCCCCGTGTGGTTCTGGGATTTTTGCTCACAGTTCTTGGGATCATTTTGACCCCACGGGGTGAGATCTTGCGTTGGAGCCCCAGATCGAGGGAGATTATAAGTGGTCTTGTATGTCTTCCATTTTCAAATAATTGCTCCCACAGTTGATTTCTTCACACCAACCTGCTTACCTATTGCAGATTCAGTCTTCCCAGCCTGGTGCAGGTCTACAATTTTGTTTGTGGTGTCCTTTGACAGCTCTTTGGTCTTGGACATGGTGGAGTTTGGAGTGTGACTGTGTGAGGTTGTGGACAGGTGTCTTTTATACTGATAGCGAGTTCAAACAGATGCCATTAATACAGGTAACGAGTGGAGGCAGAGAAGCCTCTTAAAGAAGAAGTTACAGGTGTGTGAGAGCCAGAAATCTTGCTTGTTAGTAGGTGACCAAATACTTATTTTACAGAGTGGAATTTACCAATTAATTCTTTAAAAATCCTACAATGTTTTTTTCTGGATTTTTTTTTCTCATTTTTGTCTCTCATAGTTGAGGTATACTTTTGATGAAAATTACAGGCCTCTCTCATGTTTTTAAGTGTGAGAACTTGCACAATTGTTGGCTGACTAAATACTTCTTTGCCCCACTGTATATATATATATATATTTATATAAATTAATTAAGTTATATATACAGAATACAGTTAATTTCAACAAATATTAAAAACTCAAAACAAACAAATATCACCTGTCACCTGATAAACTGGTTGGTCTGCCAGGATATTAAGTTAGTGGGGCAAACAAATTTATTTCTTCCTGTTATGGTTATACAAAGCCATGACTGATCAGCCAAAATTTTAACATAGCATAGAGGATACAAATTCAGTGCACGCACATGTTCAATCTGGGCCATTCCTGGCTTTTCTCTATCGCTCTCTCCCACACACAGGCACATTCTCTTTTAGTACTCACCTTGCTGTGGGAGCAGGACTGATTGAGCAGGGTGATAGACTTGTTGAGTTTCTCTTGCTGTTGGGAGAGGTATTGCTGATAGAGTCCCAGCAGTTCCTGACACTCTCCGTACTGCTGCTGCAGGCCTGTGCCGCGGGTCAAGGGTCAACATGCACTGAATAACTCTGCCGCTTTTCCCACTTAAACTAAAACTCTCTCCCCTCCCAAGCCAGAAATGGTAATCCATTTCCCCCACTGTAGTGTTGCCAACCTAATGCTGAGTAGGCAGGAGCCTTTATACAGAAGGTACAAAATGAAAGAACCTCCCTCAGAGTAGTGCCCCAAGGGTAACCAGTAACAGCAAAAGCAAGCTTTATGTCGAGTTAAATACTCAAATATTTTTTTAAATGCCCAAAGCTGATGTTATCAAGCTAAGAGGCAAAACCAATAACATTTCAAGATGCTTTCTTGGACTATATCAGTGGTTGAAAGATTTCTGTGGTCTGTGAGTTGACTGGAGGCTTAAAAAATAAATAAAATATTAAAATAAAAAATAAAAAGAGTGGTCTGTGAGTCAGTTGAGTGATTAAAAAAAACTGGGTGACTGAAAAAAAATAAATAAATAAAAATATAAAACGAAATTTGTACAGTACTTAAAACCGCATGTTATTATTCTGAGAAAGTTGGTGGTTTCCCTACTTTGGGGTGTTATTCAGATGGCTAGGCAAATTTGTTTAGACACAATTCATTTATAACTTTTTTCAGAGAAGGCCTAAAACAACATCAGAATTGGTATCATGCAGTTTTGGTGAGGAAAAAAAAGCAGTTCAAATTAAATTATATAATTGACAAAAAAAAGTACCAACACTGAATATGGTATAAAACCACAGTAATTCAAGTAAAAATACAGGGCATATTTAGTGAAGAAAAAAAATGGGGGTTTTTTTTTTTTTTTTAGATTGGGGAGTGTTTTTTTGGTGGGTCAGGCAAAAACGTTTTTTTCAGAAAACGCAGAAAAATCAGAATTGGTATCACAAAGCTTTGGTGAAAACCAAGACAAAATAAAACCAAATACAACTGGAAAGGTACATTCTAAACTTCCTAAAATAAAAATTTCAATTGAATAAGTTAGTGTGTAACAGGAAAAGAACTGGCATTAAAAATTTCTTCCACTGAGAGCTCGGTTGCCCAGTGTCCTTATATCAAAAAGAGGAGGAGACCGGTTGGACTTCTTCTCTGGCTCCTGACATCTGAGTCTCTCTGGCTAAATCCCAGCCGCCAATACCTGGAGTCATGTTTGTGACTTTCTAAAAAAGTGCACAGACAGAGAAGAAAGCGAGAAGAGACAGCAGCACTGCTGAGAAGAGATAGAAGTGTTTCTTCGGGGCGAGGGCTTCACTCACTCCTCCATCTGGGTCTGGCTGGGCAGGATGCCAGGCTGTAAGATAGAGAGAGCTTGCACACAAAACTCAACTGATCTGGAGCAGAACCACAGCCATGGCGACTGCGCCGACTAATGACAGCGTGACTTACGCTCGCTCGCTTACTCTCACACGCTCTGCAGAAATCCATTCGGTAGATCTAATTTTCCAACGTGGAAAGCAATAATGGAAAGCGACTTTTTTTTTGCTCTTTCTTCTTAATAATCAGCCTGGCTGTAGAGCACAACCTCTCAGCGATCATCATAATACCTCAAGGCCCAGGAACTCAAGAGGGGCAACACAGATCAAACCGACTGAAAGTTAGAACGTTATAGAGATTATTTATAGTCCTCATATCTCCGTTATTACAATGTCAATATGCACTAAATCCAGCCTCTGCTCAACAGCCTCTCAATCCAATACACATAAGATAAGCGTGGTAAATCTTACCTTAAAACAAAGGCTAGTATTAATCTCCAGAATACTGCACAAAGAAAATGGAACTTCACAAATACAAAATTAACCCACAAGAGGCCAAGTGCTAGTGATTTTTACCATGGAAGAAGCAGGTTGTCAATATGAAGAGGTATAATCACAGTGGCTTCCTGGTTTAAGAAATAACCAGGGCACTAATGTCCAATAAATAATTTAAGTAATATAGTTTTTGTGTAATAATCTCCTCACAGTTGCCAATCAATATGATGCAAACCCTTCAGTTTGTTTTGTTGCATGTTATAGCTTGCATCTTAAATTGGTAACATTTTGCTAAATTACATACTACATTCAGTATTCACACATACATCTGAATTTGTAATATAAAAAAATAATTGACTGATACCACTGATTCAATGCTGTCAATTTAAATGAGAAGCAAGTCTGTAATTACAATTAGCCATACAATTACTATGAATGATTAACTCTGTGTTAATGTTCAGTTTCAAATTATTGAAGTATTAAATACATCCGACTATAAAAACTTAAGTTAAGAGCCAAGAGAGTGAGTGGTTCTTATATCCCCCAATTACAAGTTTCATATGGTAATTAGAAATGCAATATAAAGGCCTCTGGTGAATCAAATTTGCAAATTCCATCTGCTTTTGTTTTACCCTAATATTGGTTATTGAAGCAGAATAAAGCTGCTTCTGGGCTCAAAACATTATAAATACTAAAAACTGCATAAAAACAGTTCTTTTTTCTAAACAGTTTCTAAGTGCAATATTTCACAATTCCACAGTCTTTAATGCATTTTGACTAAATAAATGCAGCCTTGTTGAGCGGAAGAGACTTCTTTCAAAAACACTAAAAAATCTTAGAAGCCCAAACTTTTAAATGGTAATGTACATACGCAACCCATGTAAGGTCAGGTCATTGTTCTGTTCATCAATTTGCACTGGCTACCAATAGCTAGGGCTGGGCGGTATATCGAGTTTGTGCGATATATCGATATTTTCTTTATAAGTGATTCGATATGAGGCAATACCGTTTATATCGAAATACAGTAGTTTGATACGAGCGCATCTGAAAATATAGCGGAGGACACAGACTGAGCTGCTGCAGTGAAAGGGCATGATCCAATTTGTTCTAAACATGTGACAAGCTTCATATTAAGGCCTTTAAAAACGGGTAAGACATAGTTTATAGTTTTATTTCGCATATTAGTTTAAGCGGCTCGCCCCATCAGATGCTCTGACAGAAAGGTATGAAGGTATTGTTGGTGCAAAACAACTGAGTGAGCGTGACAGCGGAATTTGTAGTTGTAGAGAATAGCCACACATGTGTATCAGTAAATCTGAAGTCACAGACAAAAGTTGCAAACTTGTAGATATTTTTTTCTCTCCAACAAACACACCAACACACAGTTACACCGTTCTTGAATCCTTCATTGCAGGTGCACAAATCCTAGTCTACGAATCACAAATCAAGAACCTCGTACGCTCACAAGTTTTGCTACTATTGATGCAGTGAATATGGTGCAAAACACATTCCCACACCTGCATCAAAAATGTGAAGTCACAGACGAATTTTGAACATCCGCAAATCAGTTTGTGAATTCTTGCAATGAGATTTGCACGCTTGTAGAATGTTTTCTTACATATATATATTTTTTTCTTGGATGCTTTTTCTAGCACAAACACAAGTGCATAACTACAACGGCGTGAATCTGCTGCTACGAGTCTCAAACACTGTTTTTCGCTTGCAAATGACAAGTTTCACGCTCTCTCCCTTATGCACCGCCTATCTGTGTGATAAATGGTGCAAAAGTGATTTGTGCATCTGTAGAGGCAACGGCGCGCACTGTTCAGAGAGCAGAGAATTTCAGCCAATCAGAAGAGCTCATTTGGGCGCCTGAAACACGCCCCCTAGTTTTAGCCACAACCCCGAAAAATCGCGAGCTGCGAGCATCTTGACAGCGACAAGTATCAGAAAAGGTACGTGGCTATTTTTTCTTTCTGAAATCATTTGTTTATAGCTTAAATACAGCTACGTTGGTAAACAGTGTTTCTTAGTTAAGTTAGCAAATCTTATTTCACGAAAAGTAAGCTAACGGTAGCCTACCTGCACTGTTAAGTGTGCTATTCAATCGTCTCGTATTAAATTACACTGTCTAATATAACGATTTATTCCTTGTATTCTGTTATGCTTTACCTTATAGAAAACTAAAGGTAAACTAAAGGTAATTTACAGCAGGCAATCTATAGTAGGTAAATATCTATAGTAGTAGATATTGAGCCAAATCACAAAACAAGGATTCTCAAAGGAATGAAAACTGAGATAACTAAAGTAATTAGTAATCCTACCCAACACTGAGCGTAGTAATTACTAGGCAAATTACCTACTATAGATTGCCTGCTGTAAATTACCTTTAGTTTACCTTTAGTTTTCTATAAGGTAAAGCATAACAGAATACAAGGAATAAATCGTTATATTAGACAGTGTAATTTAATACGAGACGACTGAATAGCACACTTAACAGTGCAGGTAGGCTAACGTTAGCTTACCTTTCGTGAAATAAGACTTGCTAACCTAACTAAGAAACACTGTATACCAACGTAGCTGTATTTAAGCTATAAACAAATGATTTCAGAAAGAAAAAATAGCCACGTACCTTTTCTGATACTTGTCGCTGTCAAGATGCTCGCAGCTCGCGATTTTTCAGGGTTGTGGCTAAAACTAGGGGGCGTGTTTCAGGCGCCCAAATGAGCTCTTCTGATTGGCCGAAATTCTCTGCTCTCTGAACAGTGCGCGCCGTTGCCTCTACAGATGCACAAATCACTTTTGCACCATTTATCACACAGATAGGCGGTGCATAAGGGAGAGAGCGTGAAACTTGTCATTTGCAAGCGAAAAACAGTGTTTGAGACTCGTAGCAGCAGATTCACGCCGTTGTAGTTGTGCACTTGTGTTTGTGCTAGAAAAAGCATCCAAGAAAAAAATATATATGTAAGAAAACATTCTACAAGCGTGCAAATCTCATTGCAAGAATTCACAAACTGATTTGCGGATGTACAAAATTCGTCTGTGACTTCACATTTTTGATGCAGGTGTGTGAATGTGTTTTGCCAATATTCACTGCAGCAATAGTAGCAAAACTTGTGAGCGTACGAGTTTCTTGATTTGTGATTCGTAGACTAGGATTTGTGCACCTGCAGTGAAGGATTCAAGAACGTGTAACTGTTGTGTTGTGTTTGTGGGAGAGAAAAAAATATCTACAAGTTTGCAACTTTTGTCTGTGACTTCAAATTTACTGATACACATGTGTGGCTATTCTCTACAACTACAAATTCCGCTGTCACGCTCACTCAGTTGTTTTGCACCAAAAATACCTTCATAGAAAGGCTGCGTGTGCCGCTGACAGAGACGCTAGGCTGTTTAATGTGTTTGAGATGTGCTGTCTTCCTGAATGCATAACTTACATTTCACAGGTATATTCTCCATCTGTAAATGTTAGAAAGCCATGGAAATATTTCCATTTTTCTGTCAGAAGTGCATGAGCCTTCTGCTTTGGGATTCTTCGCTAGACTTCAGTGAACGAGCGCCGCCGCACAAATGCGCGCCAAATAGACAGAGCTCAATTAAATAGGAGTGCAATATTTCTGACTAAAATATACATTTTGCTGAAATATTTGTAGTTGGACAATAAATGTGACATATGAAGAATTTTAAACCTACAAGTAAGTGTATTTATATGATAGCACTAACTATAAAGTGACTGTAATGGGGGTAATCAAAATAGCCTAACACAACTCAGTGCTTTTGTTATCATTTATTTTCATTTTTAGTTTAGTGAATTTAACTTCCGCTTTAAAAGCCTTATTTTTGTTTTTAGATTGCAATGTTACAATGTTAGAATGAAATGTGATTTTTTTTTGCACATAATATAAAGGCTTATATGGTTACATTCACTTTATTTGTTTTCAGTCTTTAATATGTATTGTTTTGTTGGAAAATATTGGGCGGCAAGTAAAATATATATATATTAAATACAGATTTTAAATCAAGATTTAAAATCCAAATACAAAAATACAGAGATATATACCGTATATCGCAAATCGCCCAAAAAATACAGAGATATTATTTTTTTGCCCATATCGCCCAGCCCTACCAATAGCTGCTTGCATAAAATTAAAGGCATTAATGTTTGCCTACAAAACAACCACTAGCTCTGCACCCATTTACCTAAATTCACTACTTCAGACTTGTGTGCCATCTAGAAGCTTGCATTCTACAAGTGAATGGTGCATTATAGAGGCACAAAATCACTTTCATAGACTTTTACCTTAACTGTTCCCTGCTGATGGAATGACCTGCCCAACTCGATCTGAGCAACTGAGACTTTAATCTTTGTAATATCCTCAGATGACAATGTAGATGCCTGACAAACGTTGTTGTTGTTGTGATCATAAACTGTATGGATGTGATTGCACGCAATACACCAAGCTTTTCCCTCATTATTGTAACGCGCTGCTTTTGCAAGGTTCCTTGAAAACTTTTCAGCTTTTATTTTCCTTTTTCACCCTATAATCACAGTGCAAGTATCAAGTTCGTCGAAATTATCCATCCTCGATCACTTTTAGTCAGCATTGATGAAACTCCTCTCAGCTAGTGTCTTTTCAAAGTGAAAGTAGCCTTGTCACCTGACCTGAATACAGCTCGCTGATTCGCTAAAATGGACTTATCGGCTTCTGTTCAAAAACAACAAGGGCGCTTGTCGGCTTCGCGATGCCTTGAAAGTGGACAAAACCAGCCTTTTTGACAAAATGTGTTTAGGGTTCAAATCACGCTATATGTGGAGAATAATGCACGGCAATCATTTAATTTTTTTTTAAAGTGGCGTTTATCGGTTTTGCAAGACTTATATATATATTATATATATATAAATATATATAATATATATATATATATTTTTTAAAAAATGACCCCTCCTAACAGTAAGCGTTTCTATTTATCTACTTGTTTTCTTTTTATTTATTATTTACCAAAAAAACGGACAACCGGGACTTGTCACAGCACTTACATATTATTGCTCTTTTGTTGGTTTGTTTGCTTCTATTGTCCTCATTTGTAAGTTGCTTTGGATAGAAGCGTCTGCGAAATTACTAAATGTAAATGTAGACGTTCAGATCACAAAAAGTAGGTTCAATTACTTAAACTGACTGTTAAGTCCTTGTTAAGGATGTACCGTAGGTGCAAATATCTAAGCTAAATTCATCTGGTTTATTATTGTAGCTCATTCAAGATCACTGACTGTCTAAAATGAAATGATTCAAGGGGATATCAAATCCTGAGCTGCCAACAAACACTGTCCTTTTCATGACAGCTGGATGTCAAACCACTGTGTAATAGCAGGTATGAAATGAGTAACTGTTCAACAAGGACTCTTACCATAAATAGACCTCTCATTTGTAATGAGAACGGAGAGCCCGTCTCGTAGATAGAGTGCATCGCATGCAGGCATCTACCTCGCAGCTGACGAGAGGCTTCTGATACTCCGATAGACAGGTTGGGCGTAAACACACATATTAATACATTAACAGAAGGGCGTGCGGGAACGCTCAGCGCCTGGTAATCTGGAGCGACTGGAGCGGGACTGATAAGATTCTCTCCCACTTCCCGCAGCACAGGCACCTCTGTTGGCTGCCGGCCAATCAGAGCTCATTCCGAGGGCCTACATCAGGAGAAAAGAAAGCTGCAGGCATGGTGTGTCTCCACCCCCCGTCCAAAAATACACAAAATCAGAGTTTGCATTCGATATTTCAGACAGCCGCTGTCAACATGATTCACTCCCCTGTCAGCCGGCGCAGAAATAAAATAATGAAATCCACCTCGAGGTAGAACAAAATTGTGCCGAGGAGAATATTTTACGGGGCCTCTTGGCCGGATGGTCTGCGTGTGTAGGTTGAGATGTAAATCGATAGGAGGACAGTTTACATGACCGCACGCTTCGATTTAAATAACAGCGAAAGTGACTCACCAAGCCACTGATGATTTGATTATTTATATATCGTGAGACTTCATTTGCTGCGAGCATGTGGTTTATTACTTCCAATTATTAGTGCGTCTACAAAACTAATTGGTCATAAACAATATGCGAGCAGTGGGTTTGTGATTAAGTGGCATTTCTGTGAGGGTCTAAACCCCACCTAAGCTCATCCCGCCGGGATGCACGGATCCAGAACTAGTCAAACAAACTATTACAAAAGGACTTGTGCTCCTCTGATCCATCCGCGGCGTTCGGATAAACGACCATGCAAACTTCAATAAGATTAATGATATTGATGAATGCATTCAACTTCTTCTGCGTCTTGATGTGAATTCCTTGTGAAGAACAAAGATTGCGAGCTTCTCTGTAATAGAATCTACCGCTCAGAGACGTGGTGTAGAATGCCAAAGACAGGCTTGAGAAAATTCTAATTTCATTCTGTACACGAGCTTCAAATTCTTCCTACACACAGAATGTAACTTGTAATTTTTCCCCCCTCCGACGGAGATATTTCCTCTTGATAATCGCAATCCTGGCAGATGAGATGGAGATGATGCGAGCAATTATTCTACACAGACCCTCATAACTCAGTTTGTCTTTTTGCACCCTTCTTAACCTTTAAGAACAGCTCAGTGGGCCAGCATCTGTCTGATACCTTTAGAGACCATCCTGTCTCCGCAGGGGGCTTTCATAGAGTTTGTCTTGCACTACAATCTCTTTTTAATGGAGTTTTGAATTTTAGTGGAAATGCCAGGCTGTGGAGCCAAAGTGCATTTAATTGAGTTGAGCTCGCCTAATTTCTGAGCTCGCCTGCCAAATCTGCAATTTAGCAGCCTGCGATTGCTCTTCGGATTTCACAGTGTTGGGTGAAACTGATGGTTCGCCATGTCTTTTGACCAGAGCAAGATCACCAAAGCTGGCAGAACCACAAGGAAAAAAAGGAAGCATCCAAACTGTGCGAAGTTTGTGATGTGCCAGCCGGATGACAGGTTGGCATGAGAAGAAACCCACGCCGTTCCCAGTGGTCGTGTAATTGGTGCCAGCTCTTTCAATTTCAAACGAAAATTAAAAGCATTTCAACCCAAACCAAGGACGGGTTTGGTCCCCGAGCTCAAAAACTGGCATCTAAAATAGTAAATATTAAACGTAACCGTGTGAATGCTCTTTGTTCATTTGTCTGTTACATTTCAAACAATCACTGCTGCAAATAAAGTCTATTTCATCTTCAATGAAAAGATTCAATATTAGTGTCGTCCAATGTGGCACATAATGCCAAAGAAAGTGAATGTTCACTCCTTCAAATGTAATTCAAAAATCGTCTCAATGACGTCCTGTGGTTATATTGCCCCTACAGCAGTCACGACGAAACTGAACACAGATCCCATGCTTAGACAACACTGCCCCCTCTCAGTCTAATTTACAAAGCAGTCCTTCACCTTCTTCAGACTGGTATGAGTCAACACATTGTGAATTACCCTGCCATACAAATTACACTACCATTCAAAAGTATCTGTAAGATTTTTAAAGGAATTAATACTTTTATCCAGTGAGGACGCATTAAATTGATCAAAAGTGACAGCAAAGACATTTATAATGTTACAAAAGACTTCGATTTCAAATAAATGCTATTCATAATTTTTTCCACAAAAATATTAAGCAGCACAAATGGTTTCAACATTGATAACAATAAGAAATATTTAGCAAATCAGCTTATTAGAATGATTTCTGAAAGATTATGTGATTGGAGTAATGGCTGCTGAAAATTCAGCTTTGCTATCAAATGAATACATTTAAAAAGTAATAAATAGATCACCAGTATTTTAAATTAAATAAGGTCTTAACAATATTATTGTTTTACTGTATTTTTAATCAAATAAATGTAGCCATGGTGAGCACAAGAGGACTTTTGCACAGTAGTGTATTAATCAAATAATTTGAAACTCACAACCATAAATGTGTATGATCCCTGAAAATTTCCCACATTTATAAATTGTTTGCCATTAAAATGTAATCAGTGTTAATTTGTCACGATTGATGACAGCATTTAATTTACACGAAAGCAAAGCCTAAAACTTAAACTCGACCAGAACATTCTTACCGGGAAGCTTGTACTTGTTGTAAAAGGATACTTTCTCTTTCTTGTATGATGAGTTGGTTTTGTTGCTCTAGCTGTTGGATTTTTTTCTCAAACGTCTCCTGTTCATCCCTGAGTTTCTGAACAGACTCATCTTTTTCTTCACTAACTCTGAAAAGAAACACAAACAAAACAGATCAGATACACAGCTGTATCACCATGCACAGAAAATCACATTGGCTTGAGGGCTACTGTAATCATTCATTCAGTCTAAAAAGTATCAGATCACTATAATGAGAAGGCTTTACCTGGCCAGCTCCTGGATGAGATTGGCAATCCGACGCTTGTCCTCTGGGCAGAGATCCTTCAATGATGGCTTACTTTTGGCTTGAGCAGCGCTGAAGAGAGGCTACAGTCCAGAACAGACACTTTTACATTTTATTTCCACACATCTATAAAACACAAATTTCTGAAGATTTTATGTACAAATCAAATGAATAATACTGGTTAGATTCTTAGTACCTCCTAAAAATAACCATGTAAATTAACGACTGCCAAAGAGAATTAGATTTGCACTTCCTGAAGGAAATATCATTTCATGCAAGGTGATGTTCGATAAAGACAAAATTGCATATGCAAATATTAACATAACGGAGTATATGCAAAACAACACATTTTCTAAATCTACTAGTTGACCTGTTGATCTGTCTTATTGAAGCAATGAATTATTAAGCTGGTTTCAGGGGTACCCAAAATTTTATGCACAAAATGTCTAAAATCTAAAGCAAGTCAATCATTCAGACACACTTGCCTGTTTCTAGTGATTTCAAAAAACTTTTGATCTAAAGGCCGGACAGATAAAAAAATGTAGACAAATATAATATAAAATGAAATTTTAATTAGCTATTTTTAAGTTGTTGCTGGAGTGGACATTGAAGAAAAATCAGTCAAAAAGTGTCCAACATACATTCAATTATAGGTCAAATAATAGATATATCTGAATTTATTAAATATATTTTGGTCACTACTCCCTAAATAATTTTCATACCATCATTTGGCATCATAGTTTCATAGTTTTTAAAAGTGTATTATTTAACATGTGGAAAATAGCAATAGTACAGAATCAACTTTTGATTGCAATGTATGTTAAATTATTAGATTTGAATTAATTACAGACACAAGGATGCAAAAAAATATATATATTTTTTAAATGTCAGTTTTAAAATGTGGATTTTCATTTGATTTTAGCATAAGTATATACAGTCTCTACTTCAGCTGTGTCATGCCACACTGGCATTGTTGTTTTTATTTCAAAACAACGATAATTGGCAAATGGTGACAAGTTTGCATCCCTGCAGACAACTGAGGCACTTCACCTCCCATATGCTGTAAATATTAATTTTTCAATGCCTACCTGAGCTAAAGTGAGAGAAGGCAGGTCTGGTTCTGGTGCAGGTGTAGTGGTTTTGGATTTGGCTACAACAGAAGGCAGCTTCTGATCTGAAGCTTTACCCACCATCATTTCAGCACTTTGCACTGCTGAATGCAATCCTGTTATTTTCCTACTTTTATCCATGCCGCTAGCTCTTCTTTTTATCTTTCCCTCTGTATTATTTGCAGACTCAACCTTCAGACCGGCATTCTTGCTCATCCCTAAGAGAGGATGGGAGTGACAGTTTTGAAATGTCAAACATGAGTTGTCAGAATGATGAACAAGTCGTGATATTTTAGTATTTGACAGTATCAGTCTAAAACATTGAAAATGGCATAAATCCAAGTCTCACCTGTAACAAAAACCATGGGCTGCTCTTCATCTGATTCTAAGCAAGTTAAAGAAAACACAACAGACACAACATGCCTACCATCAAAAATAAGAAGTCTATCAGCTAACGGTCTAAAAATATTGAAGAGAATAAGACTGCAGCATTAATCCAGAATTACTCCAATATACGCGGTAAAATGTTACGTGGTAGTTAGGCTTATGTGGTACTACTGTAATGCATTGTTATGTATGTATATGCATTTTACTGTAGTACTGAAGCAGTATATTATTGTAGTACATTTCAGAGAAGTATACTTGTAACGTTACATTGAAAAACGCTTACAATTCACTGCACTACGTTTCTTTCTAATAAAATTAATTAAATTCAGTACAGTAAATGTATTGTCACGACAACTGCAGCTTTATGTACTAAAACTAGAGTTCGGTTAAACTGACAATGAAAATCCGCTAATAAGCTATTAGCCTCCCTTCTCTCATAAACACAGACCACGGTACACGGTTGACATTTAATGCTTGCTAAATGATAATAATATAACTAATTTAAACAGTCTCATTGAATAAAAACACGAAAAAAATGTAAGGATACTGTCATGAATCCAGTAAAATCCATTGCCATTTGCGCCCTCAGCAACAGACGCCATACTGAAACAACCGCCACTTCCAGATTATGCGCAGGAGCTCCTCCTCTTTTTCATCTCTGGGGAGTGTCATTGGATAACGTTCACTTGCCGCACCCGTCTATCTAGGAGACTATTGGTCAAATTACCCATCTGTCATATTCTCAGCCAATAGAAGAGGAGAACCTCAGTGTTTTGGTTCTGCGTGCTTGGTAACCTCAGCAGCATCCGTCGGTGTGACAATGCAGCACGCGAATCAATGGCATAGAAGTATTTGTGTTATTTTGGAATGGAGGAGGTAAAAGATGACAAGACATGCAAGGGGTTTGTAGACAGACTCACCCTCGGTATTATTCGGGTTTTGGGTGAGTGGACAATGCTTACTATTATTAATTATAAACCGCATGCTAGGCTGCATGGTCTCCCGGGTTGTTTTGGTTTTAGGTGGTCAGGATGGGAGGCCAGCCAAGAGCAACAAACAAAGCACCTTTTAGGGTGGATAAATATGTTTGTTTTCTTCATTAAAGTTGCTCATGCAAACCAGGTCAATTATCAATGCCCAAACTGAGATTAATTTCTTATTTAATGGTTGATTTATTCTTTTTGCTTACGCATATATGTGCATTGCATTCATGTGTTTGACAGAGAACCTCCCAGGTGTGCTGGATGTACGATTTGTAGAGAAACCCCCTGCAGAAAAGCGATGCCTTCTCTCCTGGGAGCAGGTATGGAGGAATTTCAGTTTACCAGAGAAGATTCTCAAAGCAAAGCTTTGCTGTGGGTATGTTTACATCAGGTGTGCTTTTCCTGTGTTTGCCAGAAAAACAACTGTGCTTTGCCGGAAGATCTAAGAGATTTCTATCTCACAACCGATGGCTTCATGCTTGCCTGGAACACCAAGCTGGAAAGTGAGCACCCTTAAAGGGGTCATATGATGTTTTTTTTAAAGATCATTATTTTGTGTATTTGGTGTAAAATAATATGTTGACATGCTTTAATGTTAAAAAAACACATTATTTTTCAAATACTGTACATTATTGTAGGTCCTCTATGCCCCGCCTCTCTCAAACGCTTCATTTTCTACAAAGTCCCTCCTTCCGACAAACACAGTCTGCTCTGATTGGCCAGCTGACCACGTGCATTGTGATTGGCTGAACACCGCAAGCACTTGTTGGAAATGTAACGCCCCTTACCATAATCGCGAGCTTCATCTTTCAAAATAAATGTAAAGACAGAGCCCGAAAGGGGAACAGAGTCACGTGACAGACACAGTGATGAAGCTGGTATGTGTTTGCATTACACAAGCCACGGTTAAGACAGCTGACGCCACTGTGATGTGTCTCTCTCTCTCTCTCTCTCACGCGCACACACACACGATGCGCAAAACTCAGCATTTGAACAGTCAATAACAAATACTTAAACAAATAACAAAACAGTAGCTGATTCAGAAGCGGGGGGGCCCACCAAGATTGTCATAGCAAAGTCAGAATGACCTCCTCTCCTAGGTTCACGAAACGGTCATCCATAAAATGCATTGCTGTTCTGTTGTAAGTAATCTTAAAGATTCCTAAATGCATCTACTTCTGAAAGACCAAATAAAGTGCTTTTGCTTTCACAACGAAACACACAGCGGCTCCATTCGACATTGCTGCTCGCACTAACTGCAGTTACTGAAACCACGCCTTCTTTCTTTACGTGCACATGTTGGGCGCGGTGTTATGCAAATCTTCCCACATAGTGGTGTAGATATGTGGGGGCATGTTAGAACCGAGCCGTTTTAGGGGGGCGTGGCAGCGTCTTAACTTGATAAAGAATATCTCTTTGGTTTTGGGACTTTAGTCTTTGCAACTTCAGGGAACTTATCTATGAACAATCAAAAAAGTTGAACTCCAAAGAGAAAGGAAAACTTGAAATCGCATCTTATGACCCCTTTAAACATGCGTGATCTCTTAAACCCGTTATAGTTTCGATCAACTGTAAACGATGCTGTTTAGTAATGTATCCCTATTATTATGCTGCTGCTTCAAATCTGATCAGTGTTTTCCTTCACATAATTTTCTGATTCCATATTGTAGTTAAGCTTAAAAAAAATTGAGTAAATGTATATGCTTTGTGTCTTACAGATGAAGTGGTTCCAGTGGGTTGCATGATGATCAGCAATGTTGCTCAGTTACGCCCCCTGATTCAGTCAAATGTATATTCCCTCCCCAATGCACCTACTTTAGCTGATCTTGACTTCGATGATGACTTAGAGGGTGATATTTTCTTACATCTTTAGGCATTTTTCTGGTATAGCGTAATGTCTTTGCATGCCTTTTGTTCAGTAAAATTTGCATGAATTATACATCTGATTTTTTAAAATTTGTACCTAAGAGTCTTTTCTGTTTTTAGAATCAGATGGCCCTGAAAAACCTCATTTTGATTCTCGTAGCCGCATCTTTGAGCTGGACCCCTGCAATGGTAATGGCAAAGTTTGCCTTGTTTACAAGAATTGCACTTCAGGTGATTATGCATCCCACAATTAATCCAGAAAGATATAAAGAGATCGCATACAAAAAGGTTTCATATCATTTTAATCTACCATCTGGCCTTGTGTCTGCTGGCCCGTTCCGTGTAGGTGTAATGGCCCAGCAGTGTGAGGTGTGGTTCTTGGACCGATCACTTTTCTGGCACTATCTCACCCCCTCCTTCACTGCCTACTACCGGCTTATGATCACCCATCTGGGGCTGCCGGAGTGGCAGTATAATTTCACTCCGTATGGCCCCAGCCCACAAGCTAAGGTCAGCATTATCTATTCAGATCTATCTAAACGGTAGATTTGAGTGACTATTTTTTTATTTTATTAATATCTATACAATGTTTTAAAACCATTTATATTTTTATACTTTTAACACCAGTTATATTCAGATACAATATATACTGCATACACAATTGATTTTATTTTTTATGCCACGAACAAATTAAATTAAAGTAGATATGTATATTTTTTTCTGTTAAAAACTGTTGATTTGGCTTCTTTTGGTTATTTTATATGGATATTTTCACCTTTACTATCATATATATATATATATTTGACAGTCTCTATGCTCACCAGTTGTGCTTTCTTTTTGTAGAAAAAATGCAGTAAAACAGTAATATAGTGAAATATTACATAACATATTTAAAGAAAGTATTTTCTATTTTATTATATTTTAAATGTAATTTATTTGTGTGATGGCAAAGCTGAATGTTTAGAATTCATTACTTCAGTCTTTAGTGTCACATGATCCTTCAGAAATCATTCTAATATGATGATTTATTTTATGATTCGTATTACTTCTACTGTTGAAAACAGCTGTACTGCTTTTTTATTTGTTTGATGAACAGAAAAGAACAGCATTTATTTGAAATATAAATCTATTGTAACCATACAAATGTCTTTACTGTCACATCTGATCAATTTAATGCATCCTTGCTGAATAAAAATATTAATTCTTTTTTTTTTTAAAAACTCTTACTGACCCCAAACTTTTAAATGGTGTGTATGTGCACAGTTTCAGTATGTAATCTACTGCTACAAACTGATTTGAAACTCTCCTTTGATTTCCTTGATGCAGCAATGGGCCGCCCTCTACCAACCCCTGACGTTCCATGGTGACTCTCATTCTGATACGGCCGGTGAACCTCTACTGAACAAACTGGACCCAGCCAAGGCGTTCCGTGGCAAGGCCAAGCCACCAACTCCCAAGAAGAAGCAGGCAGCACAGGTCCCAGCGAGCGGCGGGAGCACAGCAAAATCACAGGGGGTCTCAGGGAGACACAGTGTGACTAAACGATGACCCCAGTGTCCCAACAAATGCCCATGGAATGTTGTCATACAGGCATGTTGATTGTACTTTATGCTCATGCTGGGCATTTAACCTCACGCAAGCTGCTTAATTTCATCTGTTGATGCCCACGAGTCTGTATATGTACACAATATTTATTAAAGATCAAAGATGGAACAGTCCTGAGATTCTTCAATAGCTTATTCCTCTGTAACCCAGAAGTTAGTAGTACACACTAGACTGAAAAAGATACACTTGACTTGAGAAATGCAACCCATAGGCTTTTCGACTGGCATCCATGTCTCATGTTATGCCTGTAAACATCCAGGTGTCCCCAGTGGAAATGTCTGTTTTCTTCTTTGGTCCCTGTATTATCCTTGGTCCTTAAATGAAGCAGGTCTGCGAGTGAAACTCTCAGACAGACATCTCTGTACTGCTATTCTTGCACTTTTCCAGAGGAACACATTCAGGATCTTCTGCAGACTGTGTCTTAGTGCTCTTAAGATCAGGGTGGTGTAGCTCTACAAATGCTTCGTAGATTAAAGCCCCAGTCACTCCACCAATAAAGGGGGCCACCAAAGGTACCCACCACCAGCCATTGCCGGCCCTGTAAATAAGTTGAGACAACACTTGAATTATATTTAATCAAATTATGGTGTTATGTTACTAAAGTCGATAAATAATAAGTTGATTTAAATAAGTAATAATGTAAAATTAAAACAATAAATGATACGGTGGTATGCATTTTGGCATTATGTATTATTTTTCTTTTTAAATAATTTGAATAATGATGTAAAAGTAATAGATTATTTTTATTTAATTACTATGTTTAGTTACTTTAAATTATTTAAAAATAATTTTTTTACATGAAATTATGGTGATAGTGAATAATGCCTCAAGTTCAAGCATAGTACTTAAAATATAATTTTTTTTTCCTTTTACAGATCTGATCTGATAATTGTGATTTTTTTTTTTCTATTGTCAGCTTTTGAGCAAATCATAATGAATGGTTTCAGTTCTTAATCAATGTATATTAAGTATGTAAAAAAAAATTTATTCAGAATCAGTATGCTATTTATTTTAATGAACATTTGAATAAAATAATACATTATTTTATTTTTTATGTTTTTATTTTATTTATTACTTTGAAACATTTATAATTATTGAAGTACATAACTTTATTTTGAGTTATAGTAAATAATTACCAAATTCAGGTCAGACATGCTACTGAAAATATTTTGCAGTTACAGATCTGATTTGATAATTGTGACTATTCCTGTTATCAACGTTTCAGCAAAACATAATGAAAGGTTTCAAGTCAGGCATATCAGGAATTCAAACCACAAGTTACAGGGATAGTGACTGAAAAGAAACAGGAGGTGTTACAAATCATTAACCCTGACTGAAATACACACATTAAAGAGTTTCATAGCTTGATTTTGTATTTATTCACCTGAAAACATCCATGCCCCAACCTGCCATCAGTGTGAAGACTCTCGGCCCCAGATCTCGTGTTGGATTGATGGCATAGCCGCTGTTGCTTCCCAGAGAGACACCAATGAGGAGCACCAGGAGCCCCACACCCACAGGCTCACCTCTAGGCACGACCGGCTGGTTTCTCTGGTCTGCCAGAGCCATCAGACACAGCAACAGCATGGCAGTGCCCAGAACCTGATTCAGAGATTTTAAAATATAAAGTTTTTAAAGAAATAGTCCACCCAAAAATGAAAATTTGATGAACATATGCTCACCCTCAGGCCATCCCAGATGAAGATGAGTTTGTTTCTTCACTGAAACAGTTTTGAAAAATGTAAACATTACATCACTTACTCACCAATGGATCCTCTGCAGTGAAGGGGTGCCGTCAGAATGAGAGTCCAAACAGCTGATAAAAACATCACAATAATCCACAAGTAATCCACACGGCCCTTGTAAGGTGAAAAACTGCATGTTTGTAAAAAAACAAATCCAAATATAAAAAAAGTCAATCCACTGTTGACAGGTTTCTTTAGAGCTGTTTTGGATTGTTTTCACTTGTAAAATGCTTGATCTGTGCATATTTCTCATATTTTGCATATTTCAAACAACATTTTTTTTTTTTACTGGAGAAAGCAATATAATGGATAGAGTTTAGCCGGAAGCGATGGTTTGAAGTTGTAAATGTCTTGATGGATTTGTTTGTTACAAACATGCAGCTTTTCACTTCATAAGACGTTAATTGCGGACTGGAGTCGTGTGGGTTTCTTGTGGATTATAGTGATGTTTTATCAGCTGTTTGGACTCTCATTCTGACGGCACCCATTCACTGCAGATGATCCGCTGGTGAGCAAGCAATGTAATGCTACATTTCTCCAAATCTGTTCCGATAAAGAAACATCTTGGATGGCTGAGGGTGAGTATTTTGTATTTTGTGATAAATACAAAATCAATGATTTTTAGCATATTTTCATTTTTGGGTGAACTATCCTTATCATGTTTTTGGTTCATATCATAGTTAATTATGGAGCATTTATATTCATTTTCAGAATACCTGATCAAAGAATCCAGTGTAGATTGAGATGTAAGGTGCTGGATATGTAGCGAAGATCCCAGCTGTTGCTTTGGGGCCCGACACAGTGAAATTGCCCCCACAGTAATGATGTATAGCATCTATAAAGCACAGCACAGATGTGAGCGAAGAAACCTTGTGGCAATTTATTTGACCTACTCCAACACTAAGAACAAAAATAACTCCAGAAGAAGATGAGTATTTGCTCACCATAATAAAGTAAAAAAATGGTCCCAGCAGCAAGGAAGGAACCCAGAAACTGGGCAAAAACATACAGTGGGAACATCTTCCAGCGCAAACGGCCAAACACGCACATTGTGAATGAAACAGCTGCATTCATATGAGCTCCTATGTGATAGAGTAAAACATTTTGCATGATTATTTGTCATTATGGAAAACAGTGAACTCTGACCTGGTGTTTGGGGTCAAGAGGGTCTCACCTGACACTTTTCCACCAACGTGCACACCCATAGCCACACTCAGCCCAAAGCCTACATTTATGCTGAAATACTCTCCAAAAACACCATTTCCTGTGACCACTTGTGCAACAGTGCCAAGGCCAAACACCTGGAATTCAAAAACAGAGTCTGTCTGATAATTCATAGATGCAGCAATTATAGGAAAATAAACCCTGGTGTAAAGCTTATTTCATGGCTACTTGCCAAATAAATAAATACATTGACATGAAGTATTGATTTTAGTTGGGCGTGTATAGAGGCCATGATGACACAGAAACAAGGTAATTGTAGTTAACATTTTTGTTATTGGAAATAAAATTAAAATGAGTTTTAGTAATGGACATTTTTAACCCCTTCAGGGGTGGAGAAACTTATTTCTTCCCCTAATCGTGAAACTATTGGGAAACGTGTTTGGAAACAATAAACGTTTTTGAAGTTCCTTTTGCTACTAGCACAGAAATGACACACTTTACCTTTAATTTCACAATAAAAATGACTGACATTTAAAAAATAGCAAAACAATTCATGTAAAAGCACATAACCATAACTATGACATAAATATTCAATGAAAAACTAAATGAAATGATTCAGCTGAATGAAAATGAGAAATGCTGCTTTGGCAACTCACTGAAATATGTTTAAATTGAAGCAATAACTGGAAATAAATCAAATCTAACGAAATAAAATTAATTGAAATTAATTAATTAAAATAAATTTTAAATTAAAATTACAAGAGCATGTAACAAAACAACTAAAAATGGAACTAAAATAAAAATAAAATCCTATTCTATATTAATAAAGCGTATATTGTATCGAATGACACTCTTTCAAATAGGTGCTCAAGCGATGCCATAGAAGAACCATTTTTGGTTCCACAAAGAACCATTCATTCAAAGGTTCTTTAAAGAACCATCTCTTTTTTACCTTTTTTGTAATCTGAAGAACCTTCTTTCGCCCCAAAGAGCCTTTTGTGAAACAGAAAGGTTCTTCAGATGTTGAAGGTTCTTTATGGAACCATTTAGACAAAAAGTTTCTTCTATGGCATCGTGAAGCACCTTTATTTTTAAGAGTGTAGAACATTATTAGGTTTGCATGGGTTTTCTCAATTACTGATCAGTTACATAGCATTGCTATTGGTCAAGTGTTTTGCATTGATTTCACCTGGCAATAATGGAAAAAGTACCTCAAGCCAATCTTTCTAAGAATAGAATTTATGTATCACATGGTCTGACCTCAATCACCAGTGCAGTGTCAGACAACTGACCACGCATGCAAACTCATGTGGGCATGTGATCCAAAGCATCACAATGACAAGTACACAATGCTCTATGAAGACTTCATGAATGAATGAATAATTCAATGAACTGATACAATGAAAAAGAAATCATCAGTAAAATACTAAACAGTAATACTCTGTTTAACTGTCTTCCCAGCTTGGCATCATTACATGCTAACAATTATTCACATCTTTATGCACTGAAAATGCTAATCATTCACTATTAAGCAGAATAATGAATTCTGACTAATTGAACAACCTCTTACCATCATGATGAACGTGCAGAGGGTCTCTGCCAGGACCACTCGAATGCATTCATTTTTGATCTTCAACCTGGAAGCTACAGTAGGTGCCATATGGCCTTGTATCCTACTACCATCCTCCATTATGCTAACTTCCTGTTTCATTTCGTCTTGCTCTTTTTCTGTAGAAATCTGTTTCTCAGTTTGCCAATTCAGACTCTTCGAATGGTTGTCATTGGCCTTGAATGGATTGTACTGTAGTGTTTGTCAGTTTGTCAGCAATGTCTATTTATATGAAGTCTTCGCCCCTCCCATTCCTCACACATGTACCCTCTGGTAACCTTGGGTATTGGGAGGGGGACAGGAAATAGACAAGAAACACACACTGACAGCAGTATCGTGAGTTGTTTAAACTTTCAAATGTTCCATCAGTATCAATTACAGATAAGATTATGCTGCAATATAATATATATATGAACTGATATGTTCTTACAGTAACACAAATAATTCACTTGAACTTTAAATTGTGTACGTGCATGCAAACTGTGATTTTAAACATACAGTTTCTCAATTGTGGTACAAGGTCTCAGCTTTAATTAAAACTAGTTTTAGCTGATTCATGTAGCTATTGTTAATAAACTTGAACAATCAAAAAAAATTTATAAATAAGTAATTATTAATGAATGGTTTACACTAATAATATGCTCTCATCAGTATTTACAAGAAGAAGTTTTCAAAGTTTATCTCTTACTGATTTTTACTGTGGAATGTAGGAACTAGTGGTAAGAGATAAACAGGTATAGCTGACCAAAGTGCATGCCAATAGTATCATAGTTTTGTAAAAGTTTATATAATACAAGTATTATAATTGTTCATATTTGGAATTTTTATTACATTTTATTATTTCATTTTCTCATTTTTTTACGTTTTTGTTTTTTAAAACTATTTTTAAATAATTTAAAATAATTTTATTTCAGTTTTAGTTTAACTTTTAGTTCAGTTAGTACTTCAATTTAAAATAATTTTAATTAGTTGCAAGGCAAGTGTAGGTTTTAGACTAAGATTTTCAGTTAATATTCGTATTTTTCTTTATTTCAGCTTTACTTCGACGATCACAATTGTTTTTAACAGTTTTTGATTGAGTTAACGATAACAACACTGATTATAATAGTTAGTATGTCAGTTGCAATATGGAGACATAAGCTACTTTATTTCTTTACTGTTAAGATTATGGTGAAGTCTGTCATTTCTGTCATTTCGGTACATATTCCCCAAAAGGAAATGCAAAAGTATTGTTTCCAAACACGTTTCTCATAATTTTTCCCATTAGGATGTGAAATAGGCCTATTCTTCTCGACACATTTACATCTATTACTAAAACTGAGGAAGGTATTTGTTAGAAAACACTCTCTGTCTTTCTGTTGATTCCAGACATGCCTCACCCCTCCTTTTTTTCCCCTCTCTCTGATTCCCCCTCCTTTATCCATCCTTTCTCATCTCTCTTGAATTATGGTTTAAATATCTCCTTACTCATATGCAGGATGCATGCTTAAATATATACTTATTCTTGGTTTAAATCCCCAATAAAGGACATGAAATGTTAGGACTACAAGGGTAACGGAGTTCTTGAGGGACTCTGAAGACAGTTCAGCATTCTTCGCAAAAGTCTATTCTTAATATGTCCATGTTTTTCTGTATATGTGGCTATTTTATATAAACACATGTTTTTGGCCAAAGATCCTATATGTGTATGTCATCTATATCCTCATTGGTTTCCCCTCGACATATGCCTATATAATATCTGTATTTCTATGAATAAATTGAAGTATTGAGGATACATTTGACTGTGTGTTTTCTTACTTCCCGGCCGTCTATCTACACTTTAAGTAACTGAGAATTCTTCAAGGTGGCAAAGAGAATTTACAGAGGGACCAAATTGTTATTCTTTATTAACAAATGGGGGCTCTTCCTTCCGGGAATTTCTTAAAAAGACATGTAAGAAACTGTTTTCTTTTTCTTCCTGTCTGTAGGAGAAATTGAATTTATTCTCGTTTGCAGTTTGATTGTGTCATATTTGGCATCAATCTGTTTTCCTCACATTTTAGATGTGGGAGGAAGAGTGAGAAGCTTTCCGTTTAACCTATCTATTTAAGAAATAGAGTAGTGGTGAAAGATTATAATTGCTCACTCTTGCCGTGAAGGGTTCTCGGTCTCTTAAGTGATTTCATGAATAATACAGAATTGAAAGCTTTCTTTTGGCCAAAATATCAAAAAGTTAATATAAGACCGCGGTCTCTATTTTGTGTTTTGTTTGGCCATTCTATAAATTGTGAAAAGTGCACTAAAATTGACGAGACATCTTTGATCTCCAATGGGGCAGGCGATCTCCAAACCAATTCTTGGCGAGTTGCCAAGGGATTGGATGTACAGGAATAATAAAGGTTTTAATACTGAACCGTATTTGAGTAATTTGGCTGGTTGGTCGGAAGGCAAAGTACAATTAGATCCGTTTCCTCGTGATGGCTCGTTCAAAGATAAAGATATGAAGGCAGCCAAATTGATGGTACAGGACGGCTGGGGTGATCCGTCTTGGGACGATGAGTATATGAAACAGTCATATACTGTGTGGAAAAAAATTAAACCTTATTGGGATAAAGGGCCAGATCAGGTTAAAACGACTGATAAAAAATCTTTTTTTTCTAATGTCCCATGTTGACTCTCCCAGCTCGGCTCCGCCTCTGTATGATACTGTTACAAAGCCTGAACAAGAAAATTAACTCCTAATCGTCTGTACCCGAAACTACCTAGTGCAACTGATTTATACGCATTTGTGCAGATTCCAGACGGGTTTTTAAATAACCCCGCTGGCAATGTCGGATGGTGTCGCGATTGCTAAAGATTTGCCAGATCCTTTACGGTGTCCGCATCAATATGTGTCTGTATTGAAGCGTTTAACCGCGTACAGTCAATTGACTGGGCGTGATTATCGCTTCATTTTGACTAAAACACTGCCGCCAGAAATTACAGAGGAAGAATTGATTGCAGACATTGATGTTTTGAGTCCTAAACGGGATGCGCCGCCATCTCGCCACGGTGCTTTATCAAAAGGTGATAAACCATTAGATCTGTCACAACCAAAATCTTTCCGAACATTGCAAATAGTTGATTCGGATGAGGAGGATGATGCATGGGTTTGGGCTGATGTGGAAAAGCTAAAAGAATTTTTCAGAACATTGACTGACTTTTTTCTGTGAAATTGTCTTCGGCAGCAAGATTTGTCCGCATGTGAAAAACAAAAAAAAAAAAAAAAAAAAAAAAAAAAAAGTGGCAAACACAAAACAGAAAGCGGGGAAAATCCTGTGCAATTTTTCATCGATTTAAGCATGCTTGGACTGAAGAATCTGCCATTCCATTAGATCAACATTCTCCTTTGTTTGTCAATAAGTTTTTGAATAACATGCAAAAAGAAATCGCACAATTGGTTCGTTTGACAACTTCGAATATAACAGATATTTCTGTTGACGCTTTGTCTCGGAGACTGCGTGAGCTTTCCACCGCGGGGGCTTTTGAAGCCTCCCGATGGAAACCTACATCATGATGCTGATTAATACTGTTGTCAAAACAGGGACGAAATTATGTTATTATTGTGGCATTGCGGGACAATTCGCTAACGCTTGCAGGAAAAAGCAGTGGGAATTTTAGGTGTCCCTGTACGTTGTGAAATGACACCAACTTTATCGGTAACTTCTAAAGACAATCCTTCTTTGTTTAAGATGCACGCATTTGCGATAATACCTGATTCTCCATTTTGCCTTTTGGGTAGAGATTTGCTGCATAAATTGGGTGCTCATATTACATTTCAGAATAATTCTCTGCAACTCATGTTTCCTTCTGTCTATTTTCTGACTGTTGAGACAGGAAGTGCGACCACTGAGGGTGAGGCTGCAACTGCAGCCTTACCGGAACTGGTGGATGTCAACCCTCGCTTGTGGGCGGAGCATAAGGATGATGCGGGCCTCATAGATGTCCGCCCTTATGTGGCTACTCTGACCAGACACACACCAGTTTATTGTAAACAATACCCTCTCTCCAAAGAAAAAATCGATGGGATTCGGCCTATTATAGAAAATTTGCTGGCACAAGGCATTCTGATCAAGACTCACTCACCCTACAATACACCGATCAATCCAATAAGAAAAGCGAATGGTTCCTGGCGATTGACACAGGATCTTAGAAAGATTAATGACATAATTAAACCATTGGCTCCTATTGTACCTGATGTGCACACAATACTTAATACTATTCCTAGTTCACATGCCTTTTTCACAGTTATTGATCTATGCTCTGCATTCTTTTCCATTCCTGTAGATCCTGTCTCGCAGCCGCTGTTCGCCTTCACCTTTGACCATGCTCAACTTAGCTGGTCTAGACTTCCTCAGGGCCTGAGATTCTCCGGCTGTGTTCGCCGCCGTAGTGCACGCAACATTAGCGGATGCTCAACTCCCTCCTGATACCTGTCTGCTACAATACGCGGACGACATCCTCGTTACTGGTGCCTCTGCGGACCAGTGTGCTGCTGCCTCTAGCATCGTCTGCAACATCCTGGCGGAGGCTGGGTTCAAGGCATCAAGAGAAAAGCTTCAGTGGGTTCAGAGGAGGGTGGATTACCTCGGACATGAATTGTCTCAAGGTACAATAAAACTGTCTGCTGATCGTATCAAAGCCATTGCTACGTACAAACGGCCCTCCACGAAGAAGCTAATGCAAAGCTTCCTGGGCTTGGTGAACTATTGCAGAGCGTGGGTGCCGAACTGTTCCATGTATGACAAAATCTTGAGAGCAGCCACCGTGCAGGACTCTGATGACATTGCATGGACAGCAGAAATGGAACACGCATTCAGACATTTGAAAGCATCCTTGACAAGGCCACCTGCCCTTGGCCTACCGACATATACAACTGACTTTCATTTGTACGTGCACGAAGGTGGGGGAACAGCCGCAGCAATCTTGGCCCAGGAGCATGGGGGCATTTATCGCCCAGTAGTGTATTTGTCTAAAACCTTAGACTCGGTGACTATAGGGCTTCCAGCCTTTCTGCGCGCAGTGGCTGCGGAGCGCTATGCCATGGTGCAGGATGCAGAACGTATAGTGTTGTCACATCCACTGATAGTGCACACCTCTCATCAGGTAGGAGCTATTATGCACAACATTTCTACGCAGCATATGACTGCTCAACGACGTTCTGGCTATGAAGCAATATTATTAGCTACTGCTAATTTAACATTGAAACCAACTTCCGTAGTTCAGGGCCCACCTGATGTTTGCATAAGTTGTTATTGCAGGGTGAATTTGAGGACAGCGATCATGACTTCCTAGCCAGGATTCATAATTCGACGGTTTGCAGGCCAGATGTGTCCGCATCTGTCGTGGAGGAGGGGAAACATTGGTATGTAGATGGATCATGCTATAAACCAAATGATAATGAATACTGGTGTGGGTATTCGATTGTTGAATTACCTGACTGTGTCATTGAGGCCTATTCTCTGCCATATAAATCAGCACAAGTGGCAGAATTAATTGCGTTAACAAGAGCTTGTCAATTGGCAAAAGATCAGTGTATCAACATATACACAGATTCAAAATATGCACATGGAATTGTACGTCATTTTGCCAAACTGTGGGAAGAAAGGAATTTTAAAACTTCAGAAGGAAAACCCATATCCCACCACCGTGTTGTGCTACGCCTGATTCATGCAGCACAGTTACCGTCAAAATTTGCTGTGATAAAAGTAACTGGGCATGCATAAGGAGAGTCAGAAGAGGCAAGGGGAAATAGACTTGCGGACGAAGTATCTAAATGGGCAGCTAGAGATGTCCTATCAAGTCCACATGTTGACAAAGCAGGCACCGAGGTGCCCATGATGTCCTTTGTGTTGACTAATGATTTGGATATTAAACTATTACAGGTAAACCCCACTCAAAGTGATCTAAACCATTGGGCAGTGAATGAGGCAAAACCGGATCAAGCAGGTGTTTTGAGAGATAAGCAGGGCAGGATTTCTCTGCCAGCCTCTATCATTGTTATGTTATGCAAACACTATCATGGTGTCTCACGTGTGTCAAAAGAGAAAGTGATTCAAAATTTCAATCGTATTGTATAGCAAATGTAAGTAAAAATACTTTGTTGTTATTAGATGCTTGTTTGATCTGTGCTAAGACCAATCGACATAAAGCTAGTAAACATGATTCTCTTACACACCCGGAACTGCCATTTCAGCATTTACATATAGACTTTACACACATGCCTCCTTGTGTAAATCACAAATATTTGCTTGTGATAGTGTATCGTTTCTCCAAATGGCCTGAGGCTTTGCCGTGTGGAAGAGAAAATGCACAGACGGTAGTGAAGGTAACTATGCTAAGGACATATACCTTGCGTTTGGTAGCATCAACCGGTTAGGAGTGTAAGCCTGGGGGGCGTAGAGTGGTGACAGCCGTTACCTCCAGGTTCCCCAGTTTTGCTCTAAAGAGCTAGCTTTAACTGGCATCTGAAACCTACCTTCATCCAGTCGTGGGGTGTCGTTTAGCGGGAACAGTTGACTCAAACGATAAAGATCGAATTAACAAAGAAAGCATGCCTGGAGACAGGCGACATTGGGTCGACTTTATCTACCCAGTATTGGCAGAATTAAGAATGTCCCCCCTCTCGTCAACAAAGATGTCTCCATTTGAAATAATAATGGGCAGACCGTTCCCCACCCCGTGGTTTAAGGGTCGTGCTGGTAATCTCTCCACAGGTGATATGGAGGTGATCATCGCGGATTACGTGGTTTCCCTGGTCAAAACTTTAAATAGTATAAATGGTGATGTTTCTCTCTCTCCCTCTCCCTGCAGAGAAGCCGTCTCATTCTTTTGCTCCAGGCCAACAGTTGTTGATAAAGTGCCTGAAACCTCCAATGCTCGGAGAGCCAAAGTATCTTGGACTTGCGACTGTCATCGCTGTGACGCGGACATGGGTGCTGACTGATTTCCAGCCACAGAGGATCCATGCAAGCAGGCTAAAGGCGCCTCCGGGGACAGGAGGGGATCTGTGATCATATCTGTAGCTGGATCGAGTTCGAGGAGCTGAAAGAGGAGTCGAGGTGCGGAAGAGGCGGAAGGAGAAACAAGAGTCTAAAATCATCATTCCTGATAGTTGTGTGACCATAGGTATGAGACAAATGATATACCTGGTAATTCTGATAAGTTTGTTTACTTGTACACACACTTTTATAAGTACAGGTAATGAAACGTGGCTTGGGCATGATGATACACCCCATGCCTATGCCACGAATATGTGGTGGAGATTTGCTAACTATACGGCAAAGGCCGAAGGGAAAAAGGGGTCTTGCTTTGTCTGTACAAAAATGCCCCACAGTGCTGTCGGTCCTCGGGTAATTGTTGAAGCCCTACCACCGCAAGATTGGGAATGCATTTTTTTTATTAGTGTTGCAGGCTTGGTTCCTGCTTTGAGGACTTCTGGACAATGGAGGTGCAGACAAAATGGTACAATATGGTTTATACCCCAGGTGTTTGTAAGAGTGACAATCGTGAGTTCAATCCCTGACTCATTATTTTGTGTAGAAAGAACTGAAGGAGAACAGAAGTTGGGTGAAATTCCATTGAGCAAGTGTGATCGAGTTTATCAATATTGCCAGATGAAAAGTATTACATGCTGTCATTATTGTCTTTTGAATGAGGAGACCTGTTACAGGACACATGGGTTGAAATGTATTAAAGAATGATTATATTCCATATTATTATGAGAATGATAAATTTAGGATTAGGGATCTCTGCAGCGAGTGTTTATGTATTCACTGTTTATTTTAAACAAAAGCAGGCAAATGTTAGAAAACACTCTCTGTCTTTCTGTTGATTCCAGACATGCCTCACCCCTCCTTTTTTTCCCCTCTCTCTGAATCCCCCCTCCTGTATCCATTTCTCTCTCTTGTATTATGTTTTAAATATCTCTTACTCATATGCGAGGTATGCATGCTTAAATGTATACATTAGTTCTTGGTTTAAATGCCCCAATAAGGACATGAATGTTAGGACTACAAGGGTAAAAGAGTTCGAGAGAAACCATGAAGACAGTTCAGCATTCCTCGCAAAAGTCTATTCCTAATATGTCCATTTTTTCTGTACATGTGGCCATTTTATATAAACACTTGTTCTTGGCCAAAGATCCTACGTGTATGTTGTTCATATCCTCATTGGTTAAGAGGGTGAAACTCCCCTCGACATGCCTATATAATATCTGTATTTCTATGAATAAATTGAAGTATTGAGAATACATTTGAATGTGTGTTTTCTTACTTCCCGGCCGTCTATCTACACTTTAAGGAACTGAGAATTCTTCAAGGTGGCAGTATTATTTAGGCTTTTATGTGACCTGCGTCTGTCTGGTAGCCAAATTTATGTGACCTGCGTCTTGCTGGTAGCCAAATTGCTGGATTTAGGTCTTTCCTCTTCTATCTGCCACTGGATTAAGGACTTTCTGACCAGCCGTCCACAGACGGTTAGGTTAGGCCCCTATTCCTCCTCCACTTTAACACTCAGCACAGGCGTCCCACAAGGCTGCGTGCTGGGTCCACTTCTCTACGCCCTTTACACTCATGACTGCATCCCAATCCATTCCACTAACACTATCATCAAATTTGCAGATGACACGACCGTTGTTGGACTCATCTCAGGAGGAGACGAGACGGCTTACAGAGATGAAATTCAGAGACTGGCAGAATGGTCAAATAACCTGGCCCTGAATGCTTCTAAAACCAAAGAGCTCATAATGGATTTCCGAAGGCACAACTTGATTCACACACCACTACACATCAATGGGGTCTGCGTGGAGAGGGTTACAGCCTTCAGGTTCCTGGGCACGAACATTGCTAAGGATCTCTCCTGGAGTAAAAACACCTCAGCAGCTGTCTTTCTATCGCTGTTCCATCGAGAGTGTGATAGCGTACTGCATCTCCACATGGTATGCTAGCAGCTCAGCGGCAGATAAGAAAGCTCTCCAGGGGGTGATTAACTCAGCACAAAAAATCATTGGTTGCTCTCTGGCTTCCTTAAAAGAACTTTACACTTCACGCTGCCTTAGAAGGGCAGAAAACATTTTAAAGGATCCTTCCCATCCCGGACACCAACTGTTAGAACTGCTGCCCTCTGGTAAGCGTCTTAGGTCCATTAAAGCGCGGACCAATAGATTCAAGAACAGCTTTTACCCCAGCGTCATAAGGGAGCTGAACATTGCCGGCATACACAAAAACAAAAACAGATAACTGAGAAATGCACAAATCTGCAATACGATATTTAATAAGGCTTAAATTTGCTCTATCGTCTTGTTTGTACTGTCTTTGTATTGTATTGTTAAACTGCATACCGTTTATCACTGACTGTATTGCAGACAAGGCTTAACTTTGCACTATCGCCTTGTTTGCATTGGCTTGTGTATTGTTTGTCTTGTATTGTGTAGTGATAACATACTTTATTATTATTATTACTTTTTTAAATATATATATATATATATTTTTTTTATTATTTTTTACCATCTTTTAATTTACATGTTACGGGCCTGTTAGGTTGCTCAAATTTTCAAGAAATACTGTAGATGACACTAGAATCCTTGATCTGAATCTAATCTGTGGTTGTAATAGGCTGTTCTGCATCTGGTGTGCTGAGATAGTGACTCTGCGCTTCACGACCACATGACCCTCTGAGACACAAACACACACACACTACAAGGCCACCAGTTTGATCTAACATGGCCCAATGTATGTTTTATTACAGTAATAATATGTTAGTTTTTGGCCAATTATGGACTTGAGAAATGTTATTGTTATGTACCATATATTTAGCATTTTACTATGGAAGATCATTTCTCTGTATATTTAATATTACATGATTTAGTAAGTATGACTTAAGAACTATAGTACAACCACTGAAAGGAACCTGTATAATAATTTCCTCAGCAAAGATAAGGAGCCGATAAGGCAAGTGATAGCAGGCCGCTGGCCTTTGCCCCTGCATATGTGGGTAAATTATATAAAAAAAGTTTTTTTTTTTTTTAAAGCTGCATGAATGATTTTTTCAAGAGTGCATAAGAGCTATTGAAATGGGAAAAAAAAGTTTTATTTTTTATTTGTATGTGTCAATGAGGTCACAATACAATCTCCTCAAAAGGGATAGTTCACCAAAAAATGATATTTTGAAGAATGTGGGTAACCAAACAGTCGTTGGTCCCCATTGACTTCCATATGGAAGAAATAAAAAATACTATGGAAGTCAATGGGGACCAGTGTTTGGTTACCGATATTTTTCACAATATATTTTGTGTTCAGAAAACTGCAGGTTAGGAACATCTTGAGAGTGACAGCTTGATCATGACAAAAAAAAAATTGGGGGTGAACTATCCCTTTAAGGATAAAGTGTGTTTATGCTACATTAAATGTCTATTTGTGTCTGTGCCTCTATTGTGTCTGTGATCCTGCTGTGGAGAAAAAGTGACAATGATATCAGCTTCATATCTTTGCTTTGTGTATTTCATTAGGTCATGGAAAGCTGAAGTTTTTACATTGTGTGAAGGGGAAGAAATATTTTCTCACAGCTTCCTCAGCTTCCTGATAATCAGTCCTGGGTTTTGGCCTTGACCTGCAGCATGTCCATAAGCGGTTTATGGAATAAAAAAGCCAGTATAAACCAGTTTTATCAGATTTTTTCCTAGGAATTTCTATGCTGTTTGTTCAGAAGTATGCTGAACACAGCAGAAAAGGAAATCTGAGGTACAACAAATCACCTCAGGCAACTTAACCTAACGTAAATGCCAATATTGTGTCTAAAGTTACCCAAGTTGTTTAAAAGTTACTCGAAGTTACTCAATTTTAACTTCTTGACTTCACTGAACTGGTGTATTAGAAGCTATATCACGACTCATGCCGCCTCCTTAATGGAATAACATCTTATTGGGTATTTGGGTCACTAGTTGGTGTTTCCTTACATGCTTTATGAATTCATAAATTTAAAAAAACTTTTCTAGGGGGTTTATGCTATTTTGGTCACATAAGTATGGTACACATCTGTCTGTCTGTCCTTTAATGTCATTTTAGCTTCTTCTATTCCTGTACCAGCATTTATCTGCCGGTAAGTGAATCGCAACATCAAGACTCAAGTCTGTGTTTACTGTAAGTGAATGACGGGAACAGTCTTAAACTATGCTTTTATAGTCTTTGCCCTGTGCGCGAGCAGTGCGCGAGCAGTGCGCAGTCGTGCCACGGTCACTCGGATAATGCTTTAACACATTGTCTCTATTAAGTAAACCGAGGATTTCAGCGGAGGCACGCAGACTTGATAAATGAACTGGGAGTGGAGTGACATTTATTCCCATCCGTTATGGATGGTTTCAACGGCGATCCTGGCCATAATTGCGCGCGCGCAGCGGAAAGCGTTGTGGGACCCGCGCGCTTGTCCCGTGAAGTTAAACGGGAAAACTGCAGTCGTCACTGGAGCTAACACAGGTGAGAATCAAAATGAATGATATTTTAATGCGTGATGGTGAGCAAATAAACGCTTGGGTATAATTACGGAAGACCCTTTTTACACACAAGACGAGTGACACATATCCATGATGAAACTAGCCTACAAATATTGTGACGAAACAATTCACATGTTTCGTGTATATAAAACCTAAACTTGTTTGTTGTTTATTTAGTCGTGGAACCACTCCGTCTTGCTAAAATTGGTTAGCAAACAGGCTTGTGATAATCTGTACCAGATGTTTTACATTTGTTGCGTCTGGAGTGACTGGTTTATGTCATGGTGTTCACAAACCAAAAATGTCATTGTTCAGTCAGTGGTTGAATGCTTAGGTAATTTGGCTCAGCTGTTTCTTCGGAGAATTTTGAAAAAGAAAATACTAATAAAATAGAGATTATAGGATATATGAACAGAAACAAATGAGACAGGGTGACCCTTACGAAAAATAAGTTTGTTCAAGTGTGCTATTAGTATACTTCTTTTAAACTAAAAAATAGGAAAGTATACTTTTAGTCTACTTTTTATGTACTTCTCAGAAATGGGCTTTATGTACTTCTCAGAAATATACTTAAAATGACTTTTAAGTATACTTGACTTAGACTTATTATGAGCCTACTTAGAAAAAGTCTAAATATATTTGAGCTATACTTGTGTTCCTAGAATCTGTGTTTTCATTGTTATACTGTAGGGGGCGCTAGTACACACTTTCTGCACAGAATTTCCAAAAAACACAAGTGAAGAAGAAACCGAAACAACAGAAACAGTATGGAATTAGTGCTCTGCATTTAACCCATCCAAAGTGCACACACCCGCAGTGACACCCCCCGAAGCAGTGGGCAAGCCATTTATGCTGCGGCTCCCGAGAACATTGGAGGTTCGTGCCTTTCTCAAGGGCAACCTCATCATGGTATTGAAGGTGGGAGAGAGTACTATACACACTCCCCCCACCTACAATCCCTGCCAGTACGAGACCAGAACCCATAACCTTAGGGTTACGAGTCTGACTCTCTAACCATTAGGCCACAACTCCCCCGTCCCCAGACACTTCCACATGTAATCTAACACGATCATCAGACATAAAACAGCATCAAAACTATGTAACATTATGATATAAAATGTTGCATGAAGAGGTAATAATGACTGTCAAGCTTTGGGTGTTGATCGACTCCATCTACGTTTTGATTATCGTTCTGAATCCAATTCATAGTCTTTTTTTTTTTTAGCTTTTTGTTCAAAATGTTGTTTATGTTTTATTTTTTTATTTATGAAACTTATCCAAATTTAAGTGTTTAAAAAAAGAATGCATGAATTTAGAATAAAATGTTTTTGTTTACAAGTAGATACTCTGTTCTTTCTTTTGATGTTTTGTATATTCAAATATTCATATAACAAAATATATACAAATTAATACTAAATAGGGACATAGTAGTATACTTAAAATATAATAAAGTTCACTTAAAGAAAACTTACGAGTATACTTGCAGTATAAAACTATTAGTTACTGAGACTATACTTCAAAGTGTACTAAAAGTGCTACTACAAGTATTTAATTAGTAAAGTATCAGTATACTTATGTTCACTTTTAGTATAGTTGCAGTACCAGCTAAAAATATTGTTGTAAACTAGTTGTGTACTCATACTGTTATACTTAAAGTATACTTAAATGTATACTTTTATATACTAAAAGTGGGCCAATTTAGTCCCAAGGAGTATTGAAATAGTACACTTACAAGTATACTACTAGTACACTGATATTTGTATACTTGCTACATTAAGTATACTTAAAAAATATACTTGAACTTTACTTAAGTATACTTAATAAAATAAACTTGAAGTATACTACTTTTTGGTAAGGGGAATTCAGGTGAGGTGGGACGCTTTTTCAAGTGAGTGACTGGGAAAAATGTAACAAATATAAATGGGTATACATTTATTATAAAACGATTCTGTATAGAATTGCTCAAATTATATACAGTTTTGGAGAAATTCGATTAAAAAATGTTTGGGGTTATATTTAAATCTCTTTTGTTATTGGGATTTTTCTTTCCTGTGGGTACATGGCATATGAAAGTAGGAGCTTAATTTAAGTTTGATATGATGATGATAAAAGATAAGATTTAGTTTAAACAGATTTGGCGTATATTGTATTGCATAAAGTCATACATAATTATGTTATGTCATAATTTCTCACTTTCTTATTCCCTACTACTGCTGTGTCATTCACCTCTTGTTATCTCCTAGGTATTGGGAAGTTCATTGCCCTGGACTTTGCTCGTCGTGGGGCTCGGGTGATCCTGGCATGCCGGAGCGAGGCTCGTGGGACTGCAGCGCTGCAAGAAATCAGAGAAAGTACTGGGAACCAGAACATACATCTGCGTCTGCTTGACACCTCGTCGCTCGACTCTGTCCGAAGGTTTGCAGCACGGATCTTGGAGGAAGAGAAGGAATTACATATCCTGGTCAATAACGCAGGGGCCTCAGGTGGAACGGCCGTCTCTCTCTCTCAATCTCTCATATTTTCATTTATATATCCATGCAAACCATGGTTTGTTCACGCCTACAGGCTTACCCAGTAAGATCACTGCAGATGGGTTGGAAATCACTTTTGCAACCAACCACGTTGGCCCATTTCTGCTCACCAGTTTGCTTTTAGGTCAGACAACATTCTCATTGCTAATGCTTTTTTTTTTTTTTTTAGATCTTAAAGAAATAGTTCACCCAAAAATGAGAATTTGCTGAAAATTTACTCACCCTCAGGCCATCCAAAATGTTGCTTCATCAGAACAGATTTGAAGAAATTTAGCATCACTTGCTCACCAGTGGATCCTCTGCAGTGAATGAGAGTCTGAACATAAAAGCATGATAAAAAAAAATCACAACGATCCACAAGTAATCCACACAACTCCAGTTCATCGATTAATCTTATCAATTGAAAAGCTGTGAGGTTGTAAGAAACAAATTCATCATTAAGGCATTTACCTTTAAACCATGGCTTCTAGCCAAAATCTGAGTTCTCTATCTGTAATAATTCTTTCTCTAATGAAAAAGTTCACCACCTGTTGTCCTCTAACATCAACATCTACCAAAATAGATTTGGCTTGTAAGCAGTGCTTGATTTTGGCATATTACTCTCCTGATTCAGACGAGATGTTCACTGGAGAAATAAATATTATGGATAAAAGCCTCATATTTTAGCCAGAAGCAATGTTTTAACGTTAAATTCCTTAATGAGGGATTTATTTACTACAAACACACAGCTTTTCACTTCATAAGATGATAATTGATGGACTGGAGTGGTGTGGATTACTTGTGGATTATTGTGATGTTTTGTTCAGCTGTTTGGACTCTCATTCTGACGGCACCCATTGACTGCAGAGGATCCATTGGAGAGCAGGTGATGTAATGCTAAATTTCTCTAAATCTGTTCTGGTGAAGAAACAAACTCATTTACATCTTGGATAGCCTGGATAAACTATTCCTTTGAAATGAGACATCTGGATTTCTGGAAGTAAGACTTCTTTTTATTGTCACACAGACCTTTTGAAGAAATCAGCTCCAGCTCGCATTGTCAATGTTTCGTCTATGAATCACTGGAGGGGTGAGGTAAACTTTGATCATTTCCGCGGTCACAATCTAAATCATGTGATGGATGCTACATATAACCATACCAAGCTGCACAACGTCATCTGGACAAACGAGTTGGCACGCAGGCTTCAGGGCACAGGTACATGTTCAAACCACAACTCATTATACTGACTGTCTACTGCTGCCATTAAAAATGAGCAGAAAGTCATAATTAGATTTTGATGATTAGATTTGACATCGCCTCATGATTCAGTAATGTGCATAATGCACACTCTTTAAACTCTCTTATAAATTAATTTGTGAGTGGGTCACACAGGAAAGAAAAAGAAAACATATACAGTAGGAAAGAAAAATCTCAAATGAGACCATCTCAATTATTTCTTCTTAACATGAGGTGAAATGTAATTAAGCTCATGTAGAGCATTAGAATGTCTCAAGCTGTGCTCAGACACCAATGTACAGTATATGCACAGATTTATAGTCAGAGATTTTAATAATAAACTACATTTCTACTCATGACAAAAAAAATTCAGAATTTCTAAATTTCCATGAAGTATTTTGAGATGTGAAAAGAGCACGTCTGACTCCACTGAATGTTTTGAATTTCTTCACAAACAAAAAGGAATTTTATGACTGGAAATGGTAATGTTTAATGTTGGAAAGATGAGAAAGTGCTTCATTTTTTCCATTCAGATCATGGTTTGTGTGTGTTTCAGGCGTGACAGCAAACTCTCTGCATCCGGGTGTAGTTATGACAGACGTAATGAGAAACTACAACTTCATTATCCGATTCCTCTTCAACTTGGTCGGCTTTTTCTTCTTCAAAGTGAGCCCACTATCAATCCAATCACTGTAAACAACATTCATCATTTCACATCAGCAACTGCTTCCTGCCAACTCCTCTGGCTGCACTAGTGCACTAGTTTCCATAGTAGCTGGATAAAATGTGTTAGTGCTTTTCATTTTGACTGCCATTCTGGAACAAGGTCACAAACACTCCAAAACCTCTGAAGTTCAGCTGTGCAAGGGAGCTAGTCTACATCTTTATGCATCACAGATGTTTATTTGCCTTAAAGGCATAATACCATTGAAGAAAGGAAGATAAACTAGATACAATGAGAGTAACAATAGTGATGCTTCACTGAGAAGCAGAAATAGCCAGATTTCCTGGAAGGAGTGAAATTAAAATCTAATCTGGCAACCAAACTAGGTTTCTTAAGTTTAATTTAAACACTAGAAAGGACCCACAAGAGTATGCAATATAGGCCTGTAATAAATATTCAGCAGAATATTTTGGCTTTATGTGTGTTTATGCATTTTTTCCACCACAGACTGCTGAAGAAGGGTCTTTCAGTCCAATATACTGTGCAGTGTCCGAGGAAGCAGAAGGAATAAGTGGAAAATACTTCAACAGTGACTGTTCCCTGGTCTTGCCAGCTCCTCCTTGCAGAGATCCTGCTCTTGGAGTGAAGGAGTATGAGTTTTGTGAGAGACTGACTGCTAAATGATTTATTAACCCTCATCCAAACCTGTGTGGATTATTTCTTATGTTTAATTCTTTGCGGATCTTAAAAAAGACCAAACTTGCCACATAAGCTGTCCATATGACCCGTGTGCTACATTCCAAGTCTTTTGAAGCTTTATGTGAGAAACCGGCTGAAATGTAACTTTTGCCCAATACTAATTGTTCCATATGCTCACTCGGAGTCAGACACGGATGTTACAGATTGTTGTAACGTTAATCTTTTTGATAGAGCAGAAAATATTGTTCAAAACCTCTTTGAATGAAGAACATATAAAGTCTCGTTCTGTCATTAGTTGTCTCTCAAGAGCTTTTACAGGGAACTGTTCTTTCAGTTTTTGATGTTACCTTCTGCAATGTGCTAGTTAATTCTCTCAAACTTATCCAATAAGACAAAGAATAAAGGCTGTTGAAGATAAACTCTTAAAATGTAATGTGAATTCCTGCTTTTCCACTGTAGACACATCTAAAGGTTTTAACAGATGTTCTCTATTGCATAAGAGTTTTATCAATAAAATACCAGCTAAAGCTTCCATAATTGTAAAAGTATGTCCAACTATAGGCGTGCATCCTGTTGTTTCCAACCAACATGCTGACTTCCACACAATCTGACACTAAATGTAGGACATATTGAAACCACCGTGAACATTTAACTCACACATATACTGCACATATGCTCTATGTCATCTTATGTCATCCTATACAGTATTGTTCAAAAGTCTGGAGTCAGAATGATTTCTTAAAGAAATTATTTTATTCAGCAAGTATGCATTAAGCTGATAGACATATACATCAAAGTTTATTATTAAAAAAAATATATATATATTTTAAATTGTATTAATATTTCACAATATTACTGATTTTACTGGACCACAAAACCAGTCATAAAGGTAAATTGTTTGAAATTGAGATTTATACATCACATGAAAGCTGAATAAATAAGCTTTCCATTGATGTATGGTTTGTTAGGATAGGACAATATGTGGCCGAGATACAACTATTTGACAATCTGGAATCTGAGGGTGCAAAAAAATCTAAATATTGAGAAAATTGCCTTTAAAGTTGTACAAATAAAGTTCTTAGCAATGCATATTACTAATCAAAAATTAAGTTTTGATATATTTACGGTAGGAAATTTACCAAATATCTTCATGGAACATGATCTTTACTTAACATCCTAATGATTTTTGGCATAAAAGAAAAATCGATAATTTTGACCCATACAATATTTTTTTGGTTATTGCTACAAATATACCCCAGCCACTTAAGACTGGTTTTGTGCTCCAGGGTCAAATTTGACTGAATTTTGGATCAAATAAATGCAGCCTTGGTGAGCATAAGAGTCTTCTGTAGTGCACATTGCAAGGTTTTGGAGTAAAATGTAAAGCATGATTTTACAATAACCATTTGGTATATTAAATTACAATATTTATTAATCTAGTATTACAGGAAACAATTAAATTCAGATTAAACCAGAGTTACAATATATTAGAAACTGAAACTGAATTTGCATGAAATGTCATTTTATTTTAATTTGATTACATTCATAGACAAAACATGTGTGCTTGCAACAAATGTTGAATCATCAGTCTGCAATAGTCAATGAATGCAGATAAAAAATGCCGGTCTTATTTCACTGTCAAAACAGAGCACAAATGTTAGTGTGGTCTGTGTATATATGAAAAACAGAAAGAGATTTTACTGTATGCTCCTTACCGGTCTCTGGCTCTTCTACGATGCTCTGCAGCATCTTACCGAAAGCAGATCCGATCTGGCCCTTTTTAGCAGTCAGCTTCAGCCCTATTTCCACAGGCTGGCCCTTCAGATGGATACAAACCAGTCAGAAACTCAAGTACATTATGAAACACTTTAAAAACCTGCAGGGATTCCTCACCGCTGACTCTCTTCCATCTTCATCTGGAGACATCTCGTCAATCAAAACCCCCTCCGCTCTTGGATCAGCATCCTTCCTTTCCTCCTTCTCCTGTTGAAGATGAAGAAAGAATTCCAATAACTTTGTTCTTGGTTCAATTGGAGGCTAAATAAATAGTCATTAGGATGCCAAATGCCTCCTCACCCTGAGCTCTCTCATCTCTTTAGGGCTGAAGAAGGCGATGTGTCCCTCTGCCTGCTCGGCCAGAAGAGTAACAACATACACCAGCATCAGACATCCTGTAACTGCTCTGCGCATCTTTGGGTGACATAAAAACACAAATCAGCAAGTATTAAACACAACATGGCCGATTACATAGTGTAATGGTCATGCTTCACTGATAAATGAGTTCCAGTTGTGACGCACAGCAGAGAGAATGAGAGACAGGGTCTTTTTTCATGATAAAATCTGGACGAATGAGAGTTGTACCTTTGTACAGCATGCGGGTGGCCTCTGTGACGGGTGTTTATGTTTCTGTGAGTGGTCAGAGAGCAGTCCGCTTTATAGGAACCCTTTGTATTATCTCTGACGTATGTTTCCATAAACTCCTCCACCTTGACCATGGAGACAAGAGACACTACAAGGACTTGACATAACTTGGTTGTAGTCACTTTAGACTTGGTGTTTGTTATGGTACAGTTATGTTTTTGTATGTAAGCGCACAATATGTGTAACCATTAAGAGTTTTTAGTATTTCAAAATATACATCATTTTAAAACATTAAGAGCATAATTATAGCTTTTATTCCTAAGTGTGTGTGTTTTGTTGTTTCCGAGTACTCTGCATTCCCCAATGATGTGGATATATATAGTCATAAATTCAAATCTCTCTTTTTAAAATAAATTCAACACTGGTATTTATTGTCGTGGGTGGTACATTATGGCACATTTGTCTGATAATTAGTGGATGGATGAGTGTGCAACCAGAACTGTTTCCTGTCATAACTCTTGAAATGTTTCCTGCATCAAATATATTTGGGCAATTTGTCCCTCCTATACACTCACAGTCACATTTATGGGCAAATGCTTGCAGCACGAAGAATAGGGCTTAATCCGATTACGAAGAGGCATGAATATAACTTTTGAGACATATAAAATATGCTTAATCGAACATAAAATTAACATAGCATGAAAACGGTCTTTATTTAAATACACTGTCTAACACTGAAAATCCGGATTTTGGATTTTGGAACTATCTCAAATGTATAAAATAATTCAGATAGAACAATGACAAAGTTTTGACATTATTGAACTGATATTCAATTATTTTCATTTTAATTTATTTTGTTAATAATTAACAGTTTTATTTTATAAAAATTTTTGAACTAGACTTGCCTAAAACACCCCAAATCTTGGGACAACCTCTCATTTTCTCAAAACCATTACCTGTGGTTTTAAGTACTATACAATTCTATCCAGTGTGTGAAAAGTTTTGGCCCCTTCTGATTTCTTATTTTTTTTTTTGCATGTTTGTCACACTTTAAGGTTTCAGATCAAACAAATTTAAATATCAGTCAAAGATAACACAAGTAAACACAACATTCAGTTTTTAAATGAAGGTTTTTATTATTAATGGAAAACTAAATCCAAAACTACATGGGCCTGTGTGAAGAAGTGTTTGCCCCCCTGTTAAAACTGTGGTTTATCACACCTGAGTTCAATTTCTCTAGCCACACCCAGGCCTGATTACTGCCACACCTTTTCGCAATCAAGAAATCTCTTAAATAGGACTGCCTGACAAAGTGAAGTAGACCAAAAATCCTCAAAAGCTAGACATCATACCGAGATCCAAAGAAATTCAGAAACAAAAGAGAAAGAAAGTAATTGAGATCTATCAGTCTTGAAAATGTTATAAAGCCATTTCTAAAGCTTTGGGATTCCAGCGAACCACAGTGAGAGCCATTTTTCACAAATGGCAAAAACATGGAACAGTTGAGAACCTTCCCAGGAGTGGCCAGCCGACCAAAATTACTCCAAGAGCACAACGACTACTCATCCAAGAGGTCATAAAAGAACCCAGAACAACATCTAAATAACTGCAGGCCTCACTTGCCTCAGTTCAGGTCAGTGTTCATGACTCCACCATAAAAAAAGAGACTGGGCAAAAATGGTCAGCATGGCAGAGTTCCAAGACGAAACCGCTGCTGAGCAAAAAGAACAAAAAGAACATAAAGGCTCGTCTCAATTTTGCCAGAAAACATCTTGATGATCCCCAAGCCTTTTGGACATGCTCTGTGGACTGACGATACAAAAGTTGAACTTTTTGGAAGGTGTTTGTCCCATTACATCTGGCGTAAAACCAGCACTGCATTTCAGAAAAAGAACATCATACCAGCATTAAAATATGGTGGTGGTAGTGTGATGTTCTGGGGCTGTTTTGCTGCTTCAGGAACTGGAAGACTTGTTGTGATAAATGGAACCATGAATTCTGATGTTTACCAAAAAATCCTATAGGAGAATGTCCGGCCATCTGTTCATCTGTTCAAGTTGAAGCGAACTTGGGTTCTGCAGCAGACAATGATCCAAAACACACCAGCAAGTCCACCTCTGAATGACTGAAGAAAAACAAAATTAAGACTTTTGAGTGGCCTAGTCAAAGTCCTGACCTTAATCATATTGAGATGTTGTGGCATGACCTTAAAAAGGCGGTTAATGCTTGAAAATCCTCCAATGTGGCTGAATTACAACAATTCTGCATAGATGAGTGGACCAAAATTCCTCCACAGCGCTGTAACAGACTCATTGCAAGTTATCGCAAACGCTTGATTGCAGTTGTTGCTGCTAAGGGTGGCCCAACCAGTTATTAGGTTTAGGGGGCAAACACTTTTTCACACAGGGCCATGTAGTTTTGGATTTTGTTTCCCTTAATAAAATAAATCATCATTTAAAAATTGCATTTTGTGTTTACTTGCATTATCTTTTTGTAATATTTAAATTTGTTTGATGATCTGAAACATTAAAGTGTGACAAACATGCAAAAAAATAAGAAATCAGGAAGGGGGCCAACACTTTTTCACACCACTGTATACCCTATATATATAGACCCATACACTATATACATGTGTATATACACAAATTACATTTAGACCACATTTAATGTTGGTACTTTTTGTCAATTACAATTATTTTTTAATCAGCCAATTTTTTGTATTTTATTTTATTGTGACCTTTGTTTGCATCAAAAGTTCACACCAATTATGATTCTTTAATCCAAAGCAATCTGCCTAAAACCAACCACCTCAAATCCTGGAACAATCACCAACTTATTTTCATTTTTTTTTAAAGATGACCTGTGGCTTAAAATATGAATTATCCTTGATTTACACACTATCCAGTGCTGGTGGTACTTTTGGTCAATTATAAATATGTGCATTATTTATGCCAAATATTTTGTTTTAATTTTATTAATAATATGTCCTGCTGTACTCTGTAATGCATTTTTTTTTCTGCAAACATAATGTCCACTGTGCCACGCATCTTGCATTTCCAAGCATTTCCAACAAGTGGCGCACACATTCCCGCAAAATAAGTAACTTATGAACTCTCGCGATAGCGTGCGGGACTAAATCATGTGGGTTTTTGAGCTTGAGCGCATGCGGATTCTCTCCTCTTAGAGGTAGTAGTGGGAGTTTTCTTAGACATCGAAAAGGCATACGACATGCTTTGGAAAGAAGGTCTTTTAATTAAACTAGACAGATTGGGCATTAAAGGAAGAATGTATAATTGGATAATGAGTTTTTTATCTGACCGAACTATACAAGTAAGAGTAGGCTCTTCTTTTTCAAAATGCTATTTAATAGAAAATGGAACACCTCAAGGGAGTGTCTGCAGCCCAATATTTTTCAATATAATGATTAATGATATATTCTGTGAAATTGGACCGGGAATAGGAAAATCTTTGTATGCTGACGATGGAACATTATGGAAGAAAGGACGGAATGTTTCATATGTAGTAAAAAGCATGCAGACGGCAGTAGATGTAGTAGAAAGATGGGCAAGGAAATGGGGTTTTCGATTGTCAGTGTCAAAAACAAAAGTCATTTGTTTCTCAAAAAAGAAAGTAACTCCCATAGCCAGAATTCATCTTTATGGACAAGTATTGGAACAAGTATCAAATATCAGATTTTTAAGAGTATGGATGGATACAAAACTGACCTTTGCAATACAAATACAAAATATAACTGATAAATGCAAAAAGGGAATAAACATTCATTAAGGAGTATATACTGTGCGTTGATAAGATCAACAATAGATTATGGGTGCATAGTGTATAGATCTGCTTCAGCAACGTTATTGAAAAAGATAGACATTATTCAAGCACAAGCCTTGCGAGTATGTTGTGGTGCTTTTAAGACCTCTCCAGTATCAGCAATTCAGGTGGAAATGGCAGAGACACCAATGGAAATTCGCAGACTTAAATTGACTTTGGCATATTGGACCTCTTTAAAAGGACACACTGAAACCCATCCAGCTAAAAAGATATTGATGGAGTGTTGGGAACATAACTCAAATAATACATGTTTTGGATGGACTGTAAAAAAAGAGGCTGAGGATATTGGATTGACAAGAATAGATGTAAGTCCTACAGTGGAAATTCCCATAATACCTCCGTGGTTATTTCCAATACCTATAGTAGACCTTCAGACCTTCAGACCTTCAGTTATGTTTCCAAGAATGAGATTGCACAAATATACATGGATCAAAATTATAGTCAGGAAATTAAAATATTTACAGATGGATCCAAAGATCCTGTTTCAGGAAATACAGCAGTTTCTATATGCATTCCTCATTTTAAGATTAAAATTGCAAAAAGGACAAGTAATCATTTATCAGTTTATTCAGCAGAAACACTGATAGCTCTAAATTGGGTCGAGGAAATACAGCCATTAAGAACAGTTATTTGCTCAGACGCTTATTCTGTCTTAATAAGTTTATTAAGTGGCAAGTCTACATCTAGACAAGACATATTACATGATATCCTACAAAGCATGTTCAAAATTCACCAATATAGATGAAGTATTTCATTTTTATGGGTACCGGCACATGTTGGGATAGAGGGAAATGAGGAAGCTGATCAAATGGCCAAGAAGGCATTAAAACAAACCGATATAGATATAAATATATCACTTAGTAAAGCAGAAATGAAAGGAATAATCAGAGGGGCTGATTAGGAAACGGCAAAAGATGTGGGATGGGGAGGTAAATAATCTATACAACATTCAAAAACAAGTTGGAAATGGAAGGAAAAACTTTGGAAGTAGGAAGGAGGACACAATAATATCTAGACTCCGTATTGGTCACACAGCTCTTAATCAATCATTATTTATTATTGGTAAACACGAATCAGGTAATTGCAATAATTGTGGTATACCAGAGACTGTGGAACATATCCTATTACACTGTGAAGCATATGAAAGAGAAAGAATGCGATTAATAGAAGAATTAAGTTTGTTGAATATTGAAAGAAATTACACACTCTAAGCTAGAATGCCAATTATAATTATTATGAAAGCAATAGTTTTAATAAATAGATTTGAAGATCACATAAGTGAAAGTTATCAAATAATTGTATCCTTGGTGTAATACTCCTTTGGTCAACAAGGTTATTAGAATTTTTTTTTTTTTTTTTTGTATATGCTGTCACCAATATACTTCATGCTCCACACTCCAGTCCAGTAGTGGCGGAAAGGCCCGTAAGTGGGTTTTGCACCCGCCATTAAAAATAAAAGAAAAGACGCAAGACTAATTCGCTCTCTCCTCTTCAAGTGATCCGAGGTAACGGACGCTCCCTCGTGCGTTGCCACGAGATCAGTACACACATGTTAAAGAAAAAAAAAAATCCTCGTTTCTTTAATACAATCTTAGAATGAACAGATCGTGTGTTTGCAGTATGGTTTGCATGTCACGATCGTCATTGCTTATTTAAAATGACTTTTGTGATATTGGGCAGTGCCTGTTGTAGATTTTTATTTTTATTTCTGCGCCCATTGTTTGTGATTAGTCTTTAAGCACGTATGATACATCGCCCATAAACCGCTGCATTTGTCCACAATATCATATCCACCTGCGTCTGTAGTTTTTAGCGACCGGATAACAGGTGAGCCGATATGTACCAAGGCTCAATGTGATATTAAAACCCCAGCGCCATTTCACTTCAATGCTAACTGAACTGCTGAAAGTGTTTTCACTCACCTCTCTCGCCTCGTGTTTCTCAGGCATTCGATGTCCTGTAACCCAGTGACACCTGCAAGTTCTACATGCCCGCACAGTTCTTTTAGTTTTCACAGTTGGTGTTTTAACCACACGTTCAGGGCAATCCCTATGAGTCCAGCTTCAAGCTCTAATGCAATAAAATCTAATACCCCGGTCGTCTGTTTAGTCTTATGACGACTGTTGGTATCTTCTGCTGATGCTCGCAATGTATTGCTCTGCAGTCAATCATATTAAATACCCTAAACAATGCGAGCAGATGTTTGCTTTTGTAACTTACCTGTGGGATATGCGACCCGCCAAGGCCACGCGGGGCTACACATGCACGTGTTTGGTGCTTGACCTTGCGACCGCTCGCGCCTGTCATACTCAGACTTTCCCCTAGCCTATTTTCGTTCTCAATCTTGTCATGAGTGCCACCCATTTATGTTCCTCCTTGGTCTGTCCTTTCATGCACGGGTTTGGCCCGTTGGGGGGTTAAGTAGTGATTTATGGAGGTAATTAGGCAGATCAGTCTCACTGCTGGCTCTTTTCGCGCTAATTCTCCCTCAGGTGGCTAGTCTTCGCACGGTCTGTCTATACGCAATGCGGCTGAGGATGCGTTGATGTGTGAAAGAATTGGATTACCCGTGGATGCGGGCGGCTCGGGGGGGGGGCGGGTCGAGTTGTATATTGACGAAGTGCAAAGGAAAGTAAATGTGCATGCCAACAACGTGGTGTAGATCTGGACAGGTAACCAGATGGTGGTTTGTTCAAATCCCATCCATAAATGTACCATTTAAAAATGATCTGCATGACCTATGTGCTATGCCTAGATTGCACTAAGTATTGGATCTGTAAGAATACTTCAAATTGACATTAAAAAAATTAAATGCATGTTACTGTCAACGATTCATCAGTGTGCAATGCATTACATTCCAATGAAAGTCACAATATAGAAGACCTAACACTTACGTTCATTGTGTAACATTAAATACATTTTAATTCATATCTTATGTCTTCTAAATGACTAATTCTTTTGTCTTTCATAGGTGGAGCAAAGTGTCCTAAACCTTGGCAAATTCAGTAGCGTGATCAAACTGAGTGCATTCTTCCCCTTTAAATCCGCCCAGGGTGCACTGGAAAACATCAATGCCGTCTCAGAAGGTAAGCGAGACGAAGGTCTTGTTTGAAACGGTTTCCTGGATGCAATGATGTACCTATAATCTGTCAATCCACTGAGTCAATGTGATGACAGCATACCTACAAACTGATCATCTGAGGCTTGACATGCTGACTTACAAACTTTAACCTACAATTACTGACACCTCGTTTCTAATCTGATCCTGACAGGAGTTGTCCATGCGGATCTCAAGTTGTTCTTGGAGACCAACCTTCCGTCCGGAGGTAAAAAGAAGGCAATGTTGGGGGTTTCGGATGCTAAACTTGGGGCGGCGCTTCAAGAAGAGCTCAATCTGTCCATTCAGACTGGAGGCGTTGTAGCTGAAATCATAAGAGGTGAGCAGAGACCATGATTATTTAAATCAAGGGTTTTCAATATTTGAGATGCCACGGACCCCAAATATAATCCTAGTATAAAGGCAGTTATATATTTTCATGTATGAAAGACCCAGTTTTTACTGTAGAACATTTGTATTGTAAATGTGTAAACTATTATTTATTTAATAACATTTTTAATTCTCAATATTTCCCTGTACACCCTTTTGGAAAAGTTTTGAAATCCCCTGATTTAAGTGATTAATGTAAAAATTCATATTTCTAAATGTTATCAAAAGCCTGCTGTAATGATGTACCTATAACACCTGATTTCTGATGCTTTATACTGAAAATCTGAACAGACAGGCCAAAAAAAGTGTGGTTTTATGAGTCCAGAAGTGACTGTTTCTCACGCATCTGCTTGTGATTGACAGGTGTGCGTCTGCACTTCCATTCACTGGTCAAGGGACTCACCGCTCTGGCTGCGTCCAAAGCTCAGCTGGGTTTGGGTCACAGCTACTCCAGAGCCAAAGTCAAGTTCAATGTCAACAGGGCAGACAACATGATCATCCAGTCCATCGCCCTCCTCGATCAGCTGGACAAAGACATCAACACGTTCTCCATGCGTGTGCGGTAAGATGTTCTTCCACTGGGGTTTGTAGTTGGATCTAATACAGCATCCTCCTAATGCTTACCACAGACAGCGCTCACTAGTGCACTGGCTGTACAGGAAGTGGAGGGACAGTAAAGTCCTTTCTCAGGAGTGTTTGGTCCATCAGACTGGAGTGAACACAACCTGAGGGGGGAGACAGACCTTGAGTGGGAAGCCAAAGTTGTTTTGTGCCTAGTAAGCATAACTTGGGGATGGAAATAATAGCTTGACGGTTTAACTTTTGGAAATTAAGACAGCCATACTAAGTACTATACTAATAACTTGTACTTCAATTTTTTTTTTCTTGGGTCTAAACAGTAAAATAACTAATAAACTGAATGATTTTTTTTTTTTAAGTAGTAGTATTATGTAGTTACATTAAGGTGTAATCAAACAATTTGTGCAGTCTTTCCAAAAATATGCAGCCTTATCCGAACTCTTTCTCTCTTTATCTGTGCAGTGAATGGTACGGCTACCACTTCCCAGAACTGATAAAGATAGTGAACGATAACAGTATGTACTGTAAGCTGGCCAAGTTGATCGGGAACAGGAAGGAACTGACTGAGGAGATGCTGCAAGCTATAGAGGAGATCACAATGGACAGTGGCAAAGCTCAGGCTATCCTCGATGCGTCCCGCAGCTCTATGGGTAAGTCAAGATCACCGATGTCCTCAGCTTAGTGTGAGTTTGTCTGGGATGTTATGATGTTTTTATAATCTGTCAATCCACTGATTCCATGTGATGACAGCATATCTCACTGAACTGAACAACTGTACCTCACTGAGTCGCTTTAACTCAACCAGTATACGTGCTCCTGTGATTTATGGGAGAAGATTATAAAAACCCAAAAAAAAATTCAGTTGTATTTTTTTTTTTTTTAAAGGTATGAACCTTCTCCTATTGACTTTGATCAAAGTGATAGTTTTCTCTGGCGTGAGTGTCCTCTCACAGCGTACATACAGGACTGCACGAGTTATTTGCTGTCCTAAACTGGGCCAGGGGCGCCCAAATCTTGTGCGGCTCTCATTGTGTGAAGTAGTACTTGTTCGTCATCCCCCTTTTTTCTTTTTTTTTTTTTGTAATTTATATGTATTTTTTTTGTGTGATGCATTTTTTTTTTTTTTTATTTTTTTTTACTTTTTTTTTTACATTATACACAATCGCAGCAAGTATAGCAGTGTACTAAACTTAATTTGCTTTGTAATTTTGGAGAATTTTTTAGCTGACAGTTATTTATTATTTACATATTTTATTACATTTAAAAATTGGAAGGGTACTTAATTGCTTTTTTCAATGTTGGCGTTAAAATGTGACAATGTGTGAGTAAAAAGTCCTGGAAATTTATTTGAGATTTACCTGCTTTACCTTAATTATATTATTTCTTTGACATTTAAGTGTTTCTTTGTAGTATGTTGTGTACATTTTTACGCTTAAAAAAAAAATAAAAAATAAGAAAAAAGTTCACATTCGTTTGAGAGACTTGAGCGTAAATTTTTTTTTATTTTTAATTCTATGAGCTTGTAATTGTTTGTTTGTGAGTGCAACCTTTCTAAATTGTCTTAAATTCTGTAGAAGTGTCAAGTTTGCGTGTTTAGATGTTTTCTCACATCTATTTCCTATTAATAGGTTGGTGCTCGTCTAATCTCTCACGCCGGCAGTCTGACAAACCTAGCCAAATATCCGGCCTCCACCGTGCAGATTCTGGGGGCAGAGAAGGCCCTGTTCAGGTACTGGGGCTCCCCTTCCCTGCTGGGGTTTCACACAGCTGCGGTGATGGCAGGGCCGGGGCGTAGCAGGAGCGGGTGATTTTTGGTGCGTCAATGAACACCGTAAAGTGATCCCGCTCAATCTCACGTACCCTCCAGTCTGAGCAGCTGATGAGGGGTTTGAGAGGTAGATACATTTGAAAATGTTGTTGAGACCGGGCATTTTTTTTTTGTTAGACCTTTAGTTTCAAGTATAGCAGTACATTTTGGTAGTGATGCACCAGAAATATTTAGCCAAATAAAGGAATTGTTGGTTTCGGCTAAACATTTTAGAGTCCTAGTGGCGTAGATGGATTTTGTTCTGTGAATTAGGGCGCTGAAGACCAAAGGAAACACGCCAAAGTACGGTCTCATTTTCCATTCAACGTTCATCGGGCGTGCAGCTGCCAAGAACAAAGGTCGTATCTCTCGTTACCTGGCCAACAAGTGTACCATTGCATCACGCATTGACTGCTTTTCTGGTGAGCGTCCCATCTCCTCTCATTTAGTTAGTTTCTGCTACTTGGTTCTTGCTATGATGCTTTTATTTTTCGTCAACAGTAACCCACCTCAGTGGTTGTTGAGATGTTAATCCTGAGCAGAACTCTGGGTCGTACACTTCGGTGTTCTTTAGTTGTTCTCGTTTGTCCTTGTCTTGACATCTTTATTCTGTTCTCACAGAGGTTTCCCACCAGTGTGTTCGTACAGAAAGCTTGCTGGACCATGTTGAAGAACGTCTGCATTCACATATGGAACCCGTATTACAGCTCCACGTAATACCTGGACGTCCTGAAATAGCGTTTTGCACACATCTGATAACAGGGTCAGGAACCAGCATGCTGAGCTAAAATCACACCTCTTTTCTGCGAATTATAGGAAATGTCGATCTGGGCGAAATCTAAAGAAGCGGCAAGTTGAACATTGCTAAAGCTATGCGCTCCAAGCACATCTTTGGATTCAGGGTGAGGGCGACCGGTTGTCAAATTCGGTTAAACTGGCTGCTTTTTTTTGTGATTAATTTGACCTTTTAGATGAGTAAATCAACTCCATTGGATTGAAAAAATAAAATAAAAATTCTCCCCCCTCCTATGCTGATTTTTGTCTGCTTTAGTAGGGAAGTTGGCATATTTGGATGCCTTGGACTTTTTCTCGTTTATTTTATTATTTTTTGTAATGCGTTCTGGGATTGACTTATGTTGCCTACGGTTCAATAGGGCTTTTAATACTTGCTAATAATGCCTTTTAAAGTGCTGTTTATCAAGGTTTCTCACTAGGAATCATTGTTACTGTAGTTTCAGGAAGTGCTGTGAGTGATGAATCTTCTCTCCTGACTCCTACATGGAGGCAAAAACTGATTTAATGAGTCTGACACAGCATTATAAAGTTCATATTTTACTAGGCTTGTACAAATGCAAATACATTAACATTTTTCTGTCTCGCAGGCTAGTGAGGTAGCTGCCGAAATCCAGCGCAAGCTCGAAAAGAAGGAAAAGAAGAAAAAGAAGCGTGAGAAGAGGAAACTAGAAGCGCTCTCCACAGCTGAAGGAGATGACGAGGAAAAAGCCAACGGCGAGGCTGAGGTACATGTGAGTAACACTTCATCTGTGGTGTTTAGCACAGGGGTTTCAACTGGGGGAGGTCTGTAAAAACGATGTAAAACTTGTTTTAAATATTGAATTTCTTAAAATAATTTAAACTATTTTTACTTAAAGCAAATTATTTGACGTTTTATTTAATTTAAAATTATCAAATTGCGATTCTTTAAAGGAACACTCCACTATTTTTTTGAAAATAGGCTCATTTTCCAACTCCCTAGAGTTAACGTTGTTTTAAAAAACAAAAAAAAACCGTTTTTGAATCCATTCAGCCCGATCCTCCGTGTCTGGCGTAGCACGTTTATCTGTAGCTTATGCATGATCATCTGTTCCTGATTAGAACATTAGCATCTCTCTCAAATCCAAACAGTTCTATCTTTTTCCTATTTAAAACTTGACTCTTCTGTAGTTACATCGTGTACTAAGACCGATGAAAAATGAAAAGTTTCAAGGAACTTTGCTGCCGTACCATGAGTGCAGCAAGGCGCCATGTATTTTAACGCAGCGCCTGAATAGGCTTAATTGGAAATTACCTAGCTGGGGACTATTTTCAGGCACTGTGTAATATCATTGCGCCGGCTGCACCCATGGTACGGCAGCAAAGTTCCTTGCTTATTACGCCGGAGTGAGAGTATAGTTCCTAACCATATCGGCCTAGAAAATCACAACTTTTCATTTTCCGTTGGTACACTTAGTACACGATGTAACTACAGAAGAGTCAAGTTTTAAATAGGAAAGATATAGAACATCTTTGGTCATTTTTGAGCGAGATGCTAACGGTCTAATCAGAATCAATGATCTATGCTAAGCTACAGCTAAAAGGGCTACCGCCAGACCCGGAGATCGGCTGAATGGATTCGAAAACGGTAAAACTCGACTGTTTAACTCTAGGGGAGTTGGGGAGACCCTATTTTCAAAAATAGTGGAGTGTTCCTTTAAATAACTTAAGATGAACTAAAATTGGTTGTTTCAAATAAAATACTGATTTAAATAAAGCATAGTACTATGGGGATTGGGGGGGAAAAACTAGACAAACTAAAGTTTTAATTTTTTTACAGTATACATTGGCTCTTTATACATAAATATATAGCTGCCTTTTTCATTTTTAAAAAATTGTTATTTTTGTGGCATCTGGAAGATTTAAACCCCCGTTTTAGCTCAAGTAGCATGACTATACTAGAGGCGGAACCTTCTTGTGGAGCCGTCTTATATGTGTCATGCTAAAGCAAAGCTCCTCCGACCATTGACAAGCCCGACTCTGTGGGTTTGATCACTGAAGTGAGCAGGACATGATCATCTCTGAGTATGTTAACGTTTGTTTGATATTTCATACATGGTGTTGATGGTTTCCTCTGTTCTTCAGGAAAACGGGGACGTCATGAAGAAAAATAAAAAGCAGGTGGCTGAGGACAAAGAGGTCTTGACGAACTGTGTTGATGAGGCCACGCCTTCCAAGAAGAGGAAGATTGACGCCGTGGAGGCGGAGCCTGAGGTGACTGAGGAGGTTGATGCTATACAGGCAGAAAAGAAAAAGAAAAAGAAGAAAAAAAAGGCTGAGGAGGATGAATAAACTCATTCCTTCTCGATGATCTTATGAACTCTGTACAGTTTTATTTTTAGTTTCAATTCTAAGTGTTGGACTTGTGGTCAAGATGTTTGTGAGCCGAGTGCAAAGAAAAGCAATGCGTTTTGTTTCTTTCATACAATCTTGCTTTATTTCCGGTCATTCTCAAAGCACCTTTCTGAAACATGGTTCATTTATGTGCCTTGCTCTAATAAAATGACAGCCCTTTGACATCAATGAAAAGACTGAAGCTTGTCATCTAAATTTACCTTGATGCTTCTAATTGATGACATTTTCACTTGAGTGCTAGTTTGGTTATTCATGGCAATGTCTAAGCTGTTTGTAGTTACGCATATTTTATGCTTATAAATTGCCATGATGGTAATTGAACTGATACCATGCATGTGGTGTCCAAGTACTCTAGTTACTCTGAATCGTATTAGAAAATGCATAAATAATTGGCCTTTCAATAAATTAATATTCAATTCTACTTGATCTGTATTCAATTATTATTAGAAGATTCTGGTAACTTTTTTTCTTAAATTTCTGCCTTTTTTTCACGTTACAATAGGGTTGTACGTAAGTTAACATTGTTACAATCATCGCTTATGAATCGCTTTGATCAAAAACTTGATTCATTGTAAAAGGTAGATTCACTCGAACTACACAGCCGTGTTTCTTGGAAGCGCGACTCTTCTGCTTTGGAACTGTTTTCGTTGATAAAAGAAAAGCATTCAAAGTTGACTTATTTATATTTTTATATGACATATGTAATAAAAATATTTATATTTTTTAATATCACTGAGATATTTTATAAAACAGTTAAATAAACTTACTATCGCGTTGATATTCGAGAAAACCGCTCTTGCTCCTGTGATGCTGCTTAACTATATTATGTTATAAAAAAGCCAGAACGCATACAGGGCCAATTCATATCTTGAGTTCTGAGTATTTGATTCAGTTTGATAGCACGACGCACGACTAGCTTTCTTGATGTTGAGTTTAATGGAGGGCAAGTTAGACTATATAAAAACAGGTCGAGATGTTATGTGTGGTTTAATTTCACACCTGTCACAATGTCGAAGCTTAGAAACTATCGTTACCTCAACAATGAAGGAAGTTGGAGATAGGTGGACGCTGCTAGACTTGAACCGGAGGAGCTCTGCGCTCCATTAAAGGGGTCATATGATGCGATTTCAAGTTTTCCTTTCTCTTTGGAGTGTTACAAGCTGATTGTGCATAGATAAGATCCCTGAAGTTGCAAAGACTAAAGTCTCAAAACCAAAGAGATATTCTTTATCAAAGTTAAGACTCTGCCACGCCCCCCTAAAACGTCTCGTTCTAACACGTCCCCACATGTCTACGTCACTATTTGGAAATATTAGCATAATGCTGCCCAATTGTGCACGTAAAGAAAGGTGGCGTGGTTTCAGGAACAGCAGTATTGTTTATGCAGCCATGTCAGGGAGACGCTGTTTTTCTAGGCGAAAGCAAAAGTACTTTTTTTTGGCCTTCCGAAAGTAGATGCATTTAGGAATCTTTAAGATTACTTACAACAGAACAGCAATGCATTTTATGGACGACCGTTTAGTGAACCTAGGAGAGGAGGTCATTCTGACTTTGCTATGACAATCTGGCGCTTCTAAATCAGCTACTGTTTTGTTATTAGTTTAAGTATTTGCTATTGACTGTTCAAATGCGGAGTTTTGCGCATCGTGTGTGTGTGTGAGAGAAAGAGAGAGACAGAGAGAGAGAGAGAGAGAGGTCACATCACAGTGGAGTCAGCTGTCTTAACCGTGGGTTGTGTACTGCAAACACATACCAGCTTCATCATGGTGTCTGACTCTGTTCCTCGTTTCGTCTTTACTTATTGTTGAAACAGAGAGATAGAAGCGTCGGGGTGTGACCGTGGCGGTTATGGAAGTAGGGGGCGGGTTACAGTTTCACGAGCGATGCTTGCGGTGTTCGGAGCCATCACAACTGCGCGGTGGTCGCTGGCCAAATCACGCAGAGACTAGCGCTAAAGATACCGGAAGGCGGGTACGGGTGGGGGGGTTGGTAGGTAAGCCACTAGATCTTTAGTGTTACTCAGCCGGGGCAGGAGGCGACCTACAAGTAAGATGGGTACGCGGTATACGTATTGAAAATGTGTGGTGGGGGGGGTGTCTTGTGGGTTAGTCGTCACCAGGGTGGAATGAGCATGTCACAGCATATCTTGTATACGAGGGGAAGCAAAGACAAAGAAATAGCACCCAAATACGACACGAAAATATGATCTTTAAGAAGCATCATATGCCCCTTTAATTAAGCCTGTGATTTATTAGAGTCTGACAATGCTAAAGTGTCGAATAAAGGGAGTCGTTGACGCTATGACCACAGTTAACAACTGGAAGACCCAAAAACAACAAAGAAGTAACAACAAAGATGTGGACGTCATATATAACGTAGGCACCTGCTGGTACGGACACAGTAATACTGTCGAATATTACTAGAAATAAATATAAAGGTTGTCTATTTTAATATATAAAGACAATTTATTTCTGTGATGGCAAAGCTGACTTTTCAGCAGCCATGACTGACATCTTCCGTGGTCAACAGTGAAGAAAAATGCCGTTCGAGAAATCGTCTCTAACTATGCTTATAGTGCGAGAACATATGATAAATTGCTGGGTCAAGAAAAAAAAACATTATCCGTTTTGAAACTGTTAATATTTTTGTTGAAGCCCTGATACTTTTTATTGGATTTTTTTCGACAAATAGAAAGTTCAAAAGAACAATGCTGTAACAATGTTACTGCTTGTGTGCAAACACTGTGCGCATGAATAATCAAGCTGAAACAGTAAACTGGACAGTTTTATTTTGACAACAAGGATAAAACCAATGTTAAAATTAAATCTGATCTAAAATGCTACCGTTTAGCCAATTTGGTGGTGGTTTGGGGGAAAGGGACAGGGTCACAAATGAAGGGCAGAGGGAACAAAATTAAGCATTGAAATTAAATTCCCCCTCGATAGAAAAAAATTCACAGGTGAAGGGGGTGGAAGAGGAGCAAAATACAAAAGTTAAAAAAAAAGGCTTCATCAAGTGATCAAGCTTAGCAGTAATGTACATACATTATTAGGGTTATGTATACAAATAAAAGCTCCAATGTTCGAATCATGATGCTTGCTCTGCTTCAAGTATATTCACCCTTCTGTTATGTTCTCATCACTTCTCTGTCATCATATCCCTTACAGCCCTTATTCACATGAAGAAAAAAAAAAAAAAAAGGAAAAAAAACTTCCTTCAAAAATAAAATGCAGAAAAACCACATTTCATATCCTACCAATCAGATATCTGTAATAATACAATACATAAATATACTTTACATACAACAGCCAAAACTTTGAAAAGGGGAGATGAGAACGTGAGAGGAGGATGGGGATGATGGTAGTGTGTACGGGCGTCCCTCTGCTCTGATTGGCGTGTCATTGGGTGCGGGACGGCACCTGTGCTGTGGACTGCGCTCAGTTGCCCCAGTAAGGGGAGCTGCCATAGTTGGACTTGTTGACCTGGGTCTTCTGCTGCATGGTGCTGGACTGGCTTCTCTGGTTTGGCCCACCCTACGTGAACAAAACACACCAGACAGCTGAGCTTACAAGTGTGAAATCTTGCCATTTTAGCAATGTTTGTGTTTGCATTCATATTAACAGCATTATAATACTTAAAGACAGTGAAGTTGTGTTCACTGTGACTGAAATGACATTAAAAGTATAAAATATTTTACATTTTCTAAGCTTGTTGCTTTCTGGTACTCCGACTTTGTATAAAGTAGGGTTGTGACGGTGAGGAAATTTTCCCACTGCTTAATCGATGTGTGACAACACCGGTAATACCGGTATCACCGTGTTTTTTTTTTTTAGTTTTTCCTCGCTTTCCGTCCATTTCAAATAGCTTGTAAAAGTGTTGTGCGCATGTTACTTGCACTTTCAAATTAGCAGCAATTCGGCGTCAATTGCTTGAATTCAATTCAAGCAACAACACAATACAATGTGAACATATAACTTTTATTAACAAAATGAATAAAAATACACAGTGCTATATGCCTAATATAAAATAACAAAAACTGCACAATTTTCGGGTAGTCTTACAAACTGAAGAAACACAGTAACCTGTGGAACCGGTGCTTTTGCATGTCGTTTTGAAACTCTTCTGCCATTGTCTTGTCTTGTCTGTCTCACCTCACTCTTCTTGTCAGCTTCTCCTTACATGATAAATGAAATCTAATCTGTGATGCGACTGTCTTTCGGCATTGAGCAGCCGCGTTCAGTTTTTAATTGTACTGTCTGTTCTTTTAAATTATTTTTATTACTATAAAAAATAAAAACGATGGGGGACGGTGCCACAGTGGGAAAGTGACATACCGGTGTTGCGGCTTAACACCGATATCACCGCCAACACAGACTATCGCAGCAAGCCTAGTATAAAATAATTTTTTTAGATGAATTATTTCAATTTCAACATACAGACTATGGGGCCTTAAAAATAGACAGGGACTGACCTGTCCGTCCTGGCTGAGGTGATGATGGAGCAGCTGTGAATGGGGCTGCTGGTGGGCCGGCAGAATGTGAAGGAATGGAGCAGGAGCATAACCAGGGGCGGCACCAGGGGTCAAAGGTCCTGTGCCACCCAGAGCCGAGGGGAGATTGAAAGGAGGAGGTGTGCCAGCATGGAAACCCTGCTTATCGAACGGCTGAAGAAAAAACAAAAAAAAGTTGCATTAAATAAATACATCATTAAAATTAACAAATTAAAATGATTGTGTAAAAATCAACAACAATAGTATTCTATATATAAATGATATATTATGCAATATATGTATACATACATAAATGGTAAATATTTAAAACATAATTACATACATAAATGTAGATACCTGTGTTTTATTGTAAACAGTTCCACTGATGTCTGGCACCCCAGAATTGCTAGATGTCACAGAGACACCTGGGACACAAAGTAATGGACCATTTATTTTAATTTAGTAGACAGAACACATTTATACACAAGAACAAAAAAACAAAATGTGAAGTGCAAGTATATACCTTTCCCTGGGCCGGAGGCACCAGATTTGGCCTGTGTTTGAGAAGAGTTACTGTAACCTTTGCCGTACTCAGTTCCTGGTGGGCCTTGTGACAGGTCATCGTACCCTTAAAATATACAACAAAAAAAAAACGAATACTCAGAGCACAAAGTATGCATGAGAATTTGTATTTGTGTTTAATCTGCACAAACCTGAGCTAAAGGCATGTTGACCATAGCCGCTGGGCTGCTGGAATGGAGTTGGATTGCTCAGTCCCATGCCGTGCTGCTTGGCTGAAGCAGGGGGCACGAACATGGTAGGGCCGTACTGGAACGCGCTGGGCACACCGGGGTAGTAGGGAAGGCCAGTGTAGCTGTATCCAGGGGGCAGGGCTGGGTTTAGGAAGGGTTGTTGTGTGTTGTGGTGGCCTTGCGGCTGGGGCTGGTTCTGTCCTTGGCTCTGAGCCTGTGGAGGCTGCGCCGTCTGTGGGGCGTGAGCAGAGAGGCTGGTAGAGGGCGCTGGTGAGGTGGATTCACCTCTGCCAAACTTTGTGACATCACCTAAATGGAGAAAAATACACATTTTTATTTCTCCTTTTGTCTATACTGATGTCATGTTCATCATTATGAATCAAAGTTTACAGACCATTAATAAGCAAATGTTGTACCTGAGTAAGGGTTACTGGCGAGGCTCCCATCTCTGCCGGACAGCGTAGCAGTTGGCCCTGGGAATGTGATTCCATAGTAATCCTGCACAGACCAGAAAAAGACTGCAGAAAGAACATTTGGCCAGACTAGGGCTGTCCATTAACTGTCATAAAAGTGATTGTGCTTAACGATGCAGTTTTCTTTTTGTTCATGTTATTTAAAGGCAAGGCAAGGCAAGGCAAGGCAAGTTTATTTGTATAGCACATTTCATACACAAAGGTAATTCAAAGTGCTTTACATAAAATAAAATAAAAACAATACTCACAACAATAAAACAAGGAATTTAAAAACTGAAAAAAAATTATTAAAAAAAAAATTGATTGAAGAGGTTTAAAATGAATTTAAGAAAACGATTATACATATAATATAGTGCAATCAGTTCGGACATCGCACAGTGCTCATTCAATAAATGCACAGCTAAACAGATGAGTTTTGAGTCTACATTTAAATGTGACTAATGTTTTAGCACATCTGATCTCTTCTGGAAGCTGATTCCAACTGCGGGTGGCATAATAACTAAACGCACATTCCCCTTGTTTTGTGTGAACACTTAGTATTTCTAATTGATTCGATTCTAATGATCTGAGTGGTCTGTTATGTTCAGTGAACATGTCTGCTATGTATTTAGGTCCTAGGCCACTGAGTGATTTATAAACAAGTAAAAGTACATTAAAATCAATCCTAAATATAACTGGAAACCAGTGTAAGGACCTGAGGACTGGTGTAATAGGCTCAGATTTTCTGGTTCTAGTCAGAATTCTGGCAGCAGCGTTCTGGATGAGCTGCAGCTGTATAATGGTCTTCTTGGGAAGGCCGGTGAGGAGACCATTACAATAGTCCCCCCTGCTGGTGATAAAGGCATGAACAAATTTCTCCAAGTCTTGACTAACAAAACATCTAATTCTTGCAATGTATTTAAGATGATAATATGCTGATTTAGTTACAGCTTTGACACGACTACTGAAACTAAGGTCTGTCTCCAAAATCACACCAAGATTCCTGACTTGATTTAGTTCGACCCTAGTCAAGTTCAAGTTCAAGTTCAAGTCTGCTTTATTGTTAATTCTTCCACATGTACAGTACATACATACAGAGAATTTAAATTGCGTTATTCTCAGACCCTTGGTGCATACAGATAGCATAAATACAGATTAAATACAAAATATACAAATATACAAATAAGGTAAAAGTAAAAAATCTATATATAAAGCACAAGGCCCCCAAAAAACCTAGAGTTCAAGGTATGCATTCACCTTGAGAACTTCATCTTTTTTTCCAAATGCAATGACTTCGGTTTTTCTTTGTTTAACTGAAGAAAGTTCTGGCACATCCAAATGTTAATTTCTTCAATGCATTGGCAGAGGGAGTCAATTGGGGCTGTAGTCATTTGGAGATAAGGATAGGTAAATCTGGGTATCATCAGCATAACCGTGATAGGCAATTTGGTTCTTTCTCAATATTTGACTTAGTGTGAGCATATAAAGGCTAAACAAGAGCGGTGCAAGAATAAAGCCTTGTGGGACTCCGCATGTCATGGACATCCACTTAGAATTATGCTCCTTTACTCACATAATAACCTCTCCCTTCTAAGTTTGACCTGAACCATTTAATTACCATGCCTGAAAGCCCGACCAAGTTTTCCAGTCTCTCTTGTAGTATGTTATGATCGACAGTGTCAGATGCAGCACTGAGATCTAGTAGTACCAGCTCTGATATTTTGCCAGATTCAGAATTTAAGCGAATACCATTTATTATCTTAATGAGCGCAGTCTCTGTGCTGTGATGCAGTCGGAAACAGATTGAAAATTGTCCAGGTATCCATTTGAGTTTAAGTATTTTTTCAGCTGATTAAAAACAACCTTTTCAATAATCTTGCCTATAAAAAGAAAGATTTGATATTGGTCTATAATTGCAATATGGGTTATCAAGATCTCTTTTCAGAAGGAGTTTAACAATCTGCAGTTTTAAGGGAGTTGGAAAAACCCAGAAAGAAGGGAGCGTAAAATAAAGTAATTTATTACAAAATACCAGCCATTATTGACAATGAACTGGAAAAATTAGGTCTGCTTGATTTTCTTTAGGGTAATGAGCACAAATACACAGGAATAGAGTTACTTTTATTGAAAATGCTAAAATATTTAGTTTTTTGCCCACTTTAATGAACAAGGTCACTCACTTTCCATTAAAGCTTGATATTGTAGTAATAGAAATTAGTTAGTATAATAAGTACAGATTTCTGTAGTATATGATAATATTAAGGTATATATTTCAGGGTTCCCATTCTTTCATGAACACCAGATTCAAGGATTTTTTAAAGCACCATTTATTTTATATCAAATTCACACCCCAGCATATGTGTGTCATGAAAGACCTTACATTACTTAACATTTCATTTACACTTAACATTTACATTAAAAATATCAGAGTAATAATGTTTTGAATGTGTAAGTTTCATAAATTTAGACCGTTTTGAGCAGTTGTGTTCAAAGGAATTTAATGAAATTCATTGAAGTCAGTACTGGTGATAAAAAAAAATCAATTGATAAAATATTGATAAAATATGCATCAAACTACTTTTTGCTGTAGTTCTTGTACAAGATTAAAATTTGAAAGAATTTCTAAATTTTTAAATTAATAAAAAAAAGGTTAAATGTTGTAATAACATGGTAAAAACCTGTTAACATAAAAAAAATTGCACATTCACTCAAAAGATACGTTACTCATTAATAAATAAACTCAAACTAATTTTGTAAATTACTTTTTATTGTAAATCCCATTTTTCATCTTTGACCTAGGAATGCAGCTCAAACATGCAGCTGCTCAAAAGTCAGTATTTTTTGAAAATATTTCATGAGCATTTTAAACCTTGTACATGTGCAAATCTTCAAAAAATATAAGAAATAAAAAATAGGACTTTCTATTTGCTTTTAAAACTGTAAAGCTTTTCATAAAACGTTTTCCAAATTTTCAAGTTCTATTTTTCCTAGCTCATGTTGCAGTTAGTTTTGGGAGTCATTTTAGTACCTCTCCTATCCTGCAACGATCTGCTTGCAGAGGGACTGCAAAAATTAACTCCTAAAATTTACTGCCAGATTCTGGAAGATAAATACTTCAAACAGTGGTACAAGAGGATGTTGTGCTGGTCCTTCAAGAGTCACTCTCAACTTATCTGTCCATAAAGCCTATAAAAATAGTCTTCATGTATTTCACAACACTTCAGAATGTTATTCTTAGTTGTTACTATATTTGGAACTATTTTCGTTATAAAGAAATAGAGCAAAATCAGGCAGTACTTGTTTAATGAACTGTTGAATTAAACCAATATTACATTTGCAAACTCCCTTAATAACTATAAAAAGTTGTCACTCTCCTTATCGCGATCTGTGGCCACACAGAAAATGAGAGCGCGCGAGTGAGTTCTCAAGACTCAAAAGCACGAGCAAATGATACGTTCCGTCATCTGTCATCACGTTAAATGCACGGAACCTGCGGAAATGAGTAGAATTATTATTAATAGCCACAATCCCACGACGAAATTCAAGTCCTGCTCTGTGTTCTCTGCTAATAACCCGACTGTGAATGATGCGAGCGGCGTCACTATGTTGTCACCGAGAAGCTGCAGCCGTGGCGGGTGATGATTTTTGGTGTGCCACAGGGCAGAACAACAACAATGCGCTAAATGTTTCTTTTCCCCTCATTTTTTCAACCAATGACGGAAATACGTCGTAGTGATGAGAAAACTTTAATCCGCATAAACAAGTATTTCTAATATTAATTAAAGCACTGTCAAGGACCTATGTTTGTTTTCAAGTACTTTCCAAGCCTTGAATCCATATGTCTGAAATTCAAGTACCGTATTGGCCCGATTATAAGACGACCCCCCTTTTTTCAGATGTACCTTTTGGAAAAAGGCTTTTTTTTTAACCAAATCTTGTTTTTTCTCAGTAACACACATTTTGTCTTAAATGATTTTAATATTGCTATTTTTCCATTTAATTTTTGTTTTGGAAAGGATGGTAAAAACTGGTCAAAGGTACAAACAACACATTTAAAAAAAATAACAATTTTTGATTACCATAAAAAAACCAAAAACAGGTAGCCAGCTGATCAGTGGACATTTGGCGATCATCTATAGTTTAGCCTACCAACTCTTATTAACAGTAGAAGTTAAAGCTTCAAATCTGGGTACGGTATTACGTTTTAAAATCACAAAGGGAGTTTAGTCCCATCAGGCTTAATTGTGACGCACGACTCATGCAGCTGTAAGGTTTGCTTTTCTTTTGTTTGTTACTCGCAATCTTCAACACGCATTACATTACGTATTTCATGGCACCTTTGTTTTATGTGTATTTGGCGCCACCTATTTTTGTGGGTTTATTATTGACATGTCAAAGTCTAGACCTGAATATAAGACGACCGCGTTTTTTTCAGATGTATTTCCAAGAAAAAAAAAAACATTGTCTTATATTCGGGTCAATACAGTACTTTCAAGTAGCTTGGGAACCCTGTATTATTGATATTAATGTTATTATAATTACACTGCATGAATTATATACCACAACCACAAGATATTCTTAAGTCCTAAATTCTTCACTTTAAACTAGATTTTAATAATTTTTCCAATTATTTTACACAAAGGAAGAGCTTTGATTTCTGCATTTTTATTTTATTTGCTTATATTCTCTATTTTTATTTGGGTGGCCATTTTAAATTGACTGGAATCTAGAATGGTCATATTGTCTCAAATGCTCATAACCAAATAACCATAATCAGGCGATTACATAATAATAGCAACAAGCTTGGGTCAGGCCGATTAGTCTTTGGGTTTTTTGAGCTGACAACTGCACATGCTTGGCCCATTACCAGATATTAGCTCTCCCATTCAAAATGTTTCCTACCAACAGCCTTGTATATGTGTGAATATCAGCAGTTATGTCTCATATCATAGATCTATATCTGCCATTCTGCTCTCATTGTCAGTCAACTAATAATCAAGAAAAAACAAGCTCAGCAGCGCTAAAGAGAATTTGATGGGCTCAGACTCACCATTGGTAGTCTGGATTGGAGCATGTGGAGGTCTTCATAGCCATAAATCTGCTGTACAACACAAAGGCGAACTTTCAGCACTTCACAGACTATAAATGTTACTGAAATCAATATGCAGTATTTCAGTATTCACAGACTTAATGCTTATACTTCATCACATAAAAAAAAATACACATCAAAAACACTTTACAAGTCACACACACACACAATAACACACCACTATACAAGAGCACATAAAAGCAACACCATGAAATCACCCAGCCCAAAACAAACAAACAAACACAAAAATCCTGAAATTCCACATACACTTCAATACTTCCCAGAGGACTGAAAGCTGATCTGTTTTGAATTAAGAGGATGAGGGTGCTTACCGGATAGGCAGGCAGCAGACCTCCGGGTCCCATGATGTACTGGTTAGGCAGCAGTGGAGGAACCCCCTGAGAGAGATTAGGAGGAACTTTACCTGCACACAGACAGGGAAGAGTTTTTGGAGAATGAAGAATAGCAGATTTCCCCCTCAACTCAAATGGACGCAGGAGCTAATGATAAGATTGGAAGCAAATATGAAAATTATAAACACCTTTTTTAGTTGTTTATATACAAACCCAATTCCAAAAAAGTTGGGACACTGTACAAATTGTGAGTAAAAAAATGAGGGCTACTTTCACAAAATCTCATCAAACTTAGATTTTATCACCAATAGAATATAGAAACATATCAAATGTTATGAAAGTGAGACATTTGAAATGTCATTGCCAAATATTGGTCATTTTGATTTCAGGAGAGCTCACATCCAAAAAAGTTGGGAGTAGCAAATAAGGCGGGAAAAGTTAAATGTACATATAAGGAACAGGTGGAGGACCAATTTGCAACTTATTAGGTGAATTGGCAACATGATTGGGTTTAAAAAGAGCCTCTCAGAGTGGCAGTGATGGGCAGAGGATCACCAATTCCCCTAATGCTGCGGTGAAAAATAGTGGAGCAAAATCAGAAAGAGTTTCTCAGAGAAAAATTGCAAATAGTTTGAAGTTATCATCTACAGTGCAAAATATCATCCAAAGATTCAGAGAATCTGGAACAATCTCTGTGCATAAGGGTCAAGGCCGGAAAACCATACTGGATGCCCGTGATCTTCGGGCCCTTAGACGGCACTGCATCACATACAGGAATGCTACTGTAATGGAAATCACAACATGGGCTCAGGAATACTTCCAGAAAACATTGTCGGTGAACACAATCCACCGTTCCATTCGCCGTTGCCGGCTAAAACTCTATAGGTCAAAAAAGAAGCCATATCTAAACATGATCCAGAAGCGCAGGCATTTTCTCTGGGCCAAGGCTCATTTAAAATGGACTGTGGCAAAGTGGAAAACTTTTCTGTGGTCAGACGAATCAAAATTTGAAGTTCTTTTTGGAAAACTGGGACGCCATGTCATCCGGACTAAAGAGGACAAGGACAACCCAAGTTGTTATCAGCGCTCCGTTCAGAAGCCTGCATCTCTGATGGTATGGGGTTGCATGAGTGCGTGTGGCATGGGCAGCTTACACATCTGGAAAGGCACCATCACTGCTGAAAGGTATATCCAAGTTCGAGAACAACATATGCTCCCATCCAGACGTCGTCTCTTTCAGGGAAGCACTTGCATTTTCCAACATGACAATGCCAAACCACATACTGCATCAATTACAACACCATGGCTGCATAGAAGAAGGATCCGGATACTGAAATGGCCAGCCTGCAGTCCAGATCTTTCACCCATAGAAAACATTTGGCGCATCATAAAGAGGAAGATGCGACAAAGAAGACCTAAGACAGTTGAGCAACTAGAAGCCTGTATAAGACAAGAATGGGACAACATTCCTATTCCTAAACTTGAGCAACTTGTCTCCTCAGTCCCCAGACGTTTGCAGACTGTTATAAAAAGAAGAGGGGATGCCACACAGTGGTAAACATGGCCTTGTCCCAACTTTTTTGAGATGTGTTGATGCCGTGAAATTTAAAATCAACTTATTTTTCCCTTAAAATTATACATTTTCTCAGTTTAAACATTTGATGTGTCATGTATGTTGTATTCTGAATAAAATATTGAAATTTGAAACTTCCACATCATTGCATTCTGTTTTTATTCACAATTTGTACAGTGTCCCAACTTTTTTGGAATCGGGTTTGTACATGCCTGCAACAAGTCACTGTGAGAGAATCATTACAGAAATCTGTCTATTTGTTTCCAAATGTCTATATGTTTGATGAATAATATTGCAGTACTATTTTAGCATCCTGGTTTTTATATTTTTCAAAATGTGGTACTGTTACTTACTACTATTTTAAATGTAAAATAAAATACACTAAATGTAAATGTACTATTGCTAGTCACTATTGCATCAAAGCTGTACTTCAAATTATATGTATGCAATAAACTTAAGTTTAAAGTATGATTCAAAAGGTTTTTTTAAAGATGCATTAATTTGATCAAAAGTAACATAAGACATCTATAATATTAACAAAAATTTATTTTTTAAATAAATGCTACTCTTTTGAACTATTTACAAATTTTTTTTTTTTACAAAAATATTAAGCAGCAACTATTTCCAACATTAATATGAAATGTTTCTTGAGCACCCAGCTTTGCCATTACATGACTAAATTACATTTTAAAAATATAAAAAAAAAAATGAAATGTTATTTTTTGTGGTCGAACACTTCGGCCAAACAGAAAAACTTATCGGCCGATATTTTAAAAATGGCAGATATATCGCAGATATATATTATATAAATACGCATTTATATAATTTAAAAAAATCTTTGAATGAATAATGAGCATTTAACTTTACAAACCTTGCAAACTTAGTCGAATCTAGTTGAGATCTTGTGAAGTGTGCATGTGACCAGCATGATTGCGTGTGTTCTGTGACAGTCGGTCCTATGGTCCGTGCAAATTGAATACGGACAGGAGGAGAGATCAGCTTCACTGGAGACGTGCGATCGACAAACTTTAAGCTCGTGATTTCAAATTATGCTGCACTTTATGCATTTGCCCACTGTCATATTCATGTCATTTTCACTGTGTGCTGTATGTAAAATGAGTGTTACCTTGGCTTTATTTGGTTACAGTGTTTACTTCCTTTTTAATTATATTTTTATTAAATATTTATTTGTGAAAAATACTTGGTCTTCTAGAGTATAAGTATGTTTATTTTACACGTTTATTTTTAAATCCATTTTCAAATGATTTCAAATTTCTTAAATATGAATGAAAATAAATACAATTATATCGGCTTTATATAGACCACATCTTCCAAGATATCGGCATCGGTTGTCAAAAAACCCATATCGGTCGACCACTAGTTATTTTAAATTGTACTAATATTACACATTGTTACTGGTTTATGCAGCCTTGTTGAGCATAAAAGACTCCTAACTTTTTAATGGTAGTATATACATACATAAAAAATGCAAATGTGATTTTTGCAAGCTCTGAAGAAACAAATGAATTGGGAATTAAAACCATAGCAGAACACCCACAAACCAGCCCTACTATAAGGAAACGCATCTAAACGATATGAATGGTATTATGATACTACATGGTATTGTGATGCTTGGTTATGATTAAGGTGATGTGACAACACTGATTTGTGCTCTCTCTCACCACTGGAGGAAGACAGTAGCGGGACAGTCCTGACACCGGAAGGTGTGCTACCATTGGTGCCGTGACCCAAAGCTCCAGACCCGTGCAGACTGTTGCTGCCACTCGCTGAGCTGCTAACATTGCTGCTGGGCAGAGCGGACACAGGCGGCGAGGAAAACGCCATCGATGAGGGGGCGAGAGAGTTCACGCTGTCCACACTGGTATACTGAAGACAAATACAGACAGAGGTGGTGAAGAGAGAGTGTGCGCGTGTTCGTGTCTGTGTGTGTGCATCCTAAAGAACTCACTGTAAGTGAAGATGTGGTGCAAAGTGCCGACACAGAGGAATGGCCACTGCTCACATGACTACAGGAAAAACAGGCAGTGTCACGGATATAAGTATCCCACTTAACATTTGAGGAAAAGAACTGTATTACAAAGAAAAGGTACAATTAAGCATCTTGCTCACCTGCTGAGGGGAGGTAAGCTGGCAGAGGACAGCTCAGATACCAGACTGGGCAGAGCAGAGCTGTGTGGTGTAACAGAAGGGGGCAACAGTGAGGATGAGGCAGAAGGGGCAGCACTTGTGCTGCTGGCCAGAGAGGGAGACTCTTGTTTTTGAGTGGAGGAACTCGATGTGGCTGATGGAGAAGGCATAAATGTCATATATTACAAAAATAAAGCAAATACAGCTTGAATGCATATGACACAGAAAGAAGGGTAAAAATGAGGAGTTTGACTTACTGTCTAAAGCAGCAGAGGTCCTCGCACCATTGAAACCGTTCTGTGAGAGATGCAAACAAAGTGTATTGAATCAATATAGGCAACATAACCTCCTTGATGTACAACAGTACTGTGCACTAAAGAAACAACATGAGAGTACCTTCAAAAAAGGCTGCATTTACTTGATCAAACATACAGTAAATATAGAGCTTCCGACGAATATATCGTTTTTGCGTATTATCGGCTGATAGGAGCTGTTGCGATAATCGGTATCGGCGAATAGCCGCCGATATGATTGTTTTTTTGTGTTTTACGAAAGATAATGCAGATAAAATGCTTGAAATGTTATAATTACTTAGGTGTCCAGCAGAGCGAGCTCCCATTGTTTTCTAATGGCGACCTGGAGAAAACACTTTAAGCTTAAGTCTATGGAAAACCATTGAAACTTTGAACGGCCATATCTCTGTAACAGCGCGGCGATTCCGCACCAAATTCGGGGGATCCCTTCAGCTCGAGGAACCCTCTCGAACAAGAATCGAGTCGTACATCTACAGGCCCTCTTGCGACTGGACACACCCGCGCGATAGCCCCCTGAATTCGGGCGTAGGATGGTTAAATTTGCCCCCGGCACCCCCCCCCCGGCGACGAAAGATCTAGGCGATTTTTTACCGGATCGGCAGGCAGAATCTGTTTTTATCCACAGGAATTTTACACTTGTCTAGTACAAATATGGTCGCTTTGGTTCATAATTACAGTGTATACGTTTTTCTTAAAAAACCCTCAAAAATTGGAAGTGAAATGTAACAACATGCCCCGTAGGTGGAACACATTGTAACATCCGAGGGGCATGTTGTAACTTGACCATATAACAGCTTAAAATCTTATCTGATCGAATGATCAAAAATATACAAGGACACACTTCAAATATTTTTAATGAAAAATGTACTTAAGCCAGAATTTAAATTTTACTTTGGTAAAATAAATATTCAAACCACGTGCGTTACAACTAACCCCCCCGTTTGTGCATCGCGCTCCCCTATATTATATTATGTCACACTTCACACTTCTCTAGTTAGTTTCGTCTGTGTGTGAAGACAGTAGTGCAGATTCGTGAATGAATGTTCCGAAGTGAAATCAACTTCAAAGGAATAAAGTTGAATGGAACTGAACTGAATTAAAGTTGAATAAACTTAAACTTTACTGTTAAGTACACTGATGTCAGACTCATTTTGGATAATAAAGTTTATTTTTAAATTGTTAAATACCGTGCCTCCATTACATATCTTTGTCACATCATTATAAGTGTTTGATCACCACATTTGAGGTGATCATTTAAAAAAATGTGTTTAGTCTAGCTATCTGTTTATGCCTCTACTGTATTCTATAGTACAGTACCAGTCAAATGTTTGGACACACGAATGGAAAAGTGTCCAAACTTTTGACTGGTACTATACTATAATATACACAAATAATATCGGCCAATATATCAATATCGGCTTTTTTTTACTCCCTAATATCGGTATGGGTCCCAAAAAACCCATATCGGTCGGCCTCTAGTAAATACAGTAATATTGTGAAATACTATTACAAAAATAGAATGATTTTGTTTAAAATATTTTAAAATTTAATTTATTCCTGGGATGGCAAATCTGAATTTTCAGAAGCCATTACACTCCAGTCTTCAGGTCACATGATCCTTCAGAAATAATTCTAAAATGCTGATTTGCTGCTAAAGGATTTTTTAGAAAAACAGAAAACAGTTGTGTTGCTTAATATTTTTGTTAAAACTGTGAAAGAACATTTAAAATTGAAAACAATTTTTGATGCATTCTTGCTGAATAGAATATTCAATTACATTCAGATATAATTATATATAAAAAAAACAATCTAAAAAAACTTTCAGAACCCAAACCTTGCCACAGTAGTGTAATAGTGAACATAATTTTTGGTGATGTAACCCTTTAACTGAGAAATCAACTTTAAATTTTCACAGCTCTGTCTGTACTCACTGTCACAGGTCCAGAAGGCTCCTTGCTCTGAGAGAAGGTCAATCTTGAGTGAGGAGCCACACCGCAGTCAAAGCTGTTACCCGCCGATGATGCAGCGGAGGAGGAAGAGGAGGATGAAGAGGACGAAGGGGCCGCGGCCAAGCTGGGGGTGGTGTGGGAGGGGGCGAGGCTGGGGAGAGGTACCGAGGGAGAGGGGTAGATACTGTCAGAAGAGGCCAGAGGCAGCAGCAAAGGGACCGGACTGGTCAGAGATTCACTGCAGGGGAGATCATGGGAAACGTATTAGCATGCAAAATGGAGAGATTTTATAGCTAAAGAGAGAACATTGGTTTGAAAGACATGCGTTGAGAGATTAAGGAAAATCATCAATACATGAAGTCCACTGCTCAAAGAAAAAAAAAACATCAGCAAGACCATTTTGTCCTCAGTGCTTCCATTTCTCCCACTGACTGACCTGATTGGTTTAGAGTAAAGGCTGCTCTGTGACTGAGGAACCACAGCAGCCTCCCTTATGGGTTCACTGGTGCAGTTCTCCGACTGGCCGAAGTCCGGCAGGGCAGATTCTGAACCAAAGTCCAGGGCACCAAACTGCACATTTAGACTGGACACATCTGCTGAGCCGGGCATCTCTACAGCAGACGCGGGAATCTGGATGTGTACAAATATACGCATATTAAAAGTTTGTGTTTTTTTTTTCTTTTCTCAATTAAAAGACCATTTAAACATTTTGTGATACTGACTTTCAAATTAATAACTAATGCAAGCCAGAAACATAACGGCAAAAAAATATAAACATGTCAAAGCAATTCATCTGTGCATTTTCTGTGCATTGTCTTTGTAACTTGCTCTCGCCTCTATTCTGGTAACACCCACTTTTCACAATTCAATAAATTCCAGATGGATAAAATCAAGCCCCACCCTACACTCTTTATGCTTGAAAACTGAACCCAGAAATAAGCCAGATTATGTAAGCAAACTGGCTTTCGAAGGCCATTTCATGTATGTTTATCTAGAAACTGTAGTTTGTAACAGACAGTTCACTGAGAGATCTCACAAAGCCTTCCAACTCAATGCTTTTTTTAATCTCTAGTCACCTTTGAAGTGGGAGGTATCCGTCGCTTTTGAGTCTTTATCTGCCGCTGCTGTGTGCTGCTGCCCTGAGATTCGGCTGCCTGTGAGGGGGCCATCGAGGGCCCGTTGCGGTTCTGAGAAGGTTCCGGTGCTTTAGGAAAGGCTTCCAGTGTGCTCGGGGCAGGCGAAGGGGCACTCAGTGATGGAGGGCTGGGCTGCCTGGCTAGAGGCCCTGTGTGGGTCATGGAGCCCTGCTGTTGCTGGGCTAGTTGGCTTAGCACCAAAGATGGCTCTGGCTGCATCTGAAACTCCCCTACAGTGCAAAAAATTCAGAAAAGGCATTCACATTAAAAAAAAAATGGATGCAGTGTGAAGATCATTGGAATTAATAGTTTCAATTGTTTTAAAAGATGCTTGTACATGTTATTTGTGTAGAAACATCAGATTTTGGTGTGAACAGATCAAAAGTGTTAATGCATAGCCATGTGTTTGCAAGACTGAACAAGTTTGTTTTTCTGGTTCAGTAAACCATTTGTAACACTCACGACTGAATTGAGAGGGGAGTGAAGCGGAGCTCTGTGTTCCAGGAGGTTTGATGTCCCAGGAGAAGGAGGAGGGGACAGACATCCCCGTCCCCACCAGCCCCCCTACAGGGGTGCAGTTGGTCCCTGTGCTGGAGGGCTGGGAGGTAAGCTGCCCAAGACCAGGCCCCTTCAGCTGTTCCAGTATTTGCTGCCCAGCCGTCTGCCCGAGTTTTGGACCACCCAGCTCTCCAAAACCAGAACCCAAAACAGAGGACTGGAAAAAGACACAAAGGAGGGGGAACCAATTCAGATCTCACCTCTACCAGCTCTAGTGCATTTGAACAATATACCACAATACAACTATTCTTAAAGTAACGAACTAGAAAGTAAAACAAATAATCGGTGTAGTAAATGCCACTCCATCTGAAAGCAGGTGATGGAGATTTACTACTAATCACGGAACCGGCTTTACTGACGAGATGCTCATGACAATCGCATACGATTAATGGCACAGCCCTAGATCCTAACGCGATCAAGGTCCAGAAACGTAGCAAGGACATCGTTAAAATAATCCATGTGACATCAGTGGTTCAACCATTAATTTATGAATATATGTTGTTTATGCTTTGATCTGAACGTAAACAATGTATCCGCGTACATACTCCATCGCTGTTTTACGTGTGTGATACTCTCCAAAATGGCGCCAGGGTGACGCGGAGGAGAAGAATTGTTGAATAAAGTCGTTATTTTGGTTTCTTTTGCCCAACGTTCTCGTAGCTTTGCAAAATTACGGTTGGACCACTGATGTCACATGGATTAATTTAACAATGTCCTTACTACGTTTTTGGACCTTGAACGTGATGGTTCCCTTGCTGTCTATGTCAGGGACAGAGAGCTCTCGGAATTCATCAAAAATATCTTAATTTGTGTTTCGAAGATGAACGAAGGTCTTACAGGTTTGGAACAACATGAGGGTGAGTAATTAATGACAGAATTTTCATTTTTGGGTGAGCTATCCATTTAACATAGGTTTCATAAGTTACTGCCATTCATCCTCTAGAAAACGGTTTTCTAAATGCTATAAATCAGGCCTGTGGATTGTCTCACCAGGGTGGCGTGTGTGTAGCAGTTGGAACCAGCAGATGTGCCTCCGTTTCGAGCAAGCTGGTGGTGGGAGTTGGTGAAGACTAGACTGTGGCCAAGCCCCTGAGAGGAGCCCATGGCCTTCAGACCTCCCACCTCCTCACGGTCCACAGGCTTCTGCAGCAGAGTTGATAGATCCAGACTACAACGAAAAACACTAAATAGTCAGTGAAAGAAACATAAGCTATATGCAAATGCGGTAATCATCACAAGATTGGAATGAAATGAGAAACCCAGTCCTGACTTTATTACCTTTGGCCAGGTGTGATGTGGTTCTCAGTTGGAGGTGCACAAGAGGAAGTGAACACTTTGGTCTCAGAGAGCTTTGGAGATTAAATAGGGCCAGTTAGTACTTTTATTTTTGTAGCAGTAAAATGTGAAATATTTTTTTCTACAAATATGAGATGAGAGATATCATGAAAGAGATATAAAATTATACAAGCAATATATACATTTTAAATAGAAATAGCAATATATAACAATAATTATAAATAATATTTAAATGATTTTAAATTATATTATACATTTTATAATGTAATAATTTTAAAGATTTTAAGAATTTACAACATTTTAAATATATAACTTTTATATAACACACACAAATGATAAAAGACAGATTTGTTACTAAATTAATTTCTATAAAAATTAAAAACTGTTTACCATCACAATTGTCTACAATACTACCCTTTAACATTTCTGACAACACCTATACAGTGCACAGCAGAATTAGTACACAACACACCCCCCTCTCGTACATATTAAAGATGTATTTTCTTAATGATCACTAATTTAATTCATAGGAATATGGCAAAATTGAAATGTATTAAACATGTTCTTAATAAAAACAGAGAAATACATGTCATTAATATCTGTAAAATAAGAAACTTAGACATTTTTTTGTTTAAATGAAGGATTGCAGAATTGAGTACAACCTAGATTTAATTCAACCAAGTGTAATATTCTAGAACTTAATATGTCCTCCATAACTCGAAGTACACTGCTCTGACACTTCTTGGCACTGAGTGTACAAGTTCATGACAAATTTTCACATCTGTGCTGTTTAACTACTGGAGGACGACCTCCTTAAATGCCCTGGTCTTTAATGGGGAGTTTTGCTCAGCTCTTCTCTACAGAATCCCCCACAGCAGCTCAAGAGTGTTAAGATTGAGTGAAATACATGTCCACTGAAGGATTTTCAACTCAGGAGAATGAATATCTTCATTGTCATGTTTAAAAAAATGCCCAACAATGCAGGGAATGAGAAGAGGGTAGCACCTTCAGTTTCAGGTTTTTGTATTACATCACAAAGTGGTGTGTGAATTCATGAAAGCGTTGATAAAGTACAACTCCCTCACACCTTCAGCACTCATACATTCCTATAGAAGAGCTTTACTACCACTGAATGCCACTGTGGGAACCAGGCACTTCTCACTATATTGTTCCTATAGAAGCACCATAACATTTTGGATGCTGTTAGATCTGAAATTATTGAATTGGTCTCATGAGACCAGAGTTTGGATTCCCAGAAGTCTATATTTTGTAAATATGGGCCTTGGAAAAAGCTAAATGAGTTTATTGTGCTTTGGCTACAGTTGGTAGTTCTGGTGTGGATAAACAACCATGCATGTCCCTTCTGCATGCTGCATCTTACTCTGTGAGAGAAAGTGTCACTCTTTTCACAGCTTTTGCCGGCTCTGAGACACTTTCACAGTGTTTCTCCTGCTCTTTTTCTTGCAAAAACTCACTAATCACTAAATGAATGCTTAAAGTGAAGACATGATTATTTCAGGGGCCTTTTCACAAGTCCATTGTTTTTGAATTTCTGTGTTACTTTGGCTATATTTTCACACTTAAAACAATAATTTGGTATTCCTCTTGTACCATTGTCCTCTATTATGCAAAAAAATAAATCTCCTGACAGTTCTCTCTCAAGTGGTTTCATTGTTGTCAGCATTAAGTCAGAGTATGATTCAGTGGGCCATATAACACTTAATTATCAAGAAATGACTTACCTTTAACAGTTTTGGTTCAACATACTTACCTGTTGATCAATACTTGCCTTAACCTTAAACCAGAATTTTTTTTTTTTTTTATTAACTTTCAGGAGGGTGTACTCATTTTTGCAACACATCATTTTATCACTTTGATAAGAAAATTGTGTTTTCTTGAATAATTTTAACATTCTTCTTTGGTAACTGATCAAGCAGACTTGCTGGAATATTATATCTCTAAAAAACCATAACATGTCTTCTAAGCAAAGAGTAATTGCTGAATTTGTTAAGTTTCAGAGGGGGTGTACTCATTTATGCTGTGCACTGTACCATGTCTTTTCAGGCTTATTAATTTCAAGCTCTGTAAATCCCATAATTCACAGGAGGTTAATTATAGCGCATGACTCACACTCACATCTTCACTCCAGTCTTCAGCTGCCCACTCGTCCGAAGTGTTCTGCCATGCCACTGAACAGACCGTGTCAAAGAGGGAACGAGAGATGAGAGTGGGCCTAAGGATTGGGAAATAAGTTCTGTGCAATAGAGGTCTCTTACCTGTCCCATCTGTAGTGTCATTGGCCTCCGTCTCCCAGACATCAGTGTGTGAATTTGATGACCCGCTGTTTGCGGTGTAGTCTGCAGGGTTAAAGGTTCTGCAGGAGGATACACAGAGTGTAAGACAGGATTTCAGGTGGCTGCTGTATGATAATGAGAATATTCTAGGTTAAAATATAATTTGACTGATACTCACCCCATCCCTTGTGCTGTAAACCTGCTGGTAACTGGAGCCCGACCTCTGCCTCTACCTCCCGACACTGAACAAAAAACAAACTCATGATACATGCTTACAAATATTTGCTTATATCGTAACCAGTTGACCAGACTGAAATTTCTTTTACTTTTTAAGTTATACTTTGAGAAAAATATTTATGTATGTACCCATGAAGGAGTGTTGTTTGATTGTTATTGTGTTAAAGTTGTGTGCCAAAAAAAAAAAAAAACTCATGACCACTAGGGATGAGTCAGGATGGTCAAACATCCTAAATGTCCAACAGCTAGATTTTTAAATTCCACTTCAAAAAGGGAGATGCAACTTATCACAGAAGGATTTAATGGGCTGCTGACAGTCTATAGCTGCTAAAACTGTCAGGCTGTTAGGGGGGTAAAACCCACTCTGAGAAATTCATCCCCTTTAAAGCACCACTGCTACAGACATCAAAGCAATGCTTTCGAAACTTCAAATCACCTGCTATTAGTAACAATTCTATCTCAGAGTTTTTAAGGACTATGGTAATTTTATGTAACTGAAAATTGAGTGTTTACTATTGTCATTTTGCATTATTGACACTATTTTCCTATTTAATACTGTAAAGTTTCTTTGACACAATCTGTATTGTTAAAAGCGCTATATAAATATAGCCAGTCACCCTAGTAAAGAGCTATATCTATAAATCTCTAAAAACTACATCTGATTGGAGTCTGGTGGACATGAGTCTAATCATACAGGGCTTCCCTAATGCCGAGTTCACACTGCATGATTTTAGCCTGATTTTTCACTCGCCGACAGGTTTTGCGAAATCGCTGACAAATGGCCGAAATCGGAGGCAAATCGGTGCTCGTTCACACGAGTAACAATCACGTGGTGTGAATTATCAAAGACGCGATCTGAGGGAAACGCCGACACCCGCAAAATATTTGGCATGCTAAATATCTGGAGCTGTCGGCGATTCACAATTACGCTGTGTGCAATGATTTCTGACTGAAAACTACACCGGCGATGACCTACAGCCAATGAGAGACCAAGATACAGGGCAGAGGGAAGTTTGTGGAGGAGTTATCAAAACCCCCCAAGGAAAAAATTATCAGTATTATTTACCTCCAACTCTCTTTGCAGAACACCCAATTAGGGCTGTGCGATTTGGGGGAAAATATCAAATTGCGATTTTTTTGACAGATATTGCGATTGCGATTTGATTTGCGATTTTAAATTTGCAAAGTCAAGCTTCAGCTCAATATTGCCAATAATGTGCCGCACAGTATGGGTATCATTACCCTGCTGAAAAAAACAATAGAAACCATCACAGAAATTCTTATAGTTTCCATTAAACCATTACAAAATTCCTTTTTGTTTTGGGCATTATTCCAATAGGAATTACTGTTGTTCTATTGGTTGCCATCTGCCAGATTACACCCACCAATAGAATCCATCAAATAGACACCCATTATAGTTTACATTAAAACCGAACAAATTCCCATTATAACCCTGAAAGCCATTACATTTTTTTTGTTTTGGGTTCTATTGTTTTTTTTTTCCCCAGCAGGCAAGATTATAATGGCATAACTACTTTTACAGAATTAACTTAATAACTGAATTTCACAGAAAATATTTTATTTTTTATAAATAAAGAACTGTAAGTCAATTATTAGAGTATTACATATGTTACATAGGCTGATTTATTCATTTTAAGTATTTGGGATTTTAAGAACAAGTGGAAAATGTGCTGAATGTTTCATTTCATCCAAATGAAATTGGCAAAGCAGTTAGACTGAATTTACATTAGTTTTCAATGCGGAGCCAGGAGCGAGTCGACACGGGTTGCGCGCGTGCGTCAAGCCTCATCCATACTGCCAGATGCGCTCGTGGAGACTTGCGGAGCCGGGTGCGAGTATAAACGAGCATTACGAGACAGGCTGCGTGAGTGCGGCAAGCGTGAACGGCTCGTCCGTGACGCGGGATTCGCGCCGCGTGGGGCAGAGAGGAGCTAGTATGAGAAGCATTCACAGACACAGGCTGTGTGTGCGCTCTTCTGAATTGGGAATAGCCAACATGCATCATAAACCTATTTCAAATTAATCTGTTGGGGAGATAAAAATGTGTAAGAAAACGTTCATGTACTAACAAAAACATCTAAGAATGTATCTTTTATTCTCCAGTACTGAAAACAGAACCGATAAGGGAGCTCTTGATATACGCTGTGACGCAGCTCTTGGGAATTACCTTTTTTGTTCGTTGTCTGTCATTTCGAAGCTTAAGTTGCATATGTTTTTCTTTAGTTTTAATTTGCCTAACTATATGGTGTCTACTGACCCCAAAGTTAAGACCACCCAAAATAATTCCCCTCTCTGTCTCTCTCCCACTTTTGTTTTTTATTTATTTATTTTTGTATTTTAATTGTGGTGTTTTACGCAGTTTGCTAGAGCAGTGCTGATTGGGGAGAACGGATGTGCGCTCACTCTATTGGTTAGTAAGACTGCAACTAAAGGCTGGCAGTCATGCATATGCTCTGGAACAGATTAGGAAATCGCAACATCTCAAATCGCGATTTCGATTCGATTTTCGATTATCCGTCACATCCCTACACCCAATCCCTGTTCCCTTCATCTCCCTCCTGCATAATCAGTTTTTATTTTTCTCCTTGTAGCCGGAAATCAGCTCACAGACAATTCGCGAGCTATATATATATTTATTATTTTTTTATCTATAATTACAGATTGCTCGGAACATCCAGTCTGACGCACTCGGGTTCTCGCGTTATTTCCTTATCACTTCTCGCATGTGAACGTAGTTTGCGGACCAGACAGAGCTGTAGTCGATTCTTCCTATTGTGAAGTCATGCCGTGTGAAACCCCCTGTCGCCGATCCACCGTGCAATGTGAACACAGCAGCAACTAAACGCTACCCCAGATAGTCACACCCAGATGCGAAAACACGCAATTCGACTAGTTTGAAAATCGTGCATAAAATACATGGGTGAACTCGGCTAATTCAGAAAACCCAGCTACTCGATTTTGTAAATGTTAGTTTTGGCACCTCCCTAATAAGCATAACTGCGCGAAATACTGTGTGGGAAATGTTTTCCACATGTGTGCGCGGCTCACCTCCTCCCCTCTTCCCCTGCTGCCACGGTCCAGCACCCTCTCTCAACCAGAGCGGGTCCACACCATTCTCCTCCTTCCTCGCTATGAAAGTAAAAAAGTGAAAGTGACATGTGGCCAAGTATAGTGACCCATACTTGGAATTAGTGCTCTACATTTAACCATCCAAAGTGCACACACACAGCAGTGAACACACACACACCATGAACACACACCCGGAGCAGTGGGCAGCCATTTATGCTGCGGCGCCCGGGGAGCAATTGGGGGTTCGGTGCCTTGCTTGAAGGGCAAATCAGTCGTGGTATTGAAGGTGGGAGAGAGCGCTGTACATTCACTCCCCCCACATACAATCCCTGCCGGTACGAGACTCGAACCCGCAACCCTTGGGTTATGACTCTCTAACCATTAGGCCACGACTTCCCCCTGAAAAGAAACGTAGTTTCTTTTCTATATAGATAATAAAATAAAATCCCACATAAATCTTTTACAATTTAAAACCTACTCACACACAATTAAACGGACCAAACTATTGTCTAAATATTGTTGCCGAACACAAACAAAACGGCTATGTAAACAAGGAAATCTCACTAACACACTCACATTGCCGGTTGCGACTGGTCCCTCTGCCACGACGGCTCGCTCCTCCACGACCCTTGCTGCTTTCCCGCTCTTTCTTCTCCCTGTTCTCCTTGTTTTCCTTACTCTCTGTGGAGGTGGCATCCTTTCCAAGACTTTTCTTTTTCCCCACTGTTTCCCAAGAGGTCTGCACGACGACCGAGAGATGAATTAGTGGTAGTCATGTAGTCAATGAAAAAAAAAACTAAAAGAGGATAATCACACAACAGATGCCAATGCAGTGTCATTTTACATAACTGTTTTTTTTTTTTTTTTAAAGGTTGCTTATCATATTGTTGTTGAATCATTACTGCTGATGAAGGACATTTAGGAGCTTGTATTATGGCACAGAGGTGGAGGCAGAGGTCTGTTATGACACAGGATTACCTTCTGATCAACACTACAGAAGCGACCCACTTTCTATTTTAGAGTTTCATTCCCAGAAATCATTCAAACAAATCCTAGTCTATAAGCAGGGGCCTCTCAAATTTCTCCACAACAATCACAGATGTTTTATCTGAAGTAGATTAGCATCAATCACACATGAATCTGGACATTAAGCACTGTGGTATGTTCATCATTTAGCTAAAAAAGAAAAACACAACACATGCAGAAAAATAAAGAGCCCAGCTAGACACATCATTGTTCTGCCTTTAAAGGCCTGCCACAAAACAGCTGACAGTAGCGACATTATTAGTAAAACCAGTTCCCATTTTTCAAAAAGTCATCATGAGTTTTAGTGCCTACTAAGCAGTCTAGACCACATATGCATCTGATAGATAAGATTTTTACCGAATCAGAAGTTCCCTCAAGCAGGAAGTTGATGGCTCTGTTGACATCCTCGTTGCTGTCGTGAAGAGCAACCATACAATCGTCTTGGTTCTTCCCTGTAACCTCCATGAGCTGTGAGCAAATATGGACACCGCTAGGGTTAAGAGAGGAGTTAAAGGGGTCATATGATTTAAATTTTTCCTTTCTCTCTTTGAAGTGTTACAAGCTCTTGGTGCATAAAGAAGATCTGTAAAGTTGCAAAGACTAAAGTCTCAAATCCAAAGAGATATTCTTTATAAAAGTTAAGAGTCAACCACGCCTACCTAAAACGGCTCGTCCCAACACGTCCCCACATGTCTACGTCACAATGTGGGAAGATTTGCATAACGCCGCCCAAATGTTCACGCAAAGAAAGAAGGCGTAACTTTTTATTCTCGCTTTAGTATTGTTGCTGCCGCCATGTCGTGAAGACGCTGTGTGTTTCGTTGTGAAAGCGAAACTACTTTGTTTGGCCTTCCAAAAGAGGACGATATCCGCTTAGTCATGCCTAGAGCTGATCCGTGCTGGTCGCTGAGGAAATACATCAACTTCGCGCTGTGGATCGTCGGATCGGCTTTCACTGTGGACGAAGCGGAGTCCAGCCCGAGGTCGTCACATGTGTTTGCCGCAAGCCCGACGGCCGCTCCTTCATCGAATCCGCCGGCAGCCACTCACTCAAGCCCGCTGGCCTCCGTTCACTCAAGGCCGCCGTGTGTGACACTGTGTTTCGTTGTGAAAGCGAAACTACTTTGTTGGCCTTCCAAAATGACTAGAAATCCGTGGTTAAGTTGTATTTACAACCGGGTTCCAGAACAGTTCGACCCAAATATTCAGATGTGTGCAGCGCCTTTTATGGAGGACTGTTTCCTGATCCTGGTAGAGTAGACTACAGTGCTGGCTGTTCTGACTCACAGTCTGTATGTATGATTTTTTATATTTAAAGAATTTTGCCACTGACGATTCACTGAGTTTTGAGCAGTGTAGAGTAGCGCCTGTTGTTTGTCATTTCTTCGATCACAAATGCAGACATGGTTTTATGTTTACACGGCGCGATGCAATGGGTAAAGAGACAGTACAAGTCATTATAATCCGCAATTATGCAGGGGCGTGGGAAGATGTTTTCGGTTGGGGGTGCTTTGTGTGTCCGTGTTGGGTGAAAGGGTGGTGGGGGGGTCACCTCATTTGACAACTCCACAAAGCACTACAAGTGCGTTGATATGAACACTCGTTTAAGTGGCATACACACTGGGAAATTTGACTGCATATCATATTTTTATCGATTATTATCGATAGTAGCTGATCAATCTCGGGTGTTGGGCTGGGTCCGCTAGGCTTACTTGTGTCCATGTTCGTGCTGGAGCTGGTTCACTTACGTCCGTGCTCGTGCTGGGGCTGGTGTTGGATGCCTATTTTGGAAAGTTTTTGCTGGGATGGGCATTTAAAGAAATCTGAAATTCGCTTTTGCGCCATCATCTCCTTGTATTGAAGTTAATCTTGTTCGTATTCTGTATAGTTCATGTCTGATACCACGTGCCAGCGTCACGTGTTCATGAGGATTAGGCTAATCATCCCGAAAACATCACAAGTAAAATTAATCATGTTTATAAAGATAAACATGGGTTTGTTATAGCCCACTTTACAATTTACATTTCAGAGATCATTACAAACACATTATTAAATGCTAAAACTGAATAAATTTAAATGAACAAACTTGCCGTTGCATTTGCAACCATGTGAAAACAGGGGGTGCTGCAGCCCCCTCAGCACCCCTACTTCCCGCGTCCCTGTAATTATGTCCCCACTGGATGCAACAAATGCCTCGTTTATAATGGGTTTTATTGGTTTTGTCTCGTCGCTCGCTCCTGGCCGACCCCGCCATCACAGTATGGTAACGGGCGTAACATTTCTGTCACACGCTTGAGGTATTCGGCCAATCACAATGCACTGGAAAGCTGGCCAATCACAGCACACCTCGCTTTTCAGACCGGGAGATCTTGTAAAATCTAAGCGGTTTCAGAAGGTCGGGGTGCATAGAGAGAACACTAATGTAAGTATTTGGAAATCATGTTTTTTTTAACCTACAGCATAAACATTTCATTACACCAAATAATGTTATTTTTAGCAACATCATATGATCCCTTTAAACATCCTTTTACTCTGAATGAAAGGAGCTTCTCATACCTGTTTCACTTTATCCTCAAAATCTGCATCGTTCTTGTCATAGATCATCTGGGCCAGTCGGATCTGTTCAGCTGTAGCCTGTAATTGGAAGCATAAGTTATGAACATCAGAATGAGTGAACAAGAATCAATATTAAAAATAAAAGGAAATTGATTGAGCAGCCAGATTCATGGCCAAGACATATTACCCACAAGCTGAAGCAGACATGGTCCACTGCAAATGTGTTTGGCTACAAGCCTACAGCACAGTATATACTGTATACAGCGTTCCACTTTGTTAAACATAAAAGTATGCATTATGCAACAATAAATGTCTTTAGATACTTTGTCACATGACCTCAGTACACTGCATGTTTTATTCAGCAAGTAGAATCCAGTTATTATCCAGTTATTAAAAATGTAGACATCTCATGTAGAAAAAAAATGTAGACTGTTACTGTAAAAATAAGGTAAATATCTTATTAATAAGCTTGTGAAAAATGTGTTAACTTTTGGTAGTGTAATCAAACAGTAATTTAGTAATCAATTAGTGAAGACTAGTCCATCTAGATTTTCATACAAGCCTACATTTTATTTTATTTTTAATTAGAGCACCAGTCGGGATGGGCGATATGCATATGCTGTTCTGTGTCAGCTGCGTCACGCCGGATCGGTTTCCTACATTGTTGTGATTTAATCTGAATGAAAACAGCGTATCCGTGTGACGCTTGCTGACACAGAACAGCATACACCGTTTACGTCCAGCGGATACTCTCCAAAATGGCGCTACAGGGTGGAGACGAATTGTTGAATAGTCGTTTTTTTTTTGCGCACAAAAATTATTCTCGTAGCTTCGTAAAATTACAGTTGAACCCCTCATGTCACATGGATTATTTTACAGATCTCCTTGCTACGTTTCTGGACTTGAGAACATTTCAGTTGTATTACGGTGTATGCAGGGTCAGACAGCTCTCAGATTCCATCAAAAATATCTAAATTTGTGTTCCGAAGATGAACGAAGGTCTTCCGGGTTTGAAACGACATGAGGGTGAGCAATTAATGACAGAATTTTCATTTTTGGGTGAACCCTTTAAAAACAGTTCAACTTACAAGTGAGGCTTAACATTCCAGCAATATGCTCTAGCTGTTTTTCATGCAAAAGTGTCTCATGTAAACTCCCCCTAAAGAAACTGGAAGGTCAAGTCAAGCCTATTGCATTCTGATATACAGCACCCAGCAGATTATGATTATACTGCAGAAAAAACATGGATGTATGTTATTCCTAACATGGCGTATGCTGTTGTTTACTCACCTGAAGCGGTTTCTGTGGTTGTGTGGTCTGTGTGGTAGTGGGTAGCACTTTGTCCCGAGTGCCCCGGGCTCGTTCGACGCCCACCGAGGTCATCATATACAGAATATACAAAACAATGTATGTACAAAACAGAAAAATCTGGAAGAAAAACAAGGCCAAAAACAGGAAGTGGTTATTATTCAGAAACAGCTTCCATGTCCTAGTTTCTAGTCCAAATATTTGCAGACACCAGACGAGTTTTCTTTAAGCGAGCTAGCTGACGTTTTCTGCAGATCTTCCCTTCAGTGTCCCACGCAGCGTCAGGCAAACACACAGGGGCCGTATCGGATTTCCTTTCTCCTAAACCCAGTTGGGCAAGATTGAGCAATACTCTGACCGCCAGAAACCCTTGTAGAAAAAACAATCAAGCTTATCCGAGCACTGCTGAAATGAAGACCACGCTACGAGACCACACTGGTGTCTGCTAACACTTTACAGCTAGCCTGAAGTGTCCTTCTAAAATGCTCACACTCAGATCACATCACATAGCCATTCCTCATGCATACAAAACGACAACATAGTCCTCCATAGGAATGTTTGAATGATGATCAAAACATCTCGCTATTTCGCTATCCAATGTTTATATCACAAATTTTCTGTTTAAGTTGGCAGTCTCTGTTAGTCCAGCTGGTGACCTTTTAATTACCCACAAAAAGCACATTTTCACAACTTCAGATGTTGAAACAAGGAAATATCAAAGGGATAGTTCACCTTAAAATTAATATTCTGTCATCAATGACTCAAGTCGTTTCAAAACCTGCATAATCTTCAGTCTTTAACTCTTTTCTAAGTAATCATGCCATATAACCTGTCCAGTTAGAAAAAAGCACCATATAAGTAGTCCATATGATTCATGCTCTATAGTCCAGGTCTTTTGAAGCCATACAATAGCTCTGTGTGAGTAAACGGCTAATATTTACTATCAAATCCAGGGCTCAACACTAAGGATTATTTCTATTTGTCCAGTCGAACCAGTGTTTCAGATTTTTACTTGCACTAACAAAATATCCACTGGCCTCAAAAAATAAATATATAAATAAATTGTTACTTTGACCCCAGCAAACTTGTATTAGCTATAATAAATAAGGTTGTAATGACGCTAAACTTTTAGTTACCTATGAATTTTCACATTTCACACTGCGAAAACTACTAGCCTAACTAATATAAAGCATTATTTAATAAAACATTTATTAAATTAAAGCTGCAGTCAATAAGTTTTGCCTCTGTCACCATCTCTGTTTGAAAACCTGCAATTGCAGCTGTGTGCGGATTATCTTCCTTGCGTGGGTTGTGCGGCGGCACGGCTCCAGCGTGGATTAATCGAATGTTTTGAGGAGCATGTGTGGCAGTCAGAGCATGTGAGCGGAGCGGAGTGGTAATATTTCCTTAAGAGCGTAGAGCGCCTTTCTGAAGATTCCGCTCTGCACGCTCAATACGCTCAGTGCCGCTCGCTCAACCCAGAATGCTGTTTGGTGATTTGTTGTTCGAGATCGAGAATCTGTAGAGATCAAGAATAGTAGAGCAGTTATGGAGTTCAGATATTGTTTCAACGAAGTTGCACGCCTTATACATAAATGTAAAGTAAAAATCAAAGTTAAGAATGAGCAGGGAGAAGAAACTGAGAGGGATGCGGGGAGACTGTTAAAGTTAGTACAGATTCATATTGATTACAGAAAGCAAGAAGATGTATGCAAACATGGTGCAGCAAAAGATGAGCTAATTACATACCATAATAAATGAATAAACAAACAGGTAGGCTAAGGTTATATTCGATTGTACGGAGCCCCGATCATGACATGAAGACAATCACGGCCAACGAATTTAGAAAAGGCTAGTTCTCTTTTATGCTAGGACTACATTATGGCCACGAATTAAGAATTAATTTTTTTGTTTAGTCTAAATTATGGCCACGAATTAAGTATTCATTCTCTTGTTTAGGCTTAGCTACCACGAATTCATTCGTTCGTTAATTCATTCATTCCCTATAGTAGGCCTAAATCATTGAACAAATTATTATATTTCGTAATTACTTATTAAAATCATTATTACTTAAAATTAATCAATTATCATGAAAGTAAATTTAAAAAGAATAAAACCTGCTGACGTCGTGGAAATGAATTGTTAATTCGAATTATATTCGGAGTTCCGTAGTTATTAAATAATCTCAGTTGAACTGTAGACCTAAGCTAACACACAGTTGTATATAGGCCTAAATACAGAACTACAGTGTACAGAAGATATTAGCCTACACCACTTAAGCCTATTAAAATATTATATAAAAAAAAAAAACTGACCCGAAACAATAGGTCGTCCTTCAGAATGTAGGCTAGATATAGGCAACAGTAATTTATAATCTAATATAATGCACGCAAATTCGTTCTTTACAGAACGGAGCGGGATCTGAGCGGGAATTGGTTTATAATGAGCGTGAGCGGAATATTAACGGAGCGCTTGCTTGGGTGGTTAGAGCGACTGAGCGGAGCGCACGTCTATAGAGCGGAAAACGTAGCGGAGCGTCCCACCGCTCCGCTTCGCTCACATGCTCTGTAGGGCAGTTCGTCACCGCACCGGTGTGGATATTGTACTTTGCACTCACAGATTCTAGCACGTCTTGGAATATATGACCCAAATAAGCATTTTCACCGGATATTGTCATCTGAAACAAGTCTGCCACGTTTGTTCTGACCAACTGAGGAAAAAAGCATTACAATAAATTGCACTACCAATGGTAATTTAATCTAAATTAGCTCATATCACATCAAGCCGTGCAAATTATTATTATAGTTTATTCTCAAATTGTTAATGTTAACAACATCAGCATTGGTGACAATAAGTATGTGTATTAGCGTGTAGATTTCAATTTATGTACAGTCTAATCTCTAATTGTCATACCACTCGAATTTCATATTAAGAAATGATTTTATCCAAAAAGCAAATTATGCTCCCTTCCAAGTTGTTGTCTTTAAAATACAAATCTTGTGTAATCCCAGGCTATCTGTAATCAGAAGCACATTTAAAACTGGAATATAATTTAATTTCATTCACATGTGTTTCATAAACACATAATCCTTTCTGGATTACAATACGCCATCAAAATGATACATTTAATTATTCCAGCTGCTGTGAGAAAAGCTATAAACGATAGGCCACCGCAGATCCTCAACTGCGTAGCTAAGTAGCCAAAAACACTGGGCTGGTATGCTACTGTCAAATATGATTTAGGATCATTTTACAAAAAAAAAAAGTTACGGGCTGCAGCTTTAATTAAACAGTGAGTAATAAAATAAAAACATCAGACAGTTCGTATTGTTGAGCCCTGAAATCTCATTACATACATTTAAAAGCGCAAGTTTTTACATTAATGATGGCAAATAACAATACGTGTCATGTTCGGTAACTGAGGGGTTATATCACAATATAATCGTTAGGGGTGTAAGAAAATATCGATACACGTGAGTATCACAATATTTTGTTTGGCGATACTGTATTGATTCTCAAAAACGCAACATCGATTTAAATTTTTTTTTTAAATCATACAAGATTCATGGCAGTTGTTTCGGTTTGAGTTATATCCCGACCGCTAGATAGCAGTCTTCATCTCTGAACTTAAACAGTGACAGGAAATAATAGCATTAGGTCACGCCACTGATGTTAGCGTTAATATAGTTCGCTGCTAGTAATGGAGGATGAAAGAATTGTTCCAGTTCCCGTTTCGGTGTACAAAGCTGAAGTGTGGCGTCATTTGGGCTTTTAACATCCACTGTGGGACTGTGGCGCGGGCACCACCTCAGTTCTGCCGATTGCCACATCCTGTGTGAAGAGCCTCGCGCAGCGGGCGGTAGGGTTGCCACGCGGCGCGCGCAGCTTTCTCTCGTGGTGGAGGCGTTTTGTGCAGTTGGGGTGGTGCTCGCGTCGCGGTCTCCACGATTCCATGCGGAACATAAATACAAACTGGAAAAACCTGTGAAATCCAAGTGGAAAGGTTCTGAGAATGCAACATCTGTATTTATTTTACAATTGTTTTGTTTTCTTTAGGAATCCTGCAAGCACTTTATTTTTCATTGATATTAAGCAGATGTAATTATTTTGTTCAGATTAAAATGTTATGCCATTGTATGTTACAATTGTAAACTTAAATTGTGAACCTTTAAAGCAGGGTCTAAAAATATATATGGTCTTTTTATAAAATACATTTTATACATACATTTAACTAAAGGATCCTGCAAGCACTAATTTTTCCCCCTTGACTCGTACTGCACAAAAAGGGGTTCAATAACATTGAATGTTACAGGGACTGATTATTGTAAATGCAGATCCCACTGTGTTCTGGTTAAATAATTTATTTATTTATTTATTGCTAAGGTTAGCATATGGTGGTGTGTTCTTAATGACAGCTTTCCTAAAAATATATCCTATTCCTAAAATAAGAAATATCCCAATATATCGCCTTGCTTACAGTATCGCTATACATATCATATCGCAACCCCTGTATCGTGATACGTATCGCCAGATTCTTGCCAATACACAGCCCTAATAATCGTAATACAAAAATGCAACAATATGTACTGTGTACAGTTCACCCAAATTGAACATTAAGATTCGAGATTTAATTTATCATCAAATATCATATAGCCAGAAGGTCATATATTTGAGTTTATTTTTAAAAATTATTATTAATAAAGTTAAAAGATAGACAGACAGATAGTAGGGCTGCACGATAAATCGCATGCGATATTTAACGCGCATCTTGTCAGTAAAGTCGGTTCTGTAATCAGTGGTAAATCTCCATCACCTGCGGGCTTTCACATGGAGCAGCATTAACTACACAGAGCCGTAGCCGCACGTGAGGGGATTTACAGCTGATTACAGAATGGCTTACTGACAAGAGGCGTAGTTTAAATATCGCATGTGATTTATCATGCGGCCCTAAAGATAGACAGATAGATAGATAGAAATTAGGGGTGTAACGATACACGTATTCGTATTAAAACGTTCGGTACAAGGCTTTCAGTTCGGTACGCATTACAAACCGAACGATTCATTGGTCTAATGCTATTACATTTAGAAAATAAAAGAGCTGAAAGTGTGTGAAATATAATGTTCTCAGTGCCACTGCGCTCAACAAGGCAGCCCAAACGACGTAACAGGCTGTCTGCCCCGTGATAACCTCCCCTTGCTGGGGTGCGTCGAAAGACGATGATCTTGTATCGACGATAGCCAGAGATAGTCAAAAACATCACTGATTGGCAATATCGGAGGATCTGTTACATTCTTATTTTTATTAGGCCTATTTTTATTATTATTAAGTTACTTTTATTATTAAATTAAAATTACAATTAATTTGCCCACAAAACCGCATAACTGACGCGTTGCGAGGATAACAAAAAATAAGGCTATTTACTCCTCAAATAAAATGTTTTTAAAAAGGTCTTTTAAAACAGGTCTATTATGCAATTCAATATAGGTCTATAATTAAAATGTTAACACTGCAGTCATCAATAAAAATCGTGAAATAAAAGCTTTATTTAGCCTATTTAAAGCACCGACTTTCAAAAACAACCTGTTTAACACGAAACACGTTTCTTCTCATTTTTTTTCACTATGTACGGGCACGGGCAACAAGAGAAATATTAAGGGAATAAATGAAAACAGTTAGCTATAATAATATACCGTTATCAGCATATGTTGAAGTAGATTCGTCTTGCCGTCTCTGAGAATATGCGGCGTCAGATGCAGAAAGGTCTGTCATTACTCTGTCATTCCGTTTTGACTTTCACTTTGTGCATAGTGAATTGACGGAGATTAAAACATTCACCGGCATAACCCTTGCGCAAAGTTTGCACGTTGATTATGTGATATCCATTGGCTCGCCTTCACGGTTTAAAACAAATATTTCCAACATTGCGACTAAAGCAATTACCCCCGTACCGAACCATGACACCAGTGTTGTATCGAACCGAACCGTTACACCCCTAATAGATAGATAGATACCAAATTTGGCATTTTAATGAACAGTATTTTTGTTAACTGTTTGTCCTATGTATCAGAAGTAAGAATGTAAAAACTTACATTTTAATTCTCTTTTGGCTTTGTTCAGTGTTGTGAGCATACCGTATCATGAGATCAATAGTGTTTCAAAACAAATCAAACACCCCCAGATACCGATTGGGTTTAAATGCCAAAAAATTATTTAACATTTGGTCTGTTTCTCACACAAAGCATTGCAAACATATGGCTTTGAAAGATTTGTAACATAAGGCATGAGTGATATGAACTGTTTTTTAATGATACTTAAGGTAATTTTGGATCTACACAGCCACTGTCCCCATTCACTTTCATTGTAAGTAAAAGTGCAGATGTCTGCTTTTGTATTCCAAAAAAGAAAAGAAAAAGAAAGTCAAATAGGTTTAGAATGACATGGGAGTGAATAAAAAACAGAATTAAAATTGGGTGAACTACTGCTTTAAAAAAAACATTCTTGGATTTTCCCCCAAATTAAATCCTCAACTTGTGAAGAAACTAAACGAAGACTAAAACATCAGCAAGTGTTGCTCGCACAGAAGACAAGGCAACACATAACATTTGTGATGAATACAGTGGGCTTTTCTTGGCTGTTAGAAGAGATCTTATTATGCATGTTTAACCCTTCGATGAATACGACGCCCGACTAGATTCTGAAGTATAGAGGATCATCAGATAATATCTGTCAAAAATTCCCAGCTTGCAATATACATCATAAAGATCTTACTGGGACGAGTCTGGCTGTGCAAGCGCTGCTGGTCACAAACGGTTTAATGATGACTGTTGGAGCCATTTATTGTAAAGTTTTACTTGGCCATTGGGTGGCACTGTGACACAGTATAATTGTAACACCGGTGTAAGAGCCAGGTGTGCGTTGGTAATTGGGAAGCACACAGTTTTTGACCGCACGGCAGAGTAGCGTGCAAGATGAACTAGGATCTTATGCTGTGTCTTCAAGGTATGGACTTGGATTGTACATGTTAATGAACAAGGAACACTCATAGCAAGTTGTTTTGGAACAATTGTTATTGGAGCACAAATAAAGAAAGATATTTGTTTAGCATCTATTTCCGTTTGCACGGACTCTGTTTGTACGCGTTCTAGAACTTGCTCACTCATATTATCAACGGCAGCGGCTTATTGGAAAGCCGTTACAAAAAGTCAAAAACTGTGCTTCATTGGATAAAAGGAGTTCGCTTGGATCAGGCGTCAATGCATGTGTTTCGACGGACAAGAACGACGCCGTTTGTTTTGGGTAAAGGCTTCTTGTTTCTGCACATGAGGACAATGGATTGAGGACATCAATCGTTTGGATGGTATTTCTTCTGGTTTGCCGCATTTGTCGTTGGATTTACGCGGCGCGCTCGTCCCTTCAGGCCGATCAACGGGATTATAGGTACGTTTGTTGCAACATCATAATGGCCATATGAAAGTATGTGTGCACACAATCGGGATCAAGCATAAATCCAATGCATTGGTTGCCAAAGATTGACTGACTTTGCTTCATGTATTAATTCTGTTTGTTCATAGCTGTTGTAAAATGGAAAACGAAAAGTGTATGAATTCTGAAGGGGTTACTGTGTCAAAGCAAGGTTTGCCTAGTGTTGATATAGAGTCTGAAAGAGAAAAAAGACCAGTTAAACTAACAGCTAAAGCTTTGGTAGAAAAACTTGACACCTTGCAAAAGTTAAGAAAGGCAAAGTTAAACAAGGCTCAGAAACTAATAGAGTCAATTAACAATTTAATATATGATGACAAAGAATATGAACCTGAGGTACGTTTGGCCTTTGAAGATTTTAAGAGGTTGTGTTCAGAGGCTAAAGACACTCATGAGTCTCTGTTGGTTATTTTACCGGTCGATGAGGCTGAAAAACATGAAATATGGTTCAAAGCAAAGATGATACCAAACAATGAGTTCAATGAACATGTAAATAAATGGTTATCAGACAAGCCAGAAGGTCAGAAAATATCTGAAGTGGGCAATGCAGAGAGTGATGTTGGTCCTGGAGACAGCGTCTCAAATGTGTCTCATGCGACCTCCAAGCGTAGTAAACGCAGTTCACGCAGCAGCAGTAGTAGTAGTTCATCAATATCATCTGCATGTATTCAAGCAGAGGCGGAAAAGGCCGCACTTCTGGCACGTGTTGCTGCATTGAAAGCTAAACATGCCATTGAAAAACAGGAGGAAGAACTGAGACGGAAAAAGGAGCAATTGGAATTGGATGCTCAAATAGCAGCTTCAACAGCAAAGATCACTGTGTTGCAAAAATCTGATAATCAAAGCAAATGTTCACGCAGTACAAGCTCTAATTTAAAATCAAAGAAGAGTGAAAAAAGTGTGGTCAATGCAACCGATAATCTCAGATTTGATTCTTCTCGGTCAAAATGTTTTAATCCCAATGCAAACGAATATGTGCCTGTGAATTCAATGCCAGTGAATACAGCTGGAGCAGCTGGTGTCTCTGCATCACAGGATGTAACTCAGAATCAGAGGACTAGATGGAATGATCAACAAATATTTCATACATCTGAACAATCTAATTTCCATTATTCTGCTCAAATGCAACATGATAACTTGGGAATTCATCATTCAACACGCGTTCTTCCACCTCTGGGCGATCCCCTGCTTGAAGTCCTGAAAAGGCAAGAGGAATTAACAACCTACCTTGTTCAACAGCAAGCAAATCCTCGTGTCTTACCAAAAAGGGAGATTCCAGTGTTTGATGGTGACCCATTGCAATATATTCCATTCATCAGAGCGTTTGAATATGGCATTGAGCAGAAAACAACCAATGAAAAGGATCACTTGTATTTCCTCGAGCAGTTTACAATGGGGCAGCCTAAAGACCTGGTCCGCAGTTGCCAACATATGGCCCCAGACAGAGGCTATGCATTGGCCAAAAGGTTACTAAAGGAACATTTTGGTAATGAGTTTAAGGTATCTACTGCTTATATGGAGAAAGCCTTGGGTTGGCCCACTTTGAAGGCTGAGGATGTGCAAGGATTACAGGCTTATGCTTTGTTTTTGCGTACATGTTGCAACACAATGGACGAACTCTCATATATGCAAGAACTTAACATGCCTAGCAACATGAAAATGGTTGTAATGAAGTTACCTTACAAGCTGAGGGAGCAATGGAGAGCTAAAGCTTGTGAGATTATGGAGTCTAGCCACAGAGCAAAGTTCTCTGATATTGTTGAGTTCATTGAAAAACAGGTTAAGATGGCTTCTGATCCTGTGTTTGGAGATATCCAAGACAAGCATGGCACAGGTAAATTCAAAGGTCAAACCCGCAAAACCTTTGCAAGAAATAGTTTTGCCACTGACATTGCTGCTTCTGTTCCAGTTAAGAAGTTTAGCAATTCTTCAGCACAAAGATTTTGTCCTGTGTCTAAGTCTAATGGAAACTGTTTGTTTTGTACAAATCAGCATCCGTTGGAAAGGTGTTTGGCGTTGAAGAAAAGGACTCAACGAGACAAGATTGAATTCCTGAAAGCTAAAGGAATTTGTTTCGGTTGTTTAAAGACTGGACATTTCAGTAAGGAATGTGAGAATCATCTGAATTGTGACATTTGTGGAGAAACACACCCAACAATCCTGCACATATATCACAAGGAGGTAACTGTAAAAGAGCCAGAGGAGAAGCGCAAGGTAGTGTCTTCTCAAATTTGTGGTCACACAGGGGCTGGGAACGAGAGGAGTCTGATGTCAATCATACCAGTCCAAGTCAAAGTTGTTAAAGGTAACAAAGTGATGGGGACATATGCTTTTCTGGACCCAGGAAGTTCCGCAACCTTTTGTTCAGAACATTTGAGGAATGAGCTGAATCTGAGTGGAAAGAAGGTCAATATTCTTCTTCGCACCATGGGTCAAGAACAGTCTGTGTCCTGCAGTGTTATTGATGGACTGGAAATCAGTGGTATAAACACCAAACATTTCTTCCCACTTCCTGTTGTCTACACGCAGCAAAAGATGCCTGTTAACTCTGAGAACATCATTACTCCGGAGGAGTTATCCAAGTGGTCATACTTAGACAAGGTAAAGATACCGTACATTCAAGCAGGTGTAGATTTACTGATTGGAACTAATGCAGCTAATGTGATGGAACCATACGAAATAATAAACAGTCATGGTAATGGGCCATTTGCCATTAAAACCCTATTGGGATGGGTTGTTAATGGGACTGTGGAGGGAAACAGTGACCGTAAGAATGAAGCTGAGCATTCTGCTGTTACTGTCAACAGAATTTCTGTTGTTAAACTGGAAGAGTTGCTTAACAATCAGTTTAATCATGATTTCAGTGAAAGGACTGCTGATGAAAGAGAAATGTCAAGGGAAGATATTCGGTTTATGAGCATAATGAACAGTACAGTCTTGCTGCAGGATGGACATTACAGTCTAAGATTACCATTCAAGACTGACGATGTCACACTATTTGACAACCTCTGTGTTGCTAAGCAACGATTGCATGGTCTGAAAAGGAAACTGGAAAGAAACCAGGTGTTTCATGAGAAGTATTCTGATTTTCTTACTGATGTTGTACACAAGGGCTATGCTGAGAAGGTACCAGATCATCAACTTGATCGTGTGGATGGCAAAGTTTGGTACATTCCTCATCACGGGGTGTTTCATCCTAAGAAGGGATCATTGAGAGTTGTGTTCGACTGTGGAGCAACATATAAGGGAACAGCACTTAATAGTCATTTGTTGCAAGGCCCTAATCTTACCAATTCTTTGGTAGGTGTATTGCTGAAATTCAGGCAAGAATCAGTAGCCTTCATGGCAGACATTGAAGCAATGTTCCACCAAGTTAAGGTGGCTGAGGAGGATGTAGACTTTCTTCGTTTCTTGTGGTGGTCTGGTGGAGAATTGACTAAAGAACCCATTACATTCAGGATGACAGTTCATCTTTTTGGAGCAGTGTCTTCTCCAAGCTGTGCATGCTACGCCTTAAAACAAACAGCAAAGGACAACGAAGCTGACTTTCCATCAGAAGTGATTGAAACAATCAACAACAACTTCTATGTGGATGATTGTTTGAAGAGCGTCTCCTCTGAGGAAGTGGCCATCTCTATGGTTAAAAATCTTACCTCTCTCTGTCAGAAAGGAGGTTTCCGTTTGGCAAAGTGGATCAGCAATAGTCGCAAGGTGTTGCAGTCAGTTTCTGAGGAAAACCGAGCCAAGGATGTACAGCAGCTGGATTTGGATCGAGACAAGTTGCCTGTTGAAAGAGCTTTAGGTCTCCAGTGGAGTGTGGAAGCTGATACCTTTCAATTCAAGATTTCCTTGAAAAATCAACCTTGCACAAGACGAGGCATTCTATCTGTGGTAAGCTCTGTCTATGATCCTTTGGGTTTTCTTGCTCCGCTTGTTCTGCCTGCTAAAGTGCTTTTACAGGAGTTGTGCAGACAGACTTTGGGCTGGGATGATATTATACCATCAGTCCTCCAGAAGCAATGGAACCATTGGATTTTCGAGTTGGACAAAGTTGCAAAGTTCCAGGTGAACAGATGTTTTAAACCCATGGATTTTGGACTGCCCACTCATGCTTGTTTACATCATTTTTCTGATGCTTGCGAAACTGGTTATGGCACAGTTTCTTATCTGAAGATACTGAATAGTGTAAACACGGTACATGTGGCTTTCTTGATGGGTAAGTCCAGAGTAACACCGTTGAAACCTGTGACCATACCTCGTTTGGAACTTACAGCGGCTGTCTTGGCAGTCAAGATTGACATTATGCTGAAGAAGGAGTTGCAACTTCCATTGGAAGATTCAGTCTTTTGGACTGATAGCACAACTGTCCTCAATTACATTAAGAACGAGGACAAACGGTTTCATACATTCGTCGCTAATAGGGTGTCTTCTATAAGAGACACAACGCAACCTCTACAGTGGAGATATGTATCCACTAAAGAAAATCCTGCAGATGATGCATCTCGTGGTTTGAAAGTGGAATATTTTTTGAGCAATAAGCGATGGATTGATGGTCCTAGTTTTCTCTGGAAGCCGAGTGATATACAGTTCCCCAAAAGTGATTTGACTTTGACTGATGATGACCCAGAAGTAAAAAAGGATTTAAAGGTAAATGCTGTGGTCTTGCAGAATGGACAAAATGCCACAAGTCAACTTCTCCATTACTTCTCAGAATGGAAACGTCTGAAAGTTGCAGTTGCCTGGGTTTTGAAACTGCGGAAACTTCTGTTGGAGCTGAGTCGTAAACGAAAGGAGTTGTCTTTGGAGCAGATTGACAGTGTTGCTTTAAATGCAAAACAACAGGAATTTAAAGCATCTCTGGGCAGACAAAGTTTGACTGTAGAGGATCTGTATAAGGCAGAGATTGGCATAATTCGTTTCAGTCAACAGGAACAATTTCAAGAGGAAATTGCTGAGCTCAAGGAGGGAAGTACTGATGTTAAAAGAAACAGTTCTGTCTATAGTTTGGATCCTATGTTGCATGATGGACTGCTGTTAGTGGGAGGAAGACTTGGTAAGTCAGCTATGCCAAGTGAAAGGAAACATCCCATCTTGTTATCGAAGGATCAGCATGTGTCACATCTCATACTTCGAGACATTCATGAACAATTGGGTCATGGTGGCAGAAATCAAATGGTTTCTAAGCTCCGGTGCAAGTACTGGATTACAAATGCCAACTCTGTTGCAAGAAAGATCATCTCCAAGTGTGTCATCTGTAGACGTTATAAGGGAAAGTTGGGTGAACAGAAGATGGCAGACCTTCCAGTCGAAAGGATCACCCCTGATTTTCCACCTTTTACTAATGTAGGAGTGGATTTTTTTGGCCCCATCGAAGTGAAAAGGGGGCGGAGTAAAGTGAAACGCTATGGAGTGATTTTACTTGTATGGCAAGTAGAGCTGTCCATTTGGAAATGGCATACTCACTCGATACGGATTCGTGCATCAATGCCTTGCGTAGGTTTGTCTGTCGTCGTGGACAGGTCTCTCACATGAGGTCTGATAATGGGACGAATTCCATCGGTACTGAGCGGGAGCTAAGAGAGGCACTCATTGTAATAAACAATGAAAAGATTCAAAGGGTCCTACTGCAGAAGGGAGTTCATTGGAATTTTAATCCTCCTTCAAGTCCTCATTATGGAGGAGTATGGGAACGTATAATTCGAATGGTGAAACAAATTCTTTGTGCAGTCCTTCGACAACAAACACTGGATGATGAAGCACTGCAAACTGTCTTGTGTGAAGCAGAAGCAATTTTGAATGATCGACCCATCTCTAAACTGTCCAATGATCCTAATGATTTGGAAGCTCTTACACCAAATCACCTTCTGCTTATGAAAGGAAATCCTGCGTTGCCGCCTGGTTTATTTGAAAGGTCTGATTTGTATGCCAAAAGGAGATGGAGACAAGTGCAATACATTTCGGATCTCTTCTGGAAAAGATGGGTACGTGAATATCTACCCTTGTTGCAAGAGCGACAAAAATGGAACAAAGAACGAAGAAATATTACCCTTGGAGACATCGTGATTATTGCTGATTCTACAGCACCACGTGGCTCATGGCTTCTTGGAAGAGTTGTGGAGACTTACCCAGACAATAGAGGTTTAGTTCGTTCAGTAAAAGTTCGAACCAAATATAACAACTTGGAACGTCCAATTAATAAGCTTTGTCTTCTATTAGAAGCAACAGCCTAAATATGGCATACTGTAGTCTAATAGGTGTTGGAAATTTACTGTCTTGTGTTATATACCCTTGGTACAAAGTTTGAATTGGTATGTTAGGCTCCATTTTGTATTAATGCATAATTGTTATGTCATTATGCCATAATCAATTAAGGGGCCGGTGTGTTGGAGCCATTTATTGTAAAGTTTTACTTGGCCATTGGGTGGCACTGTGACACAGTATAATTGTAACACCGGTGTAAGAGCCAGGTGTGCGTTGGTAATTGGGAAGCACACAGTTTTTGACCGCACGGCAGAGTAGCGTGCAAGATGAACTAGGATCTTATGCTGTGTCTTCAAGGTATGGACTTGGATTGTACATGTTAATGAACAAGGAACACTCATAGCAAGTTGTTTTGGAACAATTGTTATTGGAGCACAAATAAAGAAAGATATTTGTTTAGCATCTATTTCCGTTTGCACGGACTCTGTTTGTACGCGTTCTAGAACTTGCTCACTCATATTATCAACGGCAGCGGCTTATTGGAAAGCCGTTACAATGACAGTAAGCAAAACAACCCACGAAAGTGATTCGACAAGCTGACAATGGTCTCATGTGGGGACAGTTCTGAGATCCTTACAAAATTGAAAAACAAAGCCTTTTTTCAAGACCACCCATAGTGTCCTTGAATTTACAGATAATGTGTATATAAAGCACACTTAGAGATGTGGACTGAGTAATACACCACAAAATAAAAATTACAATGAGTTTTATCATTTATTATGAACAGGGAGCTCAATGGACTAACCAGAGAACATCTACAACACATATGATTTGTGAAGATAAAGCAATTTACATTAAAGGGGTCCTATTGATGCTGCTAAAAATAACATTATTTATGTATTTGGTGTAATGAAATGTGTTAAAAACACATTATTTTCCACTTACTGTACATTATTTTTTCTCCTCTATGCCCCGTCTTTCTGAAATGCGTCTATTTTTACAAAGATCATCGGTCTGAAAAAGCGAGGTGTGCTGTGATTGGCCAGCTATCCAATGCATTGTGATTGGCCGAATACCTCAAGCATGAGATGGACATGTTACGCCCCTCACAAACTGTTGATGCCGTGTCCCGGCCGGAGCGACGAGACAAAAACATTAAAACCCATTATAAACGAGGCATTTGTTGCATCCAGTGGGTAAATAATTACTAATTATAATGACTTATACGGTCTTTTTACGCATTGCGCCGTGTAATCATAAAACTCTGTCTGCATTTGTGATCAGAGAAATGACAAACAACAAGCCCTACTCTACTGCCCAAAACTCGCGTTTGAATAATCAGTGGCAAATCTTTTAAATATAAAAAAACGTACTTACAGACTGTGAGTCAGAAATGCCGGCATTTTAGTCTAACGTTACTCTACCAGGATCAGTAAACAGTCATCCATAAAATGTGCTGCACACATCTGAATATTTGGGTTTAACTGTTCTGGAACATTGTTGTAAATACAACTTAAACACTGATTTCTAATCGTGTCCTCTTTTGGAAGACCAAAACAAAGTAGTTTCACTTTCACAACGAAAAACACAGCGGCCTTAGCGTGAGGGAAGACAGCTTACGCATGCGTGCGGAGGGATAGAGTGAGCTGAGGCGGGCGGAGTCGCGAATCGGCGCGCCGGCGGATACGCAATAGCAGAAAACAAATGTGACGACTCCGGGCTGGACTCCGCTTCGTCCACGGTGAAAGTTGATTCCCTCAGCAACCAGCACAGATCAGCTCTAGGCATGGCGAAGCGGATATCGTCCTCTTTTGGAGACCAAACAAAGTAGTTTCGCTTTCACAACGAAGCACACAGCATCTTCATGACATGGCTGCAGCGTCAAAACTACAGTGAGACTAAAAGTTACGCCTTCTTTCTTTGCGTGAACATTTGGGCGGCGTTATGCAAATCTTCCCACATAGTGACGTAGATATGTGGGGCGTGTTATATAAAAGAGTCATTTTAGGTAGGTGTGGCTGACTCTGAACTTTTATAAAGAATAACTCTTTGGATTTGAGACTTTAGTCTTTGCAACTTTACAGATCTTCTTTATGCACCAAGAGCTTGTAACACTCCAAAGAGAAAGTAAAACTTGAAATCGCATCATATGACCCCTTTAAACAATTTAACTGTGCAAATGAGATGCAAAAATAAAAACTGACAGCATTTACCAAAAATACACCAAAATGTTGAACATAGAAAATGTGCATTATTAAATAGCAAAGTTATGAGATTTAATAAAAAAAAAAGCAAACAACCACTTTTCAAGTGAGTATAAACATAGGCCAATAATCAATGTCAATAATCTCAAAATCGCCAAATATCAGTCAAATAAACGGTTTATCATTAAAACAGAAAACTTTGTTTTTGTTTTAAAGACTAATAAAATTATAAACTATTGCAAAAGATATATAAACAGAAATGTCAAGACATTCATAATCAAAACATGTGATGGCTCCATCACATTAGAAAACTTTAAACAAATGACCATAATTAAAAACATATGCTCAAACGACTTTGTTTGCCTTTTGAGTTTCGATAAATATGTTCTCCATCCTAAATTCATAAATGTAACTAAATTAAACAAACTATGGGATGGCTCAAACAAAGAGAATTTAGATCCAGGACCAGTCAACGTCCTCGTGCATCTTTAAAGATTCACTAGAGATGCTTGGAAACATTCAAGTTACATATGGTGTTTTTTTAAACCTCATGAATGTGTACAAACTGAGTCTGTGAAGAGCATAAGCGCATAGTCTCTGCTCTCCTTTGTCCATGATCTCTAATGTCATTTCCTCTCCTCAATTGTAGCTTAGCTGGCTAAACCGCCTGGCGTCCTTGTATATCACATTTAAATCCTCGAAAGCATTTAAACACCAAGATATATATCAATATGACCTTTTTAATGGAAGAAAAACTGGTTTAATAGTGATGCGGGCTTGTAAAAGGGATGTTTGAGGAAAACGGTCACACAGTAGAGCTAAAGCCGCGTAAGCTAAACTGAGGAGGCAAAACAAAGCCATACAAAAAACAACATAACCTCGAAAAACATGCAGCGAAGGATTAAAACAGATGAACGTCAAAGCAATGAAAATATTAATCACGCAACACTTGATAAATAAAGCCCAGTTAGAGTCTGAAAGAGAGAATTGTTTTTTTTAATTACCTGCTAACACGCTTCACTCAGCCAGCAGCAGACTCCGTCACGTGACCGTCACCGCGCCGCTGCCGCTTCTCTCAATGCAGATCAATGCAACTAATAAATTGTATACAATCTTAAAGGGGAATTTTGTCATAATTTAGTCATTCGGTTATCACTACTGCTTTTCTGTCATTGCTAAGCTTTTGGATCCTAGATCAGGCAAAATAAGTTTTGTAGACAAGAGATGTACTAATACATTTATAAGACATTGTATTGAGATGAATGCTATTCTGGTCCTATAAGAAGAAATTATGTTTTTCAACATCTAAACAGAAAATCAGTTAAGGAATTTAGATGCAAATATCTGTTATTATTTCCTCTTCCTCCAAAAGAGGTGGATTATAAAATGATGCATGATATTTATCCTGCTAAGGAATTTGTGAGATTAAGATTTAATGCAGATTGTAACATTGGTCAACTCTGTAATAATTATGTAGCAACTGTCAAACCTTTATTTCTTCATTGTAATTTGGTTATTTCATTTTGAACTGATGTAGGCTTGGTAATTGGATAAAACAAAGAGTAGGCTATTTTTCCATTATTTGGGACACGGTGAAATTTGGAGTAGGCTACATTCGGGGGACAAACGTGTCAATTCTTTATTCACAAATGTAAAGTTTTGAAAACAGCACCCCAGTTTAATGTCTTTAAAAAGGAGCTAGCCATGTATACAGAGGTTTAAAAAAATTAGTTGAAGTGATAAGGCCAAGAAACTATTTGATTTGTTTATTAAGTGTGATTTTGTTTAAACCCCTACATTGTTTATGGTTGAATGAATGTATTTGATTTCTAGTAGGCGTTTTGTTTCTCTGTTATAGTATGATTAATATGAATATCTCAGTCTGTGAGGACTACTTACGTTAGCCTATATTGTTTGTTAATGTTGAAATGCAAAATAAAAACTACTCCTTTTCTGTGTAAAATTTCATCTTATATCGCTTCTGGACTTTGAATGAAAAGTTTGCCGTCTCTAAACATACGTTTAAAGAGGATTTATAGTATAGAGTTATTGTATTATTGCTCCCTACAGATAATACTCATGAGCGTGCTTTTCTCCAGCGGTTAAATAAATCACTACAGTGTGGTGTTACTCGGGTAATGCCAAAAAACTTTTGTCGCCCAGTGAGCTGTCACACTTCATCATATCATGTTCATCATCGATTATAAATTAAAATGAAAAGCTTTAAATATCAGCAGAATTATTGAGTATAAAAGGAAGTCGTGACGCAAAGCCAGAATGGAAGAAAAATACATCAATAAACTTTTATTCATTTTCTTTTTGAAGAATGTCTCATGTTGCTGTTCTTTTTGTTTTGTTTTGATATAGTACAATATCTTTACACTTGTAATCTGTAAAAACATTCAGGAAGTGAGTATAAAAAAGGGCACCACCAAAATAATGACAGATTAGTTCACTCACACACACACGCACGTACGTATATCCTCTGACATTTACATAAATTGTATTCTCCCTCTATTAGTTTTTCCAAATATGTATACATATACATTTATATATAAAATACATTTTAAAAGTGATGGGTAATTTCTGCTTAATATATGCCTGTTACGGTGTTCAATGGACTAGCAATTTTGTGACAATTCCATGAAGATTAACATGTAAAAAGACAAAAGAAAAGAAAAAGCCTAAACAAATTCAATCTGCAACAGTCTTTCACAGAAAGACTCTGAAAAGGCAACAATGTCACACAACACTGCCCTGCCTTTAAGCAGAGAAGATGATGAGAAGCAAAAATCCTAACAAATATGATTGTACCTGAACGTCATGAGTGCTAGTGACGGCAACAATACAAAATAAATAAGACTAAGTCTAAGTGTCACAGAGGGAAAATTGCAATCTTGATGCAAGCGTATGCGTGTGTTAGTACAGAATCAGCGATAAAAAAAGCCATTCTCCAAGATACCTCAAACAGAACACAAACGGTATCTGTGATTTCTTACAATTGTCTCTCCCTGCCATTATTTTGGAAAACATAAAGGGAAAAATAAAAACAGCGGGTGAGTCTTCATTGACCGCTATCCGACTCATGTCCATGTTCACTCCATGCTCTTCATATAACTGCAGTTTTGACCTCAGTTTCTACAGTGAGGTTACAGGTCAGGCTGTCCGTTCATTTCACCAAGATTCATCTTTGAATACCGATTCTCAGCCTTTTCAGGATCTACAATGTCATATCAGTCCACTGCGAGCCAAGAAAAGGAGCTGATCGGTAGGTCTTTGAAAAACACACAGCAAAACAAACTCAAAATGCCATGCCTTTTATAAAAATTTAAAAAAAAAACAATGCCCAGAGAGACTGTTAAATATTTTCATATATTTTACACTATTCCACAGTTCTCAAAGGTTCAGGCAGCCGATGCACAGAGGAAAAAACCTCCTTCATCCTTTCCGGACTCCTGCAGAAGATCAGGCATCAGTGTTGGTCATGCCTTTTTTTTTTCTTTGCCTTTTTTTCCTCCACACACACACAAAAAAAACACATGTAAATTCAGGAGTACAACAGGCAAATGAAAATCGAAAGACATAAGACCAAGCACAAAAACGGTTGAGAATCACATCTATGCTCCTGGGTCCTTTGAGAAATAGAGGATAATCTTGTATAGAAGCTAAACCGGAAGTGAAAAAGAGTGAGGAGAAAAATGGAAGATGGCCTGTAAGCACATGGTACGTGAGAGCGAAACGGAGGGATGATGTAGGCTAGCTCCAGAGGCCAGCGTAGTTTCCGTGTAGGCCAGAACACAGGGGGCCGCCGGCCACGAAGAGTTTGGTGCCGGAGTCATCGTAGCAGTGTGTGTATACGGCGTTCGGGAAGGAGCGGACGTCGGAAAAGTAGCTTCTCCATGTTTCGTCGTGATTCTGTGGAGACATGAAGATAGAGACCTGACTGGATTTTTTGCATTTATATCAGCCTCAATCAAAATATAGTATAATACAGTAAAAACAGTAATATTGTGATATATTATTACAATTTAAAAGAACTGTATTTCTATTTGTGATATATTTTATCTGTAATTTTTTTCTGTGATGGCAAAGCTGAATTTTCAGCAACATTACTTCAGTCACATGATCCTTCAGAAATCATTCGAATATGCTGATTTGGTTGAAACATTTCTTATCAATGTTGAAACTGGTTGTGCTACGTAATATGTTTTGTGGAAAACGTGATAAAATATATATTTTACAGGATTCTTTGATGAATTCAATGCATTTATATCTTTTGTAACATTACAAATGTCTTTACTGTCACTTTTGCATCTTCTCTGAATAAAAGCATTACTTTATTTAAAAAAATCTTACTGACCCCAAAATTTTGAACAGTAGTGCATAATATGTATAATGTCTAATAAGCAGGATAATGTACAGTCGGCTGTTCATTATCATAAAATAGCCCTAGACAAGAAAATCAAAACCTCAATGTGCAGAGGAGTTGTTAATTTTGCGATAATGAACAGGCTGACTGTACACTATCCCTTACATAGTTAAATTCTTCAAAGTTGTAACAAAGGGCAGCAACCAAAGTGGGTCAATTAAGCCAATCAAATAGTAGTTATGCTTCTGTGTGGACTCCTGATTAATGCAGCATACAGCATTTCTGTTTAATGAACTTCCATATGGTAAGCAGAGACTGATGCTGCAGGCAACCGACTGCTAGAGTAAGCACTTTGTAAAAGAGCTTATATATAGACTAATTAATGCAAACGCCTGTCCAAAGATTTCATGGCAAAAATTAGGTAGGGGGTGTATACAGGAAAAGAAAAATGTACATGTACATCAAATGAGCACAATCAAGCTACTGTTTGAGTATCAGATTTAGTTTAAAACAGAATTATAATGAATATAAACCACTGTTCAATTAATACTTTTATTCAGCAATGATGCATCAGTTTGATTAAAAGTGACAGAAAAGATTATAATGTTAAAAAGATTTCACCATTGTTTTTATCTTGAAAATAATAAAATGTTTCTTCAGCACCAAATCAGCCCATTAGAATGATTTTTGAAGGATCATGTGACACTGAAGACTGGAGTAATGTCTGTTGAAATTTCAGCTTTCGATCACATGAATAAATTACATTTTAAAATATATTACTACAGAACACAGTTATTTGAAATTGTAATTATATTTTCCAATTTTACTGGTTTTTTAAGCAAATAAATTCTGCCTTGCTAGTCACATTATTTCGAATGCTGTATATAAAAATATACTTTAAATAAAAAAAAAAAGTAATTACTATATATTAAAAGGCTAAATAATGCTTATCGATCCAATATAACACACACACACACACACCACACAAATATATATATATATATATAATATAATATATTATATAATAGTTCAAGTCTCATCAATATGTAAAATTTCAGCAAGCACAGTTAGGGGTGTGCGATATTGACAAAAAAAGATCTCAATATTTTCTGGGATTTTATCAATAAGGGGAATTAGATGACATTTCGCTGAGTGTGTTATTGTGCTGATATCTTAAACTGACTCCTAAAGTTTATGATATTCTTCATATTCTGTGTGGTGGTCGGTTCACAGCAGTGATAGAAATTAATCTTTTCAAATAAGTTTAAATTGATTTTTACTAGGGATGCACGATATTAGATTTTTGCCGATATCCGATATTTTCAACTAATCTTGGCCGATACCGATATATTTCCTTTTATTTTTGTAGTTTTTACAAGACCTTATTTTTTTGAATTAAATAAGCAATAATTAAGTTATTTTATAATGACAGTACATTGAAGCTTTGAAAATAACTACAAATAAACTATATATCAATCATTGCATTTTTTCCCCCAGAAAGATGCAATGTTAACCCTAACTTTTTATTTTAAGATTTAACATTTGTATATGGTCTAAAGCAAAAGAGTTGTAAAATTCTGAAAATCTTTTAGAGCTCATAATTTGTTTAAAAAATCTAACATATTACACATTAATGAATAAATCAGTATATAAAATTATTTAATTTACAAGTGTCTTGTTTGTGATTTTTATTCATGTAAGCTTTAGCTTCTGACCTTTAAATCAAAACATGCTCATGATTTTATGGCCTCAATTACTGCTTTATTTAATCAGAAAAACAATCTTAATGTTATTTGTGTATTTTAATTTAATTTAATTACAAGTAGACCAACAGCGCCCCTTAAGTAAATACAATTCCTTACCAGAGGGGCATTAGGACCCGGGGGAGGCTGCCGATGCAGTGCTATTACGGTTTACTCTATCATACACCAAATGTGTCATTCTGTACATGCATTCTCAGATTAAATGCAGCAATCCAAAACAGTGAATCTATCACCATTCAGGCAAACTTTGCTTCACGAATGGCACACATGATGACCGTGATCTAATATCGCACTGTGAACTTGAGCTAATCTACTCGTAGCCCACCCGGAGCAGCTCATGCGAGTTTGATCATCCTTTTAATCGGCAGACATTAGGGCTGTGTATCACCAGCAAAGTCACGATACGATACGTATCACGATACAGAGGCCACGATACGATACATGTCACGATACATGACTGCACTGAATTTCACCTCAGCAGAATTTAGAAAACAGCTGTTTATTAAACACTGCATACTATAGTGCCATTTCTAACTATTGGCAGAGCAGGCTGCTGACCTCTGCATTATGAAGGGCCTCCATAACTGTACCACAGTACAATATAGGTAATATGTTTATGTTTACATTGTGCACTCCCCACCAGGTACAATATTCTGATTGTTTGCATCTTGTTTTTAAGCCCATAAATAATAATGTACTTGTTCTAATACATTTATATTGTAATGTACTCATTCTAATATGTTAAAAAAATTATTTACATTGCTGGTAGGTTATTATTGCACAAATTAACACACTCTCTACAATAAAAAATTAGAAGAGTTCTAAACTAACGCGCTGTCTTCACTGTATCTAACGCACACACTCTCAAGGCTGATTTATGGCTGATTTATACTCGACGCATCCGCAAGTTCGCTTTGAGTGCGCGCGACGTCGTTTCGCGTGGCGGTGTGCACAACATTTTTTTTAAGTTTCGTTTCGCGTGCAGCTCTCCGCTTCCGAAGATGCACGAGTTCAAATCGACTCTAGCCGAACAGCAGTCCTTGCCGCATTTGTGTGAAACAGAAGCAGTTTGGTGTTAAGTGCAGTCACACACACAGATCGCGCTGCGGCCGAACTCAGACATTCAGGAACAAACTTTTTAGCGCTGCCCCGCAGTTTTATCAACTAAATAGCTTAATCGCTCAAGAGCTACATTATCTTTCTCAACAAGGAGCTGGTAGCATCATTGTTTCTAAAGGAATTAAAGCCACAGCTTTACTGTTAATAGAGAAATGCGGCAAAACGGTGGTAATTCATACATACGTAGCCTCTCTCTCTCTCTTTCTCTGTGTCGTAAATTAACACTTGATGAATTACACTTTTCTTAGAATGGAATATTGAAGTGGAGATCACTAAACTGTAAGCTAATTGGTGTTTTCAGAAAGCAAGCGCGTTTGTCCACAGTGGAGAGAGAGCGCGTGCATGTTTGCCAGGTTGACAAAGATAAGTAGCAACATTTAGCAGATATTTCTGTATTGCGCAAGTGTGAAGCTCTGTTTTGGGGATTACGTCTCTTTTTATCAGGCAACCCAGTTGTGTTCCTCTGCAGCCAGATTATTAACAGATGCTCTATTCATTCTTTTTTAGAAACCTCGCACTTTTCTACTCAATTTTAAACGTTGTAAAATTAAGCGTGGTCCACTGCTGCACACGTGCCACAGTATCGATACAGGGCCAGCTGTATCGATACTCGTATCGTCAAATCTCTGTGACGATACATCGTCGTATCGATATTTTGAACACAGTACTACAAGACATATCTGCATCATTTTTCATATCGGGCAGATGCCCGATATTTACATTTAAAGCCATCAACGGCCATTTCTGATATTGGTCCGATAATATCATGCATCCCTAGATTTTTTTACCTTTTATGGGCATTTTTACTTTTATAAAGCCATTTTTCTAAAAGTGTGCATCATCTTTTGAGCCAAATTCTTACATTTAATCAGTCAATTAGAATAATAAGACATTTGGACTGTTACCAAGCAAATGAAATCAGTATCAACAAAATTCATCTTTGCAATGCAGAGAAAACACAGAAGCTGCATCTGAAAGGGAATTTAGATATATTTACACACTGTTTAATGCAGCTTGGAGGGACATGGAATGCTTGAACCTGCAGTTACAAATGCATAAAAAATGTTTTGATCTATTAAACATAAAACATTGAATACTGATATATGAAATTATTTTTTAAATAGAAGACACTTTAAATGTGAAATTAAAACCGCCAGTAGGTGGCAGCAAGTCACTGTTAACAAGCGAGTCATTGCGATTGAACCGAATCATTTAAACGGGTGATTCATTCAGGAACAAAACACCATCATGTTGCTCAGAGACGCAAAACAGTGCTGTGGCTGTGTTTAGAATTATTTTTGTTGGCAAAACAGAGCAAAAACAGGCAATATGGTGTCTAAAACGTAACTCTGTTAATATTAACTTCTTGTTTATTGAACTGTTTATATCACATTTGTAATCATGCTGATTTTTGCAGCAAAAAAACGGTGCTCGATCTTTGTGTGATATTGTTTAACTATATGAAATTATACAAATATGTACATTTTCTGCCCCCATACCTTGAATTTTGTGATCATTCTAAATGCAGTTTAACAGACTGAATCATGCAGTGAAAGAACACTCTAAATGCGCACACGCACTAGTCTAACCTACTAGACTTTGTAATGTATGCGTGCACGCTGTAGATGTGTTTTGTTTGGTTTTTGCGATATACTTGATAATGTCAAATCGCATATCAATAAAACAACAATTATGATATTATCACAAACAATATATATCGTACACCCCTACGTGCAAGACAGAGAACCTGGGTCAAAATGGAAAATCTTACCAGCCATCCTCTCCCTGTGCTGAGTTTCAGGATGCCCTCTGCTGTGCGATTCCGGTACCCGCCGGGTGAGCTGGATGGGCCATCCAGAAAACGCTGGGCCCTGATATCGTAGAAGAGCAGGGAACCTTGACCAGTGCCTACCGTCACTATGTGTTCATAGAAGCTCACAGAGCGAATACCTAAGAGAGAATTAACAAAACTGAGCACCAGTTTGCTTTGCAAATTACAACTTTTTAACTATCTTTGAAGGGGAAAAAAAACATACCACTGCCACGCTCCCTGGAGCTCACGGATTTGATGTTCTGAGATGACTGCCGGGGGTCAAGGAAGGAAACGTGTGCCTGAGAGCCGACTGCATAAACAGACCAGTCCATACCGTATGCCAGACACACATTCTCCTTACAGTAAGGGAGTTTGGTAGAAAGCTCCTACATGGGAAAAACACCCATTAGACAATTGTAAACATCTACAAATATTGAGCTTGAAAAATATGAGAGAAAAATGCTGATAGTAGTAACTGTACCTTGTACAGGTTGTCTTCTGCCTTCCACAGATGGAAATATCCATCTAAAGAAACAGCACCCAACTCCTTATGGATGAATGAAGGAGATAAAAGCAGAGAAACGGTGAGCTTGAATAACGCACAAAGCAATCAATTTTCAGTCACGAGTCAAAGACAGCGGCTAACCTTATGGCTGTTGTTGAAGGCCAGTGCGCGCACTTTGCAGTTGTAGGGGTGGGTGTACTCTTTCGGGATGTCCTTGAGAGCACGGTGAGAGATGTGGGAGTAACAAGGAACACCTTCCACATTCTGACACTTCTCGGCCTGAGTCAGCACCTCCTCTGATATCTCCCACAGACCCATGGAACCATCACGAGATCCTGCTCCAGTGAATAAAAGATTCATTCTTCTTTAATTGAACAGTAGAATCTGTACACCATGAACAACATCTAATTGTGTACAACACACAAGAGATAACATATTATTAATCGCAAAATAAACCCCGAATGTGTAGTCAAGGGAAGTAGAAGGGTCTTGTATAGCATTTAACAGGATTATTTTGTAATAATAACTGAGTGACTGTACATTACCCTGCTAATTACACAAATTCTTAAAAATAAATGAATGGACGTGAAATGTTGTGATTTGAATTGATATGAGAAACAAGGACACTGGCTGGATTTCAGTATTTCAGAGAAAGATGTGATACCATAACCCCTCATCCTAACAAGGCACAGGTTTAAAGCATCAGATTTTTTTGTCCTCAATGAAAGTGAAAATTACAAAAAAAAAATTTATCACAGGCAAAAAAGCAACTGCTTGTGCAATAAGCAAATCACAGGCAATTGTTCATGCTTAAGTATGCAGCTATGTGTGACAGAAATGTGAATCAATGAGATTTTAGGATAATAATTAATATCATATATATATATATATATCATATAGATCTAGATTAGATATATATATATATATACACACTAAGTTTTTGGCACTGACAACGAAAACAAAATCATTATTATAATTTAAAATGTAATTCTCATTACTGTAATGCACTAATGAAAAAAATCACGTCCACACATTTTTTTCCCTTTATTTAAATCAGAATAAATTTCGAATTTTCTAAACTGTATATGCATGTATAAAAAAATTATAACAAATAAAAAAAAAAGTATGAGTCACTTTCACATTACTTTATTGAGAAATGGGGGCAGGGATGTGCTAAACTGTAATGAAAATAATCTCAAATATCTTTAATGTTCCTAAACAGGGCCCCATTTTCTTTATACAAAACTTACTTTCCATTTCTTTTCTCTCTTTGCTCTTGGGGTGAAATATAACACTGGCAATTCTTGACAGGTTTCTTGAAATGTGCACTAGCACTTAATGTATTAGTACACAGTGCTACTCAAAACTGGATCTGCAAGCTTCTTACCTGAGACTGCCATGGTGTCACTGATCCACGCAATGGAGAATATCCAGTCATTGTGTCCATCCTGTCAGAAATACAGAACCAATTTGAGTCTAGAGAAATACTTCATCAGTGCATATCAGAATTGTTTTCATTGTGTTAGCCAAAGCTAGCCACTAAGAGCACTTAAGCCCTATGAAGCCAAAGGCTGAGGCCACTAAACCACTTGACATTTACACTACTTGTACAACTAGAAAGAAAGCAAAGGCCGAACTCACATCACCGACACAGACAGGGTCAAGAGTGGGAAGTCTGTACACTGCCAGGCTGTTGGGGTTGTCTCCTCCAGTGGCCAACAATGTACGAGAGGGGTTCAGCTCAATGGCGTGGATGCCACATCCCTGCTGGACATCTAGATTGCCGACTGATCCTGGATTGTGGAAGTGGAAATTGCCTCCCACTCCACTCAAACCCTGGGAAACCTCTGCCCTTCCCTCTCTGTCTTTCAGCATGGGTATCCTGGTTATCTGCCCCGAGAGGACGTCCACCACAAATAGCTAAGAAATCATAAAGAAAAACAAGATTAGTAAAGTCATCTAAAAGAGGATTGCAACTAAGAGATAATAAATATAAACCTATTTCACACGTCTTCAGAAGTGTTAGAAGCATACAGCATACGTTCAGACAACTTTTATTGTATTTGTATGTTATTTTGGAGCTTGACAGTTGCCTTTTTTTTTCGTTATATGGAAAAGCATCATTTAGATGCAGAATTTTAAGTTTGAGGTGAACTATACATTTAAAGGAATATTTATCAAGTTAGACTCTATTAACAGCATCAATAGGGCATTTCGCACCGCGGGAACCTTTTCATAGTACCAGAACTAATTGTGGAACTACCCACTTTTTGGTGTTTTCGCACCGCCGGAACTGGGTGCGATTTTAGTACCGGACTGCCTTTATCGAGAACCAAATGAGCTCCTACTCCGGAGCAGGGTCTAACCAGCACAACCGTACTAATCTTGACGTAATTAGGACAATAAATAATAACATAAAAAAAAAAAATTCCAAACGCGTATGAAAACGCCCTCACCCTCCATGATTTAAAATGCTGTGTAAACATACTGTAAACATTGTGTCAACTTATTTCGCAAGTATGGAGAACAGCGATAGATGGACGGACGCTGAAGTGCACGCACTTGTAGCAAATGTAGCACTGCCAGTTGTCGTTGGAGATTCTTAGTCCTCCTTTCCATTCTTTCAATCGCTTTACGTATACGTCGACATTCCATGTCCATTATTGTGAAACCCACGAGACACAACAAAAAACACAGCTCCGATCACAGCGTCATCCATCCTCCTGTTGTTAACGTAGTTCTTCTTTGTTTCTGTTGTTGAACCCGCCACACAATACTTGCTGTCGGACCGGCTTACTAATCTTCTAGTACCCACTGGTCGGTGCGATATGAACCCTTAAATGGTACGGGAACTCGTCCCATACTTATTACTGAAGACATTTAGTTCTGGAACTAAAGCGGTGCGAAAGGCCCTAATGTACGAGATGACTTGACATTATTATATACAGTAGTTGTCAATAGTTTTTCTAACATGGAATATTGCTGTAGGGTGCGTTTGTGTACTAGTGCATTATTTCAGTATCACTGAGATACTTGTATAGTTTTTATTAATATTTTTATTAATATAACATTTTATTTTCAGCTTCAGTTTTAGTACATCAAGTTACACTTTAATTTTTTTATTTTATTTAGACAAATGTCTTTTAATGAAAATGTTTTTTTAATGGTTTTTTAGTTAACTATAATTAACTCTGCTGTGGTCTACTTCCCTTTACTGTTTCTCTTGGAAATTTTTGTTTTGCACCATTACCTAATCTTTAAAAATGTATTTACCCAATTCATATGCAGAACATTATGAAAGTGTCTCAGGAAAATTAAATGTTTTTTTTTTGTTTTTTTTATAAAGATAAGTAAATACAGAGAATAAAAGTAACTTGCATCCTGTTCATGTATGGGGTGAAAGCAGAAAACTGAGCAAAAATATAATATCAAAATAATATTCTCATCTATTTCCCAAATTACAACCAACATCGACAGTAAACTTTTAAATACTTTTAAGAATTAAATGGCACAAAGACCAGTAATATCTTGAAGATCACAAATACTGCATTAATAAAATTTCATGCTAAAGTACTAATCAGAAACCGTCTCACCGTGTTGCATTTGGTCCCACATACCACCTGCCTGTGGTTGAGCCATTGGGAAGCGAACACCTTGTTAAGGCGGCCGAGGGCGAACTCTCTCTCTCTGAGGATTCCTGGGATGCGTCCGGCAGCGAATCCGCGCAGACTCCGCTGGAAGCTCCACTCATGCTGCTGCTGCGGGCGGAACTCCCTTCCTCTCACAGAGCACACCACCGACCGCCGGCTCTGCCACCAGGGCTGGGCATGACGCGCTGAGCTGGACACGCGGGCACGCTTAATCGCAGACTGACACCAGTCAAACTGACAGAGAGACAAAAAGGAGTGAGTCGACCATATAAACAATCTAAACGAAAACAAAGTACTTTCATAAATGTTCTTTATCATACAAGATTTAATTGCATGCCATTTTAAAGAAATGCAAATACTTGCAACAAAGTGTAATAGCATTTACTGTCTGTACCTGATAATTATCTATCTATATCAATATCTATCTATCAATCATTTTAGGCCATATCAGCATCAAAGGCTATATTCATGGAAAAACTCTACAATAATATACAATTATCTTAAAATAATCTTAACTACACTTCAGTGAATTGTATCCAACAATTTAACAATATTAGTTTTACAAACAAATAAAATAAATAAAAATAACAATTACATACAAAATTGATATTTGGTAATTCTCAAATTTTTTCAGGAGAAACTTTTCTTAATGCCCATTAATGCACTTGGAGTAAAAATGTTTATACTTTGTCTAAATAATTTAAAAATAAAACACTAAAAAAAATTTAATTAATAACTTTAAATACAACAAATAAATGAAAGCATCACAACATTATAATGCACATCATGAAAATAGATATTACTTTGAAAGTTTTCTAAAAAAAATTATTAATATGTTTAAAAGAATAACTTTAAGTGAACATTAAGTGAATCCTTTCCATAAAACTTGAGGAAAATTTGTTCACTTAAACCCTAATTTTACTTCACAAAACTGTTCTTTGGTACTGAATTGCACATCTCTTTCTCAAACTGATTATATAACATTTTCAAACAGAAACCCTAAATTATGAACACAATCTCATCTGGTTTTAGGTGGCTTCCTTGCAATCCAGCACTGTGTAGGCACTTTTAAAAACAGCTTGCATTTGAAGAAAAACACCTGGTGGCATTGCAAATTCATCACCTCACCCTGCCAACAACCTTCTATACAATCGAACACAATAAATTATGGCAAAACTGCCAAATGACAAAAGTGAGGGCATCCATTTGATGCTAACGCCAGCTGGCAGACAAAGCGATTCTGTGCTCCCAGCGAGCATCGACAAATCAAACATAGCCATGACACAGTCGAGTAAAACCAACGGCTTGAAGTATATCAACTCCTGTGGGCCTAACAATCTGTGTGAGAGATTGAGACTCAATCATTTTAATACTTATTCTCGCTAAACAGCACTGACATCATCATGCTTATAATCAAAACATCACCCATATAAACAACTCTTGCTGAAATTACATCATCTGTCCAGAGCAAGAGGAGTAACACACTCCTCTCTATCTCTACTCCAGTAAAGCGCTTCCAATCCCCCTCCAGGCCAGTAGACATCAGCCATATCTGATTGACCCAGATCCTAACAGCCAAGTAGGCCAGGATCTTAGTCAATACATGACCACCTTCTCACACAGAGAAAAAAAATGTTCAAGGGTTGTGGGAAGGATCCTGCAAGGATCAGCAATAACATTCAAACAGTAAAAAATAAACTACAAATAAAATCTCATGGGAGATATAGTCTCTATAGTCCCGCCTCCAAACTCACACCATTGGTTGATGCCCTGTTGTGTTGGTTGGAATGCTCAAACAAACATTTCAGAGGAATAAACCTGCAAATGGTGGTCACTGGTGTCTGCATATTAAGCTGTGACATGAGAAGTATTGAAGCATGAAATCTTTTCTTTAAATTATATAGGCTTTATATATATATACAAACATAGCCTAGGCACACTTAGCATTTGAAAATAAACAAGCTGAATATCAATTTTGTAGGCCTATAATAAAATTGTTATTAGAATATAACTGTAATTGATATATTAATTAATAATTAATGATTTATTTCTAAGTGTCACCTGAAAAATTTTAATAAACACAGTGAGATGAACATTTAGTCTTGACATACACATACATCAACTGTTGAGGCCTATGATATCAGTGCGTTGTTTTTATTGATTTTCACTTTTAGATTTGGCTGTCACACAGGGATACGTCCAGAGCTGACCCATGATATCCAAAATAAACCTTCAACGAAGCCAAATAAGGAAAGCAAGTGATCTTCCAATCTTCAGTGTTGCACTGAAGACCACCGGCCCCATATGAGAACTCTATCTTGTTGTCCTGTGTATCCTATTTAACACATCTACTTCACCTACAAGGCCATAATAAGATATTGCTCACTGATTCTTGAGTACTTGGACAAAGAAATATCCTGTTTCTTCTATTTTCCCATAATATGTGCATTGTTACTGGCCAATCACTCAATATGGAGTCAGTACTGACAGTAATGTGTCTGATATTCATCATAAATATTGACATAAACACCATTTACTTCAATAAATCAATCATTTAAGACTATGTGGTGATTTCAAACTCCATTTACTGAATTGTCACCATACTGAAACAAAAAATAATAATACAGTACTGACAAAATAACTATATTTTGCTTATCACACTTGTATACTCATTTTGTGTTTTCCTACTGGTAATAATAGAACCTACATGAAAATACAAGGAAAATACAAGCAAAATGATTGAAAATGATAAATAATAATATCACAATAACAGAAATTCGCCTGCACCTTTATGACCTTGTTGAACTCATAGCAGGTGAAATATAGATAGAGGACCTTCAGGGTGAAGGCGGTCTGTGATATTGCCTGAATTTATGTGTTTAAAACGTTTTCATAAATATCTGACGGTTTTGACGGAGTACAGACACAGCTGTGAGAAGTAGCTAAAACGAACCTCTTCCATCAGTATTATTTTGTTTGAAATACATTTAATTTATATAAGATCTATAAATCTGAGGAAAGGTGGTTTTTAGGATGACAATTTAATATCACTAAGAGAAAACTAAATAAATTGATACATATTTTAAGAACACTATAGTGATCATATACGAATGCTGATTAGAACTAATGTATAACATGTTTTGTCTCATATCAAGAATCATTGAGCAGCTGCAAAAGCCACATTGTGCTATTCATATTTCTCATCTTAACAATGAAAAATAATGTATTAGTGTAGCAGATCTCAGTCCTACCGGACGTCTAACCAGCTTATACTGTCTGGCTCTTGCTGGAGAATCATTATTCTGTAATCTAGTGCAGGATTAAGACGTACTCAAACAAAACACACAACCTTAATGTTCAAGAAAACTGATAAATGATTACACATTAATAAACAAACCAGCTCACCAACGCCAGATCAATAATGTCAACAGCTAAGTTAACAACCCCACCATTAGCCTTTAGCCAGCAGACTGGTGCTAACATTAGACTGCAATCTTTTCCTGTTGGTAAACTGTCACATTTCGAGCTTGTGTTTCTGTTTCCTATGATTCATGAATGTTGTTTCATATAAAACGAGAGGTTAGCATATGGCTGCAAGCTGTTTTTGTTAGGAATATGAGAGGTTTGTTGTTTACCTGTTGTTCCTTGGGCTCCTCTGCTTTTCTTTTCCTGCTAACTGTTTTTCTCGCCATAGCCCGACACGCACAGGTCCCTCACCCACATGGAGGGCAGCAGCGACGCTGGGAAGTGGGTCATATAATGGCGATGGGGTTGTTTCGCGGCCTCTGGGCTGGTGAAGCGGCGCGACTAATCGAATCCAGCCGAGTCGAGTCGGACGGTTCTAAATCGAATAACCGTCCGATTCCGTTGCAGTGGCCGATCACCGATCCGTTGGATTTTAGGGCAGGCTTGTTAGGTTTTCGTCCGTGTGGAGGAGCTACAAGGGTACTGCTGCCCCTCCCCTGCACCGAGCTCACTTTTCATCTATCTTCTTTCTCTGTCTCTGTCCGTCGTTCTCCAGACAAAACGCGTCATCCGACAACGAACAGCGCCGCGCGCAGCCGCAATCCAGTCAAACATCAACAAAAACAAGGTCAAACGTACGCGTGCGCGTCACTTGCGTGCGTGCGCGCACGACCTTTTCACGTTCTATGGCTCGCGAGTCTTTAACGAGTTGTGCTGCTGTATTCCTTTTTACAATTCGGTGTCTTTTAAAGTCCATAAAATACGTTACGGCATTTATAATGCACAATTTCTCCTGACTGTATTTATAATTGGCTGACTTTTTAATAATTGTAATTATTTAAATAAATATTGCACAGCGTGGTCTAACTTAAATTCAACGTGATTAATTTGAAAAACAAACAAATCAACATTACGTAAATGTATACATTAACGGTAGTTATGTTATTTAATCTTAGTAGAAATTGGTTTATTAGATTATAGCTATTTAGGCTGTATTGTAATATTTCTATAAGTTATAACTTTACTCAACTTACAAAGATTAAAAAACAATTTATGCAGAAATTTCTTGTTTGAAGAGACAATGTAAATAATTTTAAATTATATATATATATATATATTATATAATATATATATATATATATACACACAATTTGTAATGTACTGTTTAAGAAAATTGAAGAAATTTGCTGAATGAGATGTTTTGAATTGGTTATTTCCTCCTCTCTGATCGGATTGGTTAATATCTGAGCTAGTGAAAAAAATAACGACTTTTCACTAAATGATGAAAATGTTGCCAGTTTCAACAATGCCATCTGCTGATGCACAAAGGTTTATTTTGTCTGACACACAATAAGCCGTTAAATAACCTCATTCAACATGCAGCGTGTGAATTTCCTTTAACCAGTGCTCTTTATTTTGCTGCTGACCTTCTGTTTCACTGGAAGTTTCACCATGGTGGCGACCAGCAAGAGTCACTTACAATTCAGGTGGATCTTTTTTTGCTGCTCCTGGACAAAATCTGTACATCATAAACATCAGTGACAGCCACAATCTTTGAAAAGAAGAATACGTTTAATCATATTTAAGTCTGAAACAATTTGAAAGACGACTAAACATTTTAAATCACATTTAAGAGCAATGGATCTCTGTGTCGTTAGGCCCTCCCATCGGCTCTACCTGTCCATCAGGTTCTCTACCCATACATCAGGACATTTCCCTATTTACGCTTAGAACAATAGATCTGCATTTGAGCGCTGACTCGCTTCAGGCAAAATGCTCTTTGTGATCAAGCCAGCAGTGTGTTTGCTGTATTCTTTTAAACCTTTAGTAGTCTGTTCAGTCAAGACTGAGAGAAGCTGATGCAAACAAATAGATGAGGAAGAATCCTGTACACCATCTTACTTCTTTTGAATAATTAGTCCTTTACGGGATAAGACAGGTGAGTGAACCTCTTAAAATCTGTCATCTCAAAACCAAAAGAAAAAATTATAGATTTTTCACCAAGACAATTTTAGGACCATTCATTTTGTTGTTGGTCTTTCATTGTGACATTTTTTGATGGTATAAAAATAAATTTCTCTCTATTTTTGATGTTTTTATATAATATGATTTAAAATATGGATATAATTATATGATTTCCGTTTCACCTTAACAAACTGTACTATATATATATATATATATATATATTTTGTTAAGGTACCTTAAAATCACTTTTATGCTAATTTAATTTCTTGTTTTTTCTTTTGATTTCAGTGTGACATTGATTTCCAGACATCTACATGAGATCCACTCGCATCAACAAGGACTCATTACAGTTTAAATTTGATTATTTTGATAACCTGGTGAAATTATTGCACATAGAAGTGAGCTTAAGAGGCTGTTTTTGTAACTATAATGGTGGCAAATTCGAAAAAAAATAAAAAGCAAAATAATCATGCCGTCTGGCTGCTAAATAATGAAACATTTATTTATGAATGGCCAGATGAGCTACCCAGTAACTTACATGTGCTCCCTGGGCCAAGGAACATCTCTGTCATATGTGATTCCTATCATTTATCCCATCTCAGAGGAAAGTGCTTAATAGGGCTTAATTAAGATTTTTAGTATTGCGTTATACCTAAAGGCTGCTGTCAAATGGGGCATTAAAAAAAATCTACACCTCAACCTAAAAGCATTGGTATGATCAAAATTCACCCAAAAGTTATATATATATATATACATATATATATGACAATGAAAAATAATAATAATAATTTAAGTTTTTTTTAGGTTGAATATGACCTGGCCTGGATAATCAGAGGTCAAACGTCAGTAGCAGAAAAATATGAGGTTAGACATTGGACCTTCTGTAGTTAATTTATGATGTTAATTTGTAACTTAAGTAAATTTTTTATACTGCAGAGTTCTGCTCATTTTCCTTCGTTCCTCTGAGGAGGGAGCCAGTATCTCTTGTACTGAGCAAGTTGGTCAATCCATGAGGAACTGACATCAAGGTTTCTCTGGGGACCAAAGCTCTAAAAGGCCATTCAAACAGTTTCTAATATGCCACAAGCATTCACAGTCTCGCCTTAAGATTATTCTATTGCACAACTATCAGGAACACTACCGTTCAAAGTTTTGGGGTTGGTTTTATAAATGTATTAATGATTTCTAAAAAGAAATCTCTTATGCTCACCAAGGTTGCATTTATTTTATCAAAAATACAGTAAAAACAGTAATATTGTGAACTATTATTACAATTGAATAGAACTGTTTTCAAGTTTAAAATATATTAAGATGTAATTTATTCTTGTGACGTCAAAGCTGAATTTTCAGCATCACTGCTCCAGTCTTTCACTGTGTCATATGATCCTTTAGAAATCATTCTAATATGCTGATTTTGGTACTCAAGAAACATCTTTAATAATTATCAATGTTGAAAACAGCTGCCGTTCAATATTTTTGTTGTGTGACACGTTTTTCAGGATCCTTCGACGCATTTATTTAAAACAGAAATCTTTTCTAACATTCTAAAAATTTGAACTGTCACTTATAATCAATTAAAATGCATCCTTGCTGAACAGAAGAATTAATTCTTTCTAAAAAATAATCCTGCCCCCAAACTTTTGAGAAGTCCACGCATCTATAGTCTTTAGCTTTTTCAACAGATTTCAGAATAAACCTCATATAAATGTGTTAACCTCGTTCCTGTGTTAAGTTTCTCAATTTCTTTATTACAGATGGAAACCGACAGTGTATCTTTACAGATCTTTAAATACGTTTATATTAACATCTGTGATTCAGTGTGCCTGTGCAGTACTTGCATGTCAATTTTTGAAAATGTGGCGGCATCGTTTAAATTTTGCAGCTCCAGCCGAACTTGCCCATTTCTCTTGCCAAATGTGTTCATTCCAGTGCAAAAAGCCAACTGGGCAAAAGTTTAATGCAGTATTTTTCCCCCCGTGAACTTACATAATGATGATTAGTTCTGTTAAAGCAGTTCCTAATCAAAGAGCAAAGAAACACAATCTCAAAAAAGGACAAATTAAGAAAGCTATAGTGTTTCCGCCTGTCGAACATATAAACAACGTATGAACAAACAGCACAGACAGAATGGATGGAGAGTGGGCATTTCTGTGGGGTCTCTGTTCTGCCATGGGTTGTGTTTATGAGCGTTCAGGTCTCAGTTTCGAAAGCCTGCATCCAGCAGTGGGAGATGGCAGCGTAATAGCTTCGAGTGTCACTATTCTGTCAGTGGGGCTCCGCTCGGTTCTGTTTCTCCAGCACCGCCCATTTTAGCCTGTCACCATGGCAATAGAGACATTAGCCAATGCCGATTCTCAGAGGAGGATTCAGCTCCTCCCACTCATCACCATTCTAAGATCACTTAACAGACATACAGCTGAGGAGGGATGAATGCACTGTTTGGTGGTGCCGTCAATCCCTACCCCAAGAGGTATATCTTTATTAGGGTACAAAATCAGTCGTCTTGTCTTAGAGATAAGAGAATCCCATCCTTCCACAGCCAGGACCCCTCTGAGGGCCAAAGGAGGGCTGGCTCGAGGAGGGGAGACTCTCGGGGCTCAGCTCGCAGCCGCTCGGGCCATCAGATCCTCTAGTGCCTTGTCCTGGTCATTATTGTGCACAAGCAGTACCTCTTTAATAGTGTCCCTCTCAAAGCCCATTTCTCCAAACCGAGACATCAGCTGCAGAAATTCCAAAGCCTGAGGAGAGAGAACGTAGCATAAGTACAAAAATTGCTTTCAAATTTGTATGACTTTTAATTACGTGGAAAATGTAATGCAGAAAACAAAAAAAAAAAGAAAGTTTTTCATTCAAATATAGCACGTCAAAACAAGTGACATTAAGTACACATGCAACTGTATATTCTAATTAGACGGTAGATTGTAATTCAGGCTGTGTGTGTATTTGTGGCTGCTAGAATTTACCCACCTTTTCCTCTGAACCCTGGTACATCTCCAAGCACTCCTCCACAGCAGTCGCATCAAAACCTCGATCGCACAGTCGACTGTGAGTAAACAGGTATTCCAGCACCTATGAATGAGACCAATGACATAAACAGTCTTGTTTACATAAAAGTATCACAGACTTGCACTAAGAATACTTAGGCTAAAAAGTGACCTGTTCCACATTCTGCCCTTGTCTCTGCATGGCTTTGAGAACACCCTCATATGAATAACCCATGCCCACAATCGTCTCCACACACTGTCGTTCGCTGGGAGAGAGGCCGTGTAGGATCGTGGAAGCAGGTGGATGGTTAGCCGCTGTGACCTGGTTTGACTGCAAAGATGTAATGGAGAAAATCAGTATAAATATTTTCAACCCAGGCTCATTGGAACAACATGCCTCTATCTACATTTTTGCAAATCTCCAAAAACTTACCTATACAAACAATTTAACGCATTTTCCAACTCAAATGACCACTAGTGGCAGTAAAACACCAACAACTTTTAATCCTTTTCACACAAATTATGATTACGGGGCAGATCATTGATTAATAAAGACTTATTTTCATGCGATTATTTGCATAATAGTATGTTATGATCTTAAAACACTTCTTCCATAGTGCATAGTTTGTCATTCTTGATGTATGCACCACATAAACAGCTCCATATGTATGGCTTTTCTGATGTCCTAGTAAACTTGCTCTGTAGCTCACCTGGTACAGCATTGCAGTTGTGATGTGGAACGAGTCCCGTCAAACACAAGTCACACTTCAACCGTAATTTTACAAAGCTACGAGAATACTTTTTGTGCGCAAAGAAAACCATAATAACAATTTATTAAACAATTCTTCTCCCCGAGTTACCGTCTTCCGTTGTCTACTGAACGTAGCACTGATTACGTTGATAACATTCTGGGGTACTCTCCAAAATGGCGAAAGACGGTAACTCGGGGAGAAGAATTACTGAATAAATTATGTTATTATTGTTTTCTTTGCGCAGAAAAAGTATTCTCGTAACGTCGTAAAATTACGGTTGAACCCCTGATGTCACATGGACTATTTTACCGATGTCCTTGCTACGTTTCTGTGCGTTGATCGTGGTAATATCCTTGCTGTCTATGGCGGGTCAGAGAGCTCTCAGATTCCATCAAAAATATCTTAATTTGTGTTCCGAAGATGAACAAAGGTCTTATAGGTTTGGAACGACATGAGGGTGAGTAATTAATGACAGAATTAAAATTTTTGGGTGAACTAACCCTTTAACCTTTGGTGCCACTCACCAGATATTTCATTTCCAAATTGCTGCAATACATACAACACCCAACATAATAAATTGTTGCCAAATTCACATTAATCTGTTTTGGAATACACACTTTGTGCTACTCACTGAAAATGTCACTCTGAAACTGAGGCAAAACACAGAAGAAGCTATGCAAGATAATTTTGCAAAATGTCACCACAGACATGCCATTCCGATGAGCATTAGCTATTTTACATGCTAACAATCAGCCCTGACAGGCAAATGTTTCCGCCCATGTTACAATACCTGCTTCTGTGTCCCATTCTGAGGGAAGACAGGTTGCTCTTGTGGGAGTGTTGTGTTGGTATCTGATGCTGTTCTCTGCAGGGACGGTGGTGTGCCATTGGATAGGCTACGTGGTTGGCCTGCTGGATAAATGCTGAAAGACGGTTCCAAGGGGGAGTCTCCTGGGTCTGAAAGCTTGGGGAAAGTCAGTGAGCGAATGTTACATGGGCGGTCTGCATCAATCTGTCCATGGGGGGTCCCCACAACCCCACCCCGGTCCAAGTCCATCAGTCCAACCAGTCCATTGGGTTTATGGAAGATTCCTGCTTTGGCCTGAAGAGGAGGCATATTACTAGGAGAAGTGGGGCGATGTTCTGCTGGAGGAAGCTGAGGCGGTGAAACGGACGACTGCGGTTGGCTCTGCAGAATATTCCGCAACTCCTCTTTGTCGTCCAGTGTTTTAAGCTCAAGTTTGTCAAAAGGGTCCTCCTCTCGCTCAAAGTCAGCTAAGTTCAGACTCTGTGGAGCCGGGTTGCTAGGTGCTGGTCGTGTCGGTCCAAAAGATGGGGCTGGGAGAGGCGTGAGAATTGCGTTATGCCGTAGGCCAGCTAAAACCGGGTTCAATGCTGGTGGGACAACGTCCTGCTCATCAGAGGGGCGTGCTTTCTTCCCCCCAACCAATCCAACATCTGCTTCCTGAGCAGCAGCCTGCCTTTCGTTTTCAGAGTCTGTCCGGGCGGCTTCCGCTGCTCGAGCCTCAGCAGCACGCGCTTTGGCAAGTTCTTCCCCCCACTGAACACTCCGCCTCTCTAGACTAAAGTCATACTGAAGAAAAAAGCAAAGCGTTAATTATTTCTGACAAACATTTGGATAGGGAACGTTAAAGGGAAATTTGACTTACTTGCAGATCCGAAAGTATGGCATTACAATCAGACAAACAGAAGCCAATGGGAAGACCCACTTTTGAGGGACAGCGGAACTTCTCATTGAGCTTGAAAGGAACATCATCAAGGTAGCTGACGGGTCCTTGAACATCGAGTGAAGTAACAGAAGAACATGGGGAAACATTTTTTTTAAAATGGGTTATTTATTCTGTAGCCTATTTTTATTTTCGACAAATCATTTACTCACCATTGTTGTGGATATCTGATCCAGACTTCCTCGCAGCCATTTAGAGTAACTAAAGAAACAGACAAACAACATAAATTCATACAAACTGCAGTCAGTTACCTATTTTTTCCATCCCTACACTTTCCTCTACAGAAGGTTCCATTTTTAAACATAGCCTAAACATTACAATCAATATCCAATCCTTCATAACTAACAAGCAAGGTTTCAGATATCTTTTTAATCTGTCAAAATTGGTTGATAAATACAAGAAAGACAGAACTGTGTTTAAGATAACAACAGAATTGGTTGCTTGTCATTATGCCAAGTTATTTGTGTCACTATTGAAATATGTTATTTAAATAAACTTCATTGGCTAATATACGTGTGTAGTAATCTAACTTTTGATCTTAATATGTCATAACCAATGAAAAACATTACAGATATGACCAGTAATCTGTTTGACCTATATATAAACTACCAGTAAAATTCTGAATCGCTCTTTCCAACGCTGTATTTATTTGATTAAAAATATAGTAAAATCTCCAATATTGTGAAATATGACTCCTAACCCTAACGTAATACATTTTAATATAATGTATTTTTAAAATGCTATTTCAGCAGCCATCACTCTACTCTAGTTGAAAAGACGATCATTTACTTGAAATAGAAATCTTTTGCAACATTATACTGTCTCTTTCCAAATATATAACATAGCTTCACAAATGTATTTAGCATACTTCTTGCATAAATTGTATGAAATGTATAGCACTGTAATCCTAACAGTTAGACATTCCCAAAAGAAATATGGGAAAGCAACAAATAATAATAATTATTATTGTTTAATTTGTTTCAAAACATTTTAACAATGTTTTTGTTGTTGTCTAATGATGATTTTAAAAAAAAGTTAATAAAAATGTGTATCCATATTGGTAATCAGATACTTCTGAAAATTGATGAGAGAAAAACATTGGCAGATCACTAGAAAACACAGCGGTGTCCAACAGCATTAAATTACAAGCATTTCTTGGACTTTCTTGAAGTGAAACAGTAAACCGATACGCTTCTACATTTACAGTAAGTTTACCACCTAAAACATACCAATAAAGCAAGCACAACTGATAATCTATGTGATGATAACTAGGGAACTAGCACAAAAGTATATCACATGCTGACAAATAGGCTGATAAAACCGCTTTTGAGGTCATTTCACCACCCACGATCTCTTACATAAAAAGCATAGCAGCTGATCAGGGGGAAAAAATCATAACCAGTCTGTTAACTACATACAGCTAACAGATGTGTTGCGTAATAATAAAGACAACGAGAAATTCATTCAGACAGCAACCTAGATGAGTCCTATACCAGCTCAATTTCAACAATAAATCTTTAGATACAACTGTTACTGAAAAGACAGTCTTGCGACAAGTTAGTTTAATTTGAAACTGGATGATGATGATGATGATGATGATGATGATGATTACATATTTCTCCCTGGCTCCTTACCAAGCTTCTACGATTTTCTCCTTTTCTACCAGTCATTTCAATCAAATAACTCAAATATTTAAGACCTAAAACCAAAGAGCTGGTACTTAAGAACTAAACAAGCACGGAAGTGAATGTAGACGTTTGGTTAAAAACAACTGTCTAGTTCTGTTTCAGTTCAGGTTAGCGAAGCGACCTAATAGGGCCCGACTTCCCCTGCCACCGCCCCTCAAACTGTCCCTGCGTGTCCCACCGGTGTCCTTACCAGTATCTGCTCTGTCTTCAGTCTCCAAATAGGTCTCTCACTTGTCCTTGGACATAAAAGCTCCGGTCCACGCTCTCAGATGAGGAGATTTACTGAAAACCGAGTATATTTCCTGCTTCATCGCGGAACGCCATCTTGTTTTGACCGCCTCCTTTGGTTTCTGTGTGACGACATGCGTTGCACTGAATGACGACAGGTTCGACCAATCAGAGGAGAGCTGGGGAGGAGACGTCATCTGGTTTGGGTTCAGCACGGGTTTGAGTCCATCAACCTGGAAAAGGAATGTTTTGATCTATTTTAGTTTGTTGAATATTGTTTATTTGTAAACTGTAATAATAATTAAGAGATTAAATAGAGAAATCTATCTATCTATTATCATCTATCTATCTATCTATCTATCTATCTATCTATCTATCTATCTATCTGTCTGTCTGTCTGTCTGTCTGTCTGTCTGTCTGTCTGTCTGTCTGTCTATCTATCTATCTATCTGTGTGTGTGTCTGTCTGTCTGTCTGTCTGTCTGTCTGTCTGTCTGTCTATCTCTAACTATCTGTGTGTTTGTCTGTCTGTCTGTCTGTCTGTCTGTCTGTCTGTCTGTCTGTCTGTCTGTCTATCTATCTATCTATCTATCTATCTATCTGTCTGTCTGTCTGTCTATCTAGCGTTATATTGCTCGTTCTGTCTGTCTATCTGGCTGTCTGTCGATCTATCTATCTACTATGCTATCTGTCTGTCTGTCTGTCTGTCTATCTATCTATCTATCTGTGTGTGTGTCTGTCTGTGTGTGTGTCTGTCTGTCTTCCATCCATCCATCTTTCCTTCCTTCCTTCTATCCAACCATTAGATTACACTTTCCAAAAATTCATATATATATATATATATATATATATAAGATATATATATATATTTATATATAATATATATGTTATATCTAAGTTCTACTTCTCAGTTCTAAGTATATAATTAAGTTCTAATTCTATTTTATCTAGGCCTATTTGTTTTGTTTTTCTTCCTTTAAGACGTGCACTTTTTTCTAATGGTTTTCTTTTAAAAAAGCCTCTAAAATTCTAGCTTTCTCTGTTCTTTTTCTATTTGTTTTTTATTTATTATATTATTTGAAAAATCCTTGCTACGTGTACTGCGTTAGGCTAACTGAGACTTGTCATAGCACTTGCATATTATTGCTCTTTTGTTGATTTTGATTGCTTCCATTGTCCTCATTTGTAAGCCGCTTTGGATAAAAGTGTCTGCTAAATGACTAAATGTAAATGTAAATATATATAGACAAAAACATTATGCAAAGCAGCTGATTTTGACATTAAAGGATATAAGGATATACAGGCCAACATAGGAGGGGGTTTCCTTAGGGAAAATAATTTTATTTATGCTTTCAATTGTAATCTTTTTTATTATTGTTTATTATCTTCATTTTAATTAGTATTTACTTTTTTTTATTTTGCCCAAGTTTCTTTTTTGTTGAGGATATATTCTTATTACGTGTAATATAAATTACGTATTTGCTTACTAAAATATTTTCATATATAACGCATATTTAAATAATTGTAATATAATATTGTCTGTATGTAATAGGTACTACCTATGTAATAACACACACGTTGTGTATAGATTTCCATGAGTGACAAGTATTTAGTCGAGTGCCCTGCGTCATGACGCACTGGCGTACAGACGTGTACAGGCACGCACTGTGATAACCGGAAGCATCAACAGAGCGATTGAGAAACAGCGAAAGAAATCATCACCTGTCGAATGCGTTCATATATCTCTCCTGCGCTCCCATTAATCTCCATACCCCACTTCCATAACACCCATACCTTTTCGTTAATTCGCTGTCGAGTCGGTCTGGACGGATAAAGCAGAGCTGGCAGTGTAATTCTTTGCGCAAACGGTGCGTTATAGCCTCGCAGCAGAACAAATGTAAACAAGCAGCTGATCAGCTGTGCGGCCGAAGACGCGCAACGAAACGGCGTAATGACAGCGACCCGCAGGGTTTGACAAACATATTCTGCATCATATAAAGCGAAATTAGAGACTTATTTGCATGCTGTAGAGTTTTTTTTTAGACGTTAGGGCAGTACACGAGGACAACTCCCAACCAACCCATCGCCTTCACCTCCATTGCGGGCAGCAGCAGATGCAGAACAAACGGCTTATGTATTTTTTTTATTGATTAGAAGGGTGATAAATAGATTTATTTGTCTTAACATCTGCTTGAAGATTGGATAACTTCACGCCTAACAGGAAAAGCAACAGGATTCGAGAAATAACAAAGGAAAAATAAGGTTAACAGTCCCTTCTGGGCCCCAAGGAATAAATAAATATCAGAAACGTATTAATATTTACATGAATCTGGAACTTTAAGGCACCCAAACATCACATTTCCTGGGGAGCAGCACAGGTATGAATCTGTGTATGAACATGTTTTTATTTATTAAAATGTTGTATAGCTTTTCCATACAAAGCTAGTTATACATTTGTACAGCATTTTTATGTGTTTTTTCTTTCTTTTGCAATTTCCCTTTTTACCTCTCAACAGCAAATAGCATGTATTATATAAATATATTAATATATATATATATATATATCATATGTATTTGTGTGTGTGTGTGTGTGTGGTGTGTATATAATGTATGTATAGATAGATAGAGATAATATTTTTAATACTTTTGATCTTTTTTTTAGTGGTAATCCCACATGAATATCAATGTATTAATATAAATACAATATACAGGCAAGCTATTATTTAGAACCAAAACAGAAAAAGTGTTTTGTCACAAGGGGATTGTCAAAAAATATCTATATTTTTAAATAAAAAATAAAATAATTATATAGAATATTATTCTGTGAAAAAACTAAACCGTTTTTCTTGAATCCACAGTAAGGCTGAAAGATCAGGACTGTCATGGCACACCAGCAGATGCCGAGCTCTCAGAAAGCTCTGATGCTGGAACTGAAATCCCTGCAAGAGGAGCCAGTGGAAGGTTTCCGCATCACTCTGGTGGAGGAGTCGGACCTCTACAACTGGGAGGTGGCCATCTTTGGCCCTCCAAACACACTTTATGAAGGGGGCTACTTTAAGGTAAGCCTTGTGTGGATTTAAATGATGTTCTTGAATGCTTACCAATTGACTAGGTTGTTGTGAGTCAGACAAAGCAATTCAAGTCTGAATGATAATATTTAACTCTGAAGTATACCTCACATACTTGTTCTCCCATGTTTTGCACTCTCAAGTTCTTCTTTCCCCGGGTGGTGCGTTCCTTATACTCTAGAGCTCTATTTTTAGCCTGGACAGATATTAATGACATCTCGATATGAGAGCTAAAAAGAGAAGGACAGTGCGTTTTAACCTTATTCCCTGTAGTCACGTATTCTCAGTGGCGTATTATCAAATGCAATAGTCAGTACTTTCAGTGACGCAGTCCTCAAATTTACCACACAAAAAAAAATCCTCAGCATTCCTTCATAGGTATATTATTGTATCATAATATGCCACAGGTCACAGTCTTTGGTGAAGTTTTTATTTATGAATTTAAGGTAGCTAAATTCAGTATGGCTGATTCATATATAAAAATGCCATTTTTGTTATGTTAAAATTCATTCTTCTGTCCCAGCTTAATAATTCACCCAAAAATTAAAATTTGCTGAAAATGTAGTCACCCCCAGGTTTTCCAATATGTAGATGAGTTTGTTTCTTCATGGGAACAGATTTAGAGAAATTTACCATCACTTGCTCAGCAATGGATCGTCTGCAGTGAATGGGTGCCATCAGAATTAGAGTTCAAACAGCTGATAGAAACACCACAATAATCCACATGACTCCACTTCATTGTGAAGTGAAAAGCTGCATGCTTGTAAGAAAAAAAAAATCCATCATGAAGGCTTTTTTAACTTCAAACTTTTGCCTCCGGCTAGCAAGTCCTCTTTCCATAATATTGCTGCCTCTAAATCTACATCTTGGATGTTCTGAGGGCGAGTAAATTCTAATTTGGGTGAACTTTTCCTTAAATATAAGAGTAATTCATTAGTTGATTCCCCCATGAGTTTTGGAGAAGGATTACATTTTGGTGCAAACAGTAAAACATTCAATATTTTTAAGTACTCAGAAATTACACTTTTCACTTTTAAGTCTTCATGGAATTAATAGCAAGTAACTTCATAGTACCTCATAAAGCATAACATCACTTTTTGTCTTCTAAAACATATAACTGAGCAACTAGATCCCAACAGCATAGTCTGGCTGATATATGTAATACGGCATGTTTTGAGGAAGATTATGGTATCTTTGTAAATACAGGCTTGGGTTCCACCCATCAGACAAAGTATTTAAAATTTGCAGCTATCAGGCTTCAGCAAGAAATTGCATGGATATAGATATTGTATTTTAGTAATAAGTATTTTCTTATTTTTTATATATCCTGTGAAAATTCCAGTTTTTAGAGCTTCAGAGAGCTGTGTCATTTGTTCCCATTCATTTCTAATGATCACAAATGGAGGAAGTTAGATTAGATCAGGTTTTAGCTTCCTAACACTAAATGCTTTGACTGAGACTCATATCTTGATTCACACTGTCACAGTCACGCTGCGGTCTGACTTGTGCACTAGCCAGTTCGTGTAGTCAGACACATAATCAGCAGTCAACAGCAGTGGTGAGTAGCAGGATTTCCACTCGCAGAGAAGATACGGTTAGAGTAGCACTGCACTCATGTTTAAAGCAAAAATGACAATTATCTCATTATTTACTCTCATGTCATTCCATACCCGTTGGACATCTTTATATCATGTGGAACACAAAAGGAGGGAAGAATGTGACTAGAGGTTTCTCTCTGGAGGTTTCAAGTTTCAAAAGAGATGCAGAAGCATCGTAAAAAGTATCATAAAACTGCTTTTTATGACTTATGCACTATATTCCAAGTCATAACCTTGAAAGGAAAAGACTGACATTTAAATGACCACTGTTATTCACTACAAATAGTGACATCTGCCATAGCTCTATTTGGTGTGTGAACAACTTCTAAATGAACAAAATCATTCTTTTGAGTCGGATTTTTTCAAAGATGGGATTGTAACAACATGAGGGTTAGTAATTAATGACAGAATTTTCATTTTCGGCTGAACTATTCCTTTAAAACTGTACTCATGGCCATAGCCACATAACCTATAACTGCTCTCACAATCATTGCAGTTGTTATAACTAAACTCAAAGCCACAATCACTTTCAGAATCACTATTGTTATAATAACCACAATCACAACACTCAGCACAAAATAGTACTATCAGCACTGCACGGAAGAGAGTGCAGCATTTAACACAGCACCGCACTGTTTAGTTGAATTGCACTGTTGTCTCAAGCGCAATTTTGGCACCACATCAGAAACCTGATGAAGAGTACATGATGTTGAGATTCATGAGGATTATGTTTATATGAACCTTTTTACTTTTAGTCTAATGTGTCCTTTCCATTTTGGGACTGATTTATAACGGTTCATTTACCAGCTATAATACGGCTCATATGCGAGCTAATAATGCTCAGTGTTTCACTCTGTCTCTTTCCCCAGGCCCATATAAAATTTCCTATTGACTACCCCTACTCTCCTCCGACCTTCCGATTCCTCACCAAGATGTGGCATCCAAACATCTATGAGGTGAAAATGCTTGTGTATGCCTGTTTAATGCATGTTTACTGAGCCACCAAACGGATTACAACAGCTTAAAACTTACATTAGTAATCATAACAATGCTGCCATTGTTGCTTAATGTACATTTCTCTACCCTAGAATGGCGACGTGTGTATTTCCATCCTCCATCCTCCTGTGGATGACCCTCAGAGCGGAGAGCTGCCCTCAGAGCGAATGGAACCCCACACAGAATGTCAGGTATTCTGGTGGAAATACCCAGAATTTCACTCAAATAGGCTAAAGGCTGTTCTTTTAAACTTTCTGTAAACGTTTCCACGAAAATATTAATCCGCACAAATGTTTTCAGTGTTGATCAGCATATTAGAGTGATTTCTGAAGGAGCATGTGACACTGAGGACTAGAGTAGTGATGCAGAAAATTCAGCTTTGCATCACAGGAATAAATTACATTTTAAAATAGAGAGAACACTTATTTTAAATTGTCAATAATATTTCACAATTTTACTGTATTTTTGATCAAATATTGCAGCCCTTTTAGCGTAAGAGAATTCTTTCAAATCATTTCAAAAATCTTAAAGACCCCAAACCATTGAACGGCAGAGTAACGTGTGTGTTTGTCTGTAGAACAATCCTGCTGAGTGTGATCTCACTGCTGAATGAACCCAACACCTTTTCTCCTGCAAACGTGGATGCCTCGGTCATGTTTCGCAAGTGGAGGGACAGCAAAGGCAAGGACAAGGAATACGCAGAGATTATAAGGTACGACCACTTCATCATTTAAATGACTTCCATGAAAACACATACTCTGCTTTTTATATCAGATTACATTAAGTTTAAGGGTCTGTCTGAAACTTTTTCTCCTGCTCTTTGACTTTTTAATATTAACAAGAATTATCAATATTTGTATTTGATTCACCTCACAACATATAAAGTACAGATGCATATAATAAATGATTAATATATTTTTAATGATGCTAGCTAACTAATCTGTCCTGCACTGTTTGTGCTACAGTATTAGACTACTATAGCATTTTATTTTATTAAAATGAAATAAAGAAGTGTTCGCAAACTGCGATAAAGTTCTCGCATTCATAGAACTTAAAGGGGTCATATGATGCTTTTTTAAAGATCATTATTTTGTGTATTTGGTGTAACAGAATATGTTGACATGCTTTAATGTTCAAAAAACACATTATTTTTCAAATACTGTACATTAGTGTAGTCCGCTATGCCCCGCCTCTCTCAAACGCTTAGTTTTCTACAAAGTCCCTCCTTCCGACAAGCGCAGTCTGCTCTGATTGGCCAGCTGACCCAGTGCATTGTGATTGGCTGAACACCGCAAGCACTCGTCGGAAATGTAACGCCCCTTACCATAATCGCAGCTTCATCTTTCAAAATAAATGTAAAGACAGAGCCCGAAAGGGAACAGAGTCGCGTGACAGACACAGTGATGAAGCTGGTATGTGTTTGCAGTACACAAGCCACGGTTAAGACAGCTGACTCCACTGTGATGTGTCTCGCTCTCTCTCTCTCTCTCTCTCTCTCTCTCTCTCGCCTCTCTCTTCCGTCTCTCCTCTTCTCTCTCTCCTCTCTCCCGCACAACACACACACACAACACACCAGACAGATGCGCAAAACTGTGCATTTGAACAGTCAATAGCAAATTCTTAAACTATTAACAAAACAGTAGCTGATTCAGAAGCGCCAGATTTGTCATAGCAAAGTCAAATTACCTCCTCGCCTAGGTTCACGAAACAGTCGTCCATAAAACGCATTGCTGTTCTGTTTTAAGTAATCTAAAAGATTCCTAAATGCATCTAATTTCAGAAGGCCAAATAAAGTGCTTTAGCTTTCGCCTAGAAACACACAGCGTCTCTCCTGACCTGGCTGCATCAACACGACTGCTGTTCGTGAAACCACGCCTTCTTTCTTTGTGTTTTTTTTGGGCGGCATTATGCTAATATTTCCATATATTGATGTAGATATGTGGGGGTGTGTTAAAACGAGCCATTTTAGGGGGGCGTGGCGGAGTCTTAACTTTGATAAATAATATCTCTTTGGTTTTGAGACTTTAGTCTTTGCAACTTTTACAGATCTTCTTTATGCACCAAGATTTTGTAACACTCCAAAGAGAAAGGAAACTTGAAATCGCATCATATGACCCCTTTAAGGACGTGCCAGGCTATATCTGCAGCTAATCTTAATAAAAAGCAGAATGAACTGATGAAACGTTAAACACAATAAATACATAAAAAGTTTGAATGATGCAGTGCTAATGGACATATTTATTACAGTACAGAAACAATAGTATATTTTCTACCTTATTTTGTGCAGAAAATTTTAATAATTGTTTGTAGAATATAAAGCAATCATAAAATTGCCATTATGAAAAAAGTATAGATTACAAATGTTTGATTATTGTCCAGCAGTGTATTTGATGTCTTATAGCAAATTCAAAGTAAGAGACAAGAAAATAATTCCTTGTAAAAAATAAAAAAAAATAATAATACAAACATACATACATACATTTATTGTATTTGACATTTCTGTCACTAATGAAATGATGGCTACGCCCCTGGTGTGACAAAATGTTAGCCTATACATAATACTTTTAAAGCTCTTTTTTAAAACCTTGGCTTACATAAATTTCTACATATGCCATGTCATGCCATAGCATCATTAAACTAGCATCTAACAATGCACAAAAGTGTTTAGTTTTTTTTTCTCTAACCTATAGTTCTCTAACCATAAAGGCTGCTGCGTAATTTGCCCCCTGACTAAACATTTAAAGAATTTAGGGGAAGCATTTAAATAATCCTGTGAATGGACTTAAATAATGCAGAATCGAATCCAATCTAATTTAATTGTGAATCGAATCGTTTTGAATTTGCAAAAATCGTTCTTGAATGGAATCGAAAACCTACAGTATGAATCGTGAATCTAATCGAATCGCTGCCTACCCAAAGATTCACAGCCCTAATAGCAATGTTTCAACAACCACTCAGAACACCTTAGTTACAGCAGCAGCACCCTGGCAACCGCCCAGCACACCCAAGCATTGTGTACAACTTCTATATTCTTCAGGAAAAGTCAAAATTGGATTATACCCCTAAAGTTGGCTGAGATCTAGGTTAAACATTGACTAAGGCCAGATTTGAGGCCAGCACACTTCCATTGCACCATCCCACTGAAGTTCAGGACATACTGCTCTGAGTGTCTTTATTTCCCTTGGGCAAGTAAACATTAGTGAAAAATGTTGAACTTTTCCCTTATTGACATTCTTTTCCAACCAAAAAAAGTATCTTATGCTCACCAAGGCTTTGTTTATTTGAGCAAAATACAGTAAAAACATCAATATTTAGAAATATTATTGTGTTAATGAATATTTAACATTGAGAAATATATTAAAATAACTTTTCAGCAGCCATTACTTCAGTCTTTAGTGTCACATGCTTCTTCAGAACCATCTAAGATTTGAGGCATACGAAACATTTCTTATTATTATGTAGAAAACATTTGTGCTGCTTAATATTTTTGTGGAAACAGTAATAAATTTATTTTTTTTAAGACTTGTTTGGAACACCAAGAACATATTGGTAAAATTAAAAATGCCTTCGCTGTCACTTTTGATCAAATTAATGCATCCTTGCTGAAATTTTTTTTATTTTTAATCTGGTAGTATGTATATACAGTGGGGAAAAGTATTTAGTCAGCCACCAATTGTGCAAGTTCTCCCACTTAAAAAGATGAGAGAGGCCTGTAATTTTCATCATAGATATACCTCAATCTATGAGACAAAATGAGAAAAAAATCCAGAAAATAACATTGTAGGATTTTAAAGAATTTATTTGCAAATTATGGTGGAAAATAAGTATTTGGTCAATAACAAAATTTCATCTCAATACTTTGTTATATACCCTTTGTTGGCAATGACAGAGGTCAAACGTTTTCTGTAAGTCTTCACAAGGTTTTCACAAAATGTTGCTGGTATTTTGGCCCATTCCTACATGCAGATCTCCTCTAGAGCAGTAGTTTTGGGGCTGTCGCTGGGCATCATGGATTTTCAACTCCCTCCAAAGATTTATGGGGTTGAGATCTGGAGATTGGCTAGGTCACTCCAGGACCTTGAAATGCTTCTTTCGAAGCCACTCCTTCGTTGCCCGGGCTGTGTGTTTGGGATCATTGTCATGCTGAAAAACCCAGCAACGTTTCATCTTCAATGCCCTTGCTGATGGAAGGGTTTTCACTCAAAATCTCACGATACTTGGCCCCATTCATTCTTTCGTTTACACTGATCAGTCGTCCTGGTCCCTTTGCAGGAAAAAAAAAAACAGCCCAAAAGCATGATGTTTCCACCCCCATGCTTCACAGTAGGTATGGTTTTCTTTGGATGCAACTCAGCATTCTTTCTACTCCAAACACGACAAGTTGAGTTTTAACCAAAAAGTTCTATTTTGGTTTCATATGACCATATGACATTCTCCCAATCCTATTCTGGATCATCCAAATGCTCTCTAGCAAACTTCAGACGGTCCTGGACATGTACTGGCTTAAGCAGGGGGGCATGTCTGGCACTGCAGGATTTGAGTCCTGGCGGCGCAGTGTGTTACTGATGGTAGCCTTTGTTACTTTTGTCCCAGCTCTCTGCAGGTCATTCACTAGGTCCCCCTGTGTGGTTCTGGGATTTTTGCTCACATTTCTTGTGATCATTTTGACCCCATGGTGTGAGATCTTGCGTGGAGCCCCAGTTCGAGGGAGATTATCATTGGTCTTGTATGTCTTCCATTTTCTACTAATTGCTCCCACAGTTGATTTCTTCAAACCAAGCTGCTAACCTATTGCAGATTCAATCTTCCCAGCCAGGTGCAGGTCTACAATTTTGTTTCTGATGTCCTTTGACAGCTCTTTGGTCTTGGCCAAGGTGGAGTTTGGAGTGTGACTGTTTGAGTTTGTGGACAGGTGTCTTTTATACTGATACAGATGCCATTAATACAGGTAACGATTGGAGGACAGAGGAGCCTCTTAAAGAATAAGTTACAGGTCTGTGAGAGCCAGAAAACTTGCTTGTTTGTAGGTGACCAAATACTTATTTTAAAGAGGAATTTCCCAATAAAAGTTCTTTAAAAATCCACAATGTGATTTTCTGGATTTTTTTCTTTCTAATTTTGTCTCTCATTGTTGAGGTATACCTATGCTGAAAATTACAGGCCTCTCTCATCTTTTTAAGTGGGAGAACTTGCACAATTGGTGGCTGACTAAATACTTTTTTGCCCCACTGTATATTAGTGCTGTTAATCGATTAAAAAAATTAACTAATTATTCGCACATTTTTTTCTGAAATTAATCACGATTAATCCCGCCTAACATTAAAGTTTTTAAAAATACTTTTACATTGCAATAATTTCACATTCAATCTTTAAATTAATATAGAAACAACATAAAGACAATATGTTTTACATTTGTTTAATGGCATCTTTTTTATGACTGAAGGCCAGTATCACTCTGATGTCTCTATGAAATAGTTTTTTCCCCTAATATTTACCCATTGTGATCCATTCAATATTACAAAGCTATAAATATTTAACATTTATTATACACTTGAAAATTAACGTCTATTTAGTGAACTTAAAACAATCTTCACATAAACCTGTTATAATGTCATATTTCCTGGCCCTTCATCAAGTTATCGAACAATAAATTCTAAATTAAATATAGATGAATACTTAAAGCTACAAAAGTTATTCTGTCTTTGCATTGTGCACAGGAAGCAGGTGATGTCCACTAAGGCAGATGCAGAGCGAGATGGAGTTAAAGTACCAACGACGCTAGCTGAGTACTGCATCCAGACCAAAGTGCCTTCCCACGACAGTAGCTCTGACCTGCTCTATGACGATCTATATGACGATGACATAGAGGAGGAGGAGGATGACGAAGACGAGGCGGAGGCCAGTGGGATTGGCAATGAAATGGCCGGGGACTGTTTTGGCGATGAAGACGACTCTGGCAACGAGGAATCTTGACCTCCTTCCACCGTTTCCGTGACACTGACCTTTGCCCTCTCACTATTCTTTACCCTGACAGCCTCATGTTTCAAATTCTCTTTTCCTGTGCTTAAAGCTTTCGTTTTTCACTCTGTTCCAAAAAACTCATTACTTAAGATCTCTGTCCTTTTCAGCACCTCCCCGTTCATAAGTAAAGTTCAGTATGGGTTCACAAAACCAGTCATTTTTAGTAACGTTTCACATCCCACCTTCTCCTGCCTCTTAACCTCAGGGCTTTTGGATAATCAGAGCTTGTCAGGCCACCTTAAACATGCACATTTCAAAATGTTTTGTTAATTGCAACCCTTTTTTGAAGGCTAGTTCCCTCAGAAAATACAAATCTGTTGTGATTTACTCACCCTCATGTTGCTAGAGAAATTTTGGCTACGTTCCAGTTCACTTTTTTTATGCCCTTCACTTGCTAACTTCCCTCCGTCTCGGTTACTCGGATGTACGTCATTGATTACGTTGCATGAGTGCCCACTACTGGCAAAACCCTTGGAATGGGCTGAATTGGAACGTCCTAAGCCCTTGATCACTTAGAATGCACTATGGAGTTGGTTTATTGTTTACATGTTTCCCCTTACGAATTTGTTTGGTGCAGCATTCTATATGTATATAGATATGCTTGGACTTTTATAAATGTAAAAAAAAAATCATTTATATATTATAGAGTTGTTTGGGGTGGGGATAAATTAAACGCGATTTGCGATGATGTCATAGTCGTGTTGCATTGTGGTCTACAGAGTGGCCTGAAGTGTGCATATGAAGCAGACTCGCTCACTCTGTCAAAATCGAGGGGTCGAGGGTATGTCCTGTCCACTACCCTCGTCCATCATTGACGAAGTGGAATGCCACTTCAAAATGCAGCGTGGGTTGCCCCCCGATGGTAGTGCTTCGGAATTTCTAGAGCGCCTGTCTAAACGTGAACTTGAACGCAGCCTTGGCCAAGCTGTTTTGAGATTTGGAGATGATTTTTCCTAAAAGGTAATAATCACAAAAAATGCCAGCGTCCAATTCACCTACTGCCCCTCCTTAGTTATACAAAAACAGTACAGAAGCGGGAGAAAAATAGACAAAAAAAGTCGAATTGCGAATGTGAACAAAAGACCTCAATTCGAGATAAAACTTCGCAAATCAGAGAAACAAGTCTGAATTGTGAGATATAAACTTGGAATTCTGAGAAGAAAATTCTGAGTTGTGAGATTTAAATTCGTAATTGACCCTTCGCAAAGTGCTTGATTGACAGGCGATCTGACCAACCATAATGCCGAATCCACCACTTTCCGACAATCAATCAGGAGAGTAGATTAACTTTGGTGGACCTAAATTTGAAAAATTGTGTGTATTGATGTCTTTCCACAGTTGAAATAAAATATGTTCTGATGTTCATTCATGTTTATTTCATGCTATAACTAGTAAAGAGAACCGCTTAATGTCACGACACATTAAAGAGCCACAAAACAGTATTTATTGTTTGAATTTCTTAAAAAAAAGACAAATTTTGAAAGCTGAGACCTTTTTCATACCAGAAATAACCTGCTCTGTCTTGTCTGTCGGCATGTTGTCAGTTTCCTCTTTTCTCTGCGATGTATTTTTCACTGCGTGAGAACATGATGTGTAGTGTCAGAGCGGCATGGCTTGTCAGACATAGCAACAGTAACTAAGGGGGGCGGGTTTTTGCGAAGGGTCATTTGCAAGAATAAAAAAATTGTGAGATAAGAAGTTGCAGTTGCCTTTTTTATCATTTATTATATGGCGGAAACCAAAGAATGACTGTGAGATGTAAACTTAGAATTCAGAGAAAAAAGTCCAAATTGCGAAAAAAAAACAGTCCAAATTGCAATATACAATGTCTTCAGAAGAGGAAAAGGCCAAAATCTAAGTTCTTCCTTATATCACTAAAGCTCTCATTTATGCTCCAAGCCACTGATTGTTGTGTGTTTCATAACCGAATGCAGTATGCCAGTTTTAATCAAGAGAGCCACACAGATTTGCAATGATGTGAGGGTGAGTAAATAAATAAAACTTTAATTTGATCTAACTAACCCTTCAACCCACCCATGAGCTAGTTACTCCTGCTAAAATCACCAACAAATGAATGTTTTGTTCATTTCCCAGTTACAGTTTCTTCAGAACTGTTTTTACACTATAGGGCTTCACCGATTCCACTATATGTACTTAAGATCCCCCTTAGAAAGGGAAGTATTTAAGGGTGGGAAAATGGAGAATGAATAGACTGTTTCTTTTATTTCGTCATTTTGACCAGCCATCCACATCAGCAGGGTCACCTTCACAACTACATCCTCTTATGCGCAGCTCATACCCCCAAATCACCTGAGCTTTTTGAGCCATTAAATCACGGTGTCAGATTATATGGCACATAAAGGTGCTTTCAAGTGCTCAGCAACACTAGCATTAAAACTACTTCCAGCACACCTTCATTTCGTTGACCCTGAAACTATGATGAGACTGTTTAAGTCACTATGATGATGTCCCACGTTCAGCCCCTAATATTCCATCCACCAATTTTGGCTGAAGGTAATTATACTGTTATGCTTTTAAATGTACACATACTCTTGGTAAGTGATCACGAATGAGTGTCCAAGCAGCTGTACCAAACCGTTTCCATTTCACACCGATTTTGACCGATTTTTTTTTTTTTTTTAAGTACGGGGTTTGAGATCAGTGACTGCTGAGGACATTTCGCTTATCAGTGTGAGCCCTCTCATCCCCGGTCTTATGCTTTTTTGCGTTGGCAACGGTGCCGTCGTGGGCCGTAGCTTTCAAGAGCATGCATGTGTGTTTTAATGTGTTTTATATGATGTGTCAATCATCCGATGAGGCACGCGAATCCCTAAGGTTTCATTAATGGGGGTGGAAGCGTAGACGTTTATGCACATGGGGTCTCAGGTACACCTTTATTCCCACAAACCAGCCAAGGACACGGATGCTGATTCCTGGTCCTACAAAACCTCTCCAGAAGGGAGTGTGGATGTGAGGATCGTGAGGAAACGGTGCTCTCGTACTCTTCCGAGCATCATGAACTCACTGAACTATATAGAACTATCGTTCCCGGCTCAATCGCTCCCTTAAACTTTTGGACTACGGGCCAAAAGGGCTCAACAGGGACGATTAAAATCGATTAAAACGGACTGGATTTTACATGTTCAGCAAGAGACTCTCGGTGTATTGCACCCCTGTGCACAGTAAAACAAACAAGTTCATTTCAAAAAGTGTTGTGACATTAGTCGACAGTGGATTTGTCTTGAAGGATTTTATTATTTGTGTGTCATGAGTGTGTTTTTAATGTTTCATTAATGATTTTTTGTTTTTCACATGCTATTTTTTGACAGGATTTGTGGTCCTGAGTCAGATCAAAACAACCGAAGTCATTATTTGCTCTAAGTTCGATGCATTTCCTTTCTCTTGTAATGTTGTTAAAGGGAATATCATTCTAAATATTCACATAAGGAAGAATGGAGAACAGTAAGAATGACTCGAAATCGATACCTATTTCTATTCTAAACATAAGTATTTGAGTTTGGGAGGGATGGGGGTGTCCAGTATGATCATTTTAAGACTGTGCTTGTATGATCACAATACAATTCATTTTTGTTTGTGTGTATGTACAGGAGTTAATGCAATTAAACCATTAGACAAGATATTTAGAGGTGCTTTCAGTTAATGACGGGCGTTGTTATCGTTGACTAAAACTACTAAAAACATTTTTGTTAATTGAAATAAAACTAAAATAAAATGTAAACATTAGATGACAAATTTAAACAATATTTTTGACATTTTTAAACTGAAGTTTAAGTAAAATTACTAACTGAAATAAAAATAAATTAAAACCATTTAGAAAATATTTAAAAAGAAATGAATAAAATGACAAAGCGCTTTAACTAAAATTAAAATGAAAAGTATAAAAATAAAAGCTTGTTCTAAATATTAATAAAAACTATAATAGAATATAAGTAATACTAAAACAATCATCGATTCTTAAACCGTGTTTCTCATTTACTGGTTTTATTATAGTTAATCATTTAGTACAATCTGGATTATACAGGATTCATAGCAAAACAACTTGCATACAATTTATAAACTATTTTTGATGGACGCTATATTGCAACATTGAAAAACTGTACAGTATGTGGAAAAACGACAAAGAGATTGGATTATGTGTGTGTGTGTGTGTATAGAAAAAAATTGAGTTGTATATGTTAATGGTGTCATAATCCACTTACAAGCCTTGTAGTCTATCAATTTCAAGTATTTATGTCAGTGTGTATTTTTTATTTATTGTGGGGCTTCTCAAAATGATTTTCCGTGATAATTAACAGTATGCCACAGATGGCGTCCTTACAGCTTACCTCGTATTGAACCCGGAACATTCTTTGAAATGAATGGCAGCTTTGTTTTACTTGTTGGTGGAGATTTAGAGGTTGTGCATTTGTCTTAACATTTTTAACTACTTGGAAGCAACCTTTTATGAGTTCAAATTAAATTCTACTTAGCAAGGAGACGCAAAAAGGATGGAAGTCAAATGTCTATTCCCACAGTCAAATTTCATACAGCACATCAGGTCCTCCTTTAAACCGTCATTAATTCAACATCCTAAAACAATTTTATAAATATGAGTGCAAGCATTCAACTCTGTCAGTATCTAAATGTCAAAACCAAGTGTAAATGTTACTGTTTGCCCTGTGTTTCTAGATACCGCTGTGCTGCTGTAAGTGTGTCCTGTAAGTCCTGGTATTTTGCCAGCTTGCAGGCTTCCTCTAGTTTGGCCCAGCGGTAATCCTGGTGTTCATCTGAGAGAACGACCTGTGTGTTTGGGTCACGCAGCTCAGCCAACCAATAGAGGACCTCTTTGTCCTTTCCTCGGACCCGATAGTGCAACCTCTGCAGGAAGCCATCGACCATATGCAGGTGATCTTTACCTAAACCCGCTTCCTCCTGTGTCTCTCTCAAGGCGGTGGTGAAGTCGTCCTCTCCATGGTCAACATGACCTTATGAGGGGAGGATAATGTTATTTTTTCAGTAACAATACTAAGAAATTGACGATAGCCACATGTCTTCAACTGATTTGCTCATGATAGGTCATATGACTTAACTACCAGTATATGTGGCAGCAGTGGTTGTGATTTATTTATTTATTTATTATTCAATTTAGTTTATAAATGCTTTACGACTCAATTTTCTGTGAGTAGAAATAAGCATTATGTTGAAAATAAGCCATTATATTCTTTTGAATTGGCAGGACTAAAGTGGTTCAAAAATAAATTGAGAGTTAAATGAGTTGAAGACAGGAAAAGCATCATAAGAGGCTGTGAGATGCACCTTTGGGTGGTGTCCAGTGATGTTCCCCGTAGGACGTCTGCAGCAGCAGGAACTCTATATTATCAGGGGGAGGCTTCTGGACCAAACGCCGAAAAATGACAAATCCACATGCCCGCAATACCATTACCTGGAAATACATAGCCTGGTAAAAAATGCATGCAAGTGTAACTGCCTATTATATATTTTTTTATCATATAACAGGTTTTACTCTACTTTTCTAAAAAAACAAAAACAAAAAAAATAGAATGATAAATGTGCCAAGTACAAACAAATGCTTAAGTCTAAATTAAACTGGTACATAATTTGAGATGTTTGATTTATTTGCTAGATATATAATAATTAAAACATCTTATAAGTATATAATTAAATATATTTTATTCCGTTTTTAAAATAGAAAAAAGCTATTTTGTATACAATTTTATGTTTATGTACAATTTAATCATTATTAAATTTTTTAGATTTTAACAACAGTTTTAGTGTTTAAAGATGTGTTGCTGCAATGCTTAAGAAGGCCTATAGTTTAAATAATTTTGTACACATTTTATACGTACTATTATTTGGAGAATGTTTTGTTTAATATTATGATTTAGTTTTTAACAATATAAAGCGTCTGGCAAAGCACATGCAACTGTAGAGGTTAAACTATGCTTTCTAGGAAGACATAACATTTCATATGCCATTTGCAAAATACCTCAAACTACCATTTTATACATGTCTACTTCACTGTCATTTTAGCACATCGCATGATAATTGATAAAAAAAAACCGAAAGTGTTTCTTCAGGAAACAACAGTAACGTTAGACAGTTTGGAACACAACTTGCAAACCAACTGGTTTAAGAGGGGTTTCCAACAGGAAATGTCAACTACAAGTCTTTTGAATGCGTTTTAAGTTGTTTAAATACTAATTTTGGGTTGGAAATACTAATTAATGAAACTGTACTCGCTTATGTGTAACATGCCTGTATTTCCGATTTCTAGACAAGATAGCATGCTAACACTCATTAGCTGCTCTTAAGCTATAGGTTAGGATGAAATCATTTCACTTACGTCTAGCCGGTAATGATTCAATGTTCCTTTTTGTTTAGAATAGATGCGACACAACCTGGCACATTAATAAACGAATGGCGCATGGAAAAGAGTTTAGTTTAGTATGCAGGCTACTTTCTGTTTTGACGGCGCTGCTGCGTAACTGCTGCGCAAAGGGAGAGTCGCTCTCTGATTGGTTCCTTCAGTGGTAATTTAAATAATAGGAGTCTAGACACTTTATCGTTTATTATAACAGATATAAAGTGTTATTTGACGAGTTGGACTTTGAATGTAAAAAATGCATTTAAAAATAATTGTTTTGGAATTTGGATTACCAACGTCTTTGATATCACGCGCAACTGTGAAGGACAGATGGGCAAATTACAATCAAATGGCACTTTATAAAACCTCCTTCTGATATCAGAGAAATCGCATGCGTTAATGTGTCAGTTAGTGGTGGGTCGTTCAGTTTTATACATTAAACAAAGATAATGTTGAACGCACGGAGAGGGTCCTGATCTGAGGGGCTGATAGGGCTGAAGGCTGCAGCCGGTGGGCTTGAGATAACGCGACCCTCTGCAGACTAGAACAAACTTCAACCATTCTTGACGCACGCTTCACAAGATTCACAACGACCCGGAACAGGACAAGGTAACACTGCTTAAAATATTTGCTCAGCGATGTCCATTCATGTTGATATGTAAAGTTAAAAGGCAAATTTTAAAAGTTTAAAATGTGTAAAACATGTGTTAAATACTGGAGCATTTTGTCTTTAGTAAACTTATTTGATACGTGACAGAAGGCCTAGCTGATTGATCTTATCATAATTGACTTTTTAGTATTATATTTGTAATTCCTTTAAAATAGAAAATACTGTTTTATATACAATTATATAGGCTATTATTACATTTTAATTTTGTATATTTTATACTATTTGTAACTCATTGGTTTATTCCCTATAAACTCTTATACAGACAATGGGTAACTGGACACTGTAAAAACAATTCCGTAAAATGTACGGTAAAAAACCGGCAGCTGTGGTTGCCGGAATCTTACTGTAAAAAATATGGTAGCAACGTTTTAGATTTTACGGTTTAAACTGAAATTTACAGTTAAATACCGTAATTTCATTAACTGATATAATGTTAATATACCAACCTATTGAAGTACTGAAATCTGTTTTGTACTTTTGTAATACAATGATAACCACCAAATGCAGGTGGTGATGAGAAAGTCACATGATGCCTCCCCCCCCCCCCCCCCAAGCCAGCACAAGCACTTTAAATAATAGCATATATAGAAGGTGCACAGTGTCAATCACACAAACACTAAACACCATCATGGTAACACACATGAAACTGAAATAATGCAATAAACATTCATTTAACAACATTAGGTGTAACACACAACCCTAATGTACAAAACTGATAAGAAAAAACTAAGAAGAAACATAGTTATTTCAACATAAAAAACATCAAATATGAAATGTAACGCAGGGAATTCTGGGAATGTCAATTTACGGTTATTCGCTGTAAATTATACGGTCTTTTTCACTTCCAAAAACGGTATACTACCGTAAAATTAATGTCCAATACAGGTTTTCTCTGTATATAGTAGGGGAATTTACCGTTAACAATTTAACAGGTATTTACTGTAGCATTTTTACAGTCTTTTACCGTTAAATTCACTGTCATTTTTTACAGTGTATGAATGATATGACTTCTGTTTGAGGTTTATATAAAGGTTATACAGTATGTATGTATACAACGTTTTTACAGTATATATCAGAAAGCATATTATATTTTGCATAATTAAAACAAAATTCTTTGATATATAGGTTGAACATAAAAGAAGATTATATTTCTTATATTAGCATATAAGAAGATAGATATTTTGAAGAATGTGGGTAACCAAAAAGTCTCTGGTCCCCATTGACTTCCATAGTAAAAAATAAAAAATACAGTGGAAGTCAGTGGGGACCAGAAACTGTTGCCAACATTCTTCATAATATCTTCTTTGGTGTTCAACAGAAGAAAGAAATTCATGGAACAACTGGAGGGTGACTAAATGATGACAGAAATTTTGGGATTTTTAAACTTGAATTCCTACTAACATGTCTTACTTTCAAACAAACACCTGCTAAGTTTTAAGCTGAAGGACAAGAACAATTAATTTGTGCCGGCAGCCGTATCATCCTGTAGCCCAAGACTGGTTACCCACTGAAGCTAAGCAGGGCTGAGCCTGGTCAGTACCTGGATGGGAGACCTCATGGGAAAACTAGGTTGCTGCTGGAAGAAGGTGCTAGTGAGGCCAGTAGGGGGTGCTCACCCTGTGGTCTGTGTGTGTCCTAACGCCCCAGTATAGTGATGGGGACACTATACAGTCAACAAAGCACCGTCCTTCGGATGAGATGTTAAACTGAGGTCCTGAGTCTCTGTGGTCATTAAAAATCCCAGGATGTCTTTCGAAAAGAGTAGAGGTGTGACCTCGGCACCCCATCGGCCTCTGACCATCATGGCCTCCTAACAATCCCGGTATCTGCTGATTGGCTTCATCACTCTGTCTCCTCTCCACCAATGAACTGGTGTGTGGTGGGCGTTCTGGCGCACTATGGCTGCCGTCGCATCATCCAGGTGGATGCTGCACACTGGTGGTGGATGAGGAGATACCCCCTGACAATGTAAAGCACTTTGAGTGCCTAGAAAAGTGCTATATAAAATGTAATGAATTATTATTATTTATGTAACTTAAGCACCTTCATTTAGGTGGACGATATTCATAAAACATTATATTTATATTTTCACAGAAGACATCATTAAAACCGCATCGTATGTATTTTATCGGCAAGAAAGAAGATCTCGTTCAGGCCAAGAGAATGAATGTTACTCTGGATGGAAGAGAAATTCTTATTATATATCATCAAAGAACTTTCTATGCAATGGACCTGCAGTGTTACCGTGAGTAGCATGAAAAGCATCTTTGCTTATTTCTCTGCACTAGAGGGAGACAAAGTAGCAGATTTAGCACTGTAGCATTGCTGTTGCGGATGTGTGCCAAGTCCAATTCCAGAGGCAAAAGCCCAAAATCAAAAAGGCATTTGCTTGGGTCAGCTTAGTGCATATGTTTGCTAATGACACTTTTTTTTTTTTTTACAGATGCCGGCAGTAGTTTAGAGCCCGGAGATATTGAGGTAAAGCCATTTCTGCTGAAGCAGAACTCATTCAGTGATCCATAAATGCACTTGACACTCATTGTTACCTCTCATGTGAACTCTGACCCCTTTAATGTTTCATGCACAGGAAATCAACAACAAGCTCTGTATTGTGTGCCCAAAGCACAAGTATAAGATCACTCTGGCTGAAGGTGAGGGGTTATACAAGGCCACCAACCCCGCAGAAAAAGTCCCTACTCCACGGTGGTATTCCAAAGGCACAAAGCAGAGAGTGCACAAAGTGACAGAAGTAGACGAAGACATCTTTGTGACGTTGTCCAACTGCCCCGGGTGGATTGAATCAGACTATTATCAGACTGAGAAGGGCAGGGCAGAACTGAGAAAAGCACAGGAGTCGGAGGATGGAGAAGCAGACGTGAATGCAGATGAAGACGTTTAGTCTTGCAGCAACAGTGAGACGAGAGCTTCAGGGATCCTAAGGGAACTGCATATATTAAGATTGATGATTTCAGAGTCAGTCGGCATGAATAAAACTACGATTTGACATCATGAATCAAAATAATATCATAGCCTTTTTTTGTGACAGTGCCAGTGATCTCTCTACATCTCCATGATTCACAGTGATGCCTGTCTTTCAGCTCGATTTGTTAGGTTTTGCAAAAATAAAATCCTAATATCTGAAAAAATCTTTAAAATGTGCATTCTTAAAAAAAGGATACATTTTATATACACATATATAATTTATATTTAAATGTTCACTTATTTAAAATAATTAAATATATGTAATTATAATATTATATTGAAGTAGTCACATTTGACATCATGCATTTGGCAGATGCTTTTATTCAAAGCGTCTTATGCTGCATTTTTCAGTGAGCAGTGAGCTCATATTGACATTGATATGTCTCCAATAATGTTTACTTTTGCATACATTTCCATGAAATACCAAGTCGATCCTTGCACAAACATTTAACTTGGCATTCGATTATTATTTCATAGATGAAATATTCTGAAGAGAGACAGTGACCATCAACTTCAAGCATAGCAGAAAGTGTAAATGGCAAAGTGCCAGAAATTAGACAGTTGTGGCATACATCATATTTCTTTTTCAGATTATAAATCATTTGATTTGTTTGGCTCCTGTGTGCTGAGAAATCCATCAAAATTGTGTAATTATATGAGAGCAAGATTATTTGATGAATGGAAAGTTCAAAAGATGCATGTATTTTAAAAAGATTTACATTATAATTGTCTTTACTGCCACATTTGATCAATTTAATGTGTTCCTGCTGAATAAAAATATTAATTTCTTTAAAAAACATTTTTTGATTGGTATTTATTAATTTGTCATAAAATAATGTCCTAATCAGTTGTTGTGATAATATCTGACTGCAGTGTGCTGAGTATGTGAAATTTATTAAACGATCCAGAATTATTGATTATTATTGATTATTTAGCTGCACGAGATCAGAATCTCTCAAACGGTGCATGCTTGTTTAACCCTGGTTTATCTCTTACACTTGGAACAAAGAAAGGACAAGAACATACTTTGATAAGCATCTTGACTTAATGTGCAAACTAGATATCCATTTATGCCACTGCGGACTCAACTAGAAAAAAGTCCCAAAGCTCAACGGTACAGTTACTGTAATGTAATATCCTGCTTAACCAGGGCCTGTTGTCATTTAATGGCTCTAAATGGACTGTTATTCTCATTCACAATGAGGAATAATGTGTATAGCTAGTGTTTAGAAGTTAGACTTCCCTGTAGAGTGGTTGTGATCTCTGGGCCAAGAATGTACACGAGGGGCACGTGATTGTGCATTGGAGTAGAAATAAGATTCTGCATGTCAGATGACCTACAGTAACCCATCCTGCCCTTTTAAAACAAATGTTCTGAATGGTACGCCAAGCAAGCAGCCCTAAAATAGCATATGCACCTCTCAGCAGTGCTAGTAAAAAGTGCCTGTTTTATTATTTATTTCAGCCTGTTGATAGCCTGTAGACCAAAAAGGACTGGCAGGAGAAATCCTCCGATAACACAGTCCTAAATCTTGAAAAAGAATTCTTCTGATTTGCAAAACAATTTGATGATGCTGAGCACAAAAATATGTCAAAATTTCCATCATGTGCAGTGGTTTTTGTTCCAGAAAAGATGATTGTTCAAATAATAATCAGCTAGAATCACTTTAAAGCAAATTAGTTTGTGTTGTGTGTTTGTTTTTTTTTTTTTCAAGAATTTCATACCCACTCATCTAGAACAGACGTTTGTGGGAAAGTGATCAAGAAACATAAGTATATGCCATCAGAATGATTTTAAGACTAATATCAGGTAAAACAAAACAAAAAACTTACAGTTGCTTAAAATAACAAAAGCAGTCAAATGTCAATATTTTGGTTTTAATGACAAAAAGTTGTTATCAAAATGTATAATTTAACTTATAATCTGACAAAGAGTGGGAAAATATGTTCAATTGCTCCTTTAATGAATTCCATAAGTTTTCTCCCATAAAATCTGGAGTTCTGTTGCTGTTAGCTACAGATCTAACTTTTTAAAAAAAAAAAAAAAGGAAATTTAGGAATTTTTATCTCACAATTTGCAATGTAAGTTATATCTCACAATTCTGAAGAAAAGACAGAATTTTTCAGAAAACAATTATGAGATGCTCAGAATTGCAAGAAAAAACTCAACTAAAGAATAAAAAAAATCACAATTACTTTGGTTTTATTTTTTAATCCCGTGGCAGAAACAAGCTTCCATATAATTCTAACCTTTAAATATAAAATTAGGCATAAAATAATAATTCATTCGTATAAAAATCACCTGGGAAATGGAACAAATAGTTGTAATGGCTCAGAAGAAGACAGGAACCATGTCTTTATTGCAATTTTTCTGGTGAGCATAATAGGGGACAACAAGACTTCTCCTTACAAATAGTTGTCAAAAGTAAAATTGCTAACAAATGATGGGACAGAGTAAAACAGACACTGTTTTTGGAATCAACACCCCAAAATTAGTAAGAAACAAGTATTGGATTCCATTGAACAAATATGCAGGGCAGCATAATGAGTAAATTCTGGAAGCTGGGAATAGGCCTACTATATTTGAAGTATATCCCACTGGGCTAGTAATACAAAATAACAACACTTCTATACTCATATCCCAAGCTTGTCTTTGCGTTAGACGATGGGTGCGGCCGTTCGGGATTATATTAGACCTGTTATATGGATAAAAAGCTTGTTATGGTAGAATTAAAATAATCCTTTCAGTAGATCAGGACAGCATGACTGACGGAAATAAGGTGGAATGCGAGCTTTGATTCGCTACGGCTCAGGAGAGATGATGCTATTTTGGTGATCTCAGAGGAGGATCTAAAGGGTGCTGAGGCTTTTTGATGTCATATTGTGGCAAAGAAGGCAAATTAAAATATACACAACACTTGGATAAAAATAGAAGTGTCAGAGTTACTGAAGTAATCGTTTGTTTACGCATGTTAGGATAGAATTGGTTTGAGTGCAAATCCATTTATAATAATACCTGAGAGGAAGAGGACAAACAACAAAATAGCTTTTATTTCTTGCAGATTAGGTTATTGGGTCAAATGCTATTTTTAAACAGCATTTTCAGCATCAATACATTGCCTCAAGCAGATCGACTCTAAATTTATTACACCTTTGTACTACACCAATGGCTCACTATAGGGGGCACTCAGCAAAACGCAAAGAGGTTTTTAAAAGGATATTAAAAAGAAAATCATTGCTGCAAACAAACCAAATGTATTTTTTTCCAACTCTATGCGAAGGAGATGTGTTGCACTGCGTGAGGCAAATGGTGGTCACACCAGATACTGACTGGTTTTCGGACCCCCCCGGACCCCCCAATACAGCAAAACTGCACATTTTAGAGTGGCCTTTTTATTGTGGCCAGCCTAAGGCACAACAGTGCAATAATCATGCTGTCTAATCAGAATCTTGATATTCCACACCTGTTAGGTGGATGGATTATATCTGCAAAGGAGAAGTGCTCACTAACAAATTTAGACATATTTCTGAAAAATATTTGAGAGAAATAGGCCTTTTTTTGTACATAGAAAAAGTCTTAGATCTTTGATTTCAGCTCATGAAAAATGGGGGCAAAAACAAAAGTGTTGTGTTTATAATTTTGTTCAGTGTATATACACACACACACAACACAACACACACAACAAAATTGTTTGTTTCAGTAAGTTTTTTTAAGAAAAAATAGTTGTATTCAGCCAAGGATGTAACCTATAAATTGATCACAGGTGGCTGTAAAGCATGTAAGAATAATAATAATAAAAAAAAAATATTTCAAATAAATTCTGTTCTTTTAATCTTTCTATTCATCAAAAATTCACAAAATTATTACATTTTCAAAAAACGTTTTCAACATTGATAATAAAAAACATTTCCACCAAATCAGCATATTAGAATTATTTCTGAAGGATCATGTGACACTGAAGACTGGAGTAATGAAGTCATGGCTGCTGAAAATTCAGCTTTACCATCACAGGAATAAATTACATTTTTAAAATATATTAAAATAGAACACAGTTATTTTAAATTATAATAATATTTCACAAGACGCTGATTTTTAATGCATGTTGATTAAATAAATGCAACCTTGGTGAGACTTTTTTCAAAAACATTAATAAATCTGTATATACAGTAATATTATATTAAATTATACTGTATTAGCTTGGCAGACAGTCTGAAAGAAAACAGCAACCTGCAGCTTAAATAATGCACAAATAAAGAGTCTAATCGATGTTTATTTGTTTATATCATGCAATTAATGCCTATTATTACCACCTTTTATTAGAGGATCAGTGCCTTTGAAAGCCCATAATATAGAGGTACTAGTTGCGAGTCCCACACATGTCATGCAGTGGTGTCAGCATGCAACATGTCTAGTGCTTGTGAAGGCAAAGCATAAATATTGTTATCTCACACCCAAGGGCCTCTGGGTGCCCCCAGGAGCCCCTGCCTCATCTCAGCTCTGGCATGGCAGTGGGCTCTTTTGACTTTGGCTAGGGTACCCAAGGAGGCTCCCAGGAGCCCAAAGCCGATGTTTTGCATCAGCGAGCGCCATATTCTTGAGAAAATCTGACTGTGTAGTTGGTTTTGCTGTTGATTGAGCTTGCAGTGAGACTACATTTTTATTTGTTGGGAATAACAGTCAAAGACTCTCTCGAATCACGTATTAATGACTTAAAGTGCCATTGGTTTGAACAGACAAGACAGCAGAGGCACAGCACAAAAACGACCAGCCTGTGTGCGGTGTGGACAGCAAGTGTCCACGTCCCTCCGACGATCGTTTGCTGAGTCAGGAGGCACCCACTCGCGCTGCTCTCTTTTGTTTTCCTCTATATTCTTATCTCATTGACCCATGAGCTTTGACTTTATGCTCAAGTGACGTCTGGTTTCAGAGCTCAGATCCTGCCATGCGTCCCGGGAAGCGCCGGATCCCTGTTTTCGGTGGAGTATGAACTTGTCTCCTCTACCGCAGGATCCATTGGATCGTTTCTGCCTGGATGTGTGTGTTTACAGTCGGATCGTTGCGCACCTGACACTCTTTCACTTTGCCAGCGCGTGTTTAATGAATGAACCGTTCGATTTTTCATTCTGCTGAGGGATTGTACCGTGTCCGACCTTCATTGCGGAAAACAGCTGGAGACTGATGTGAAAGCCCGCCGCTGAAGTACGTGCTCCCCGAGCCTTGATCCAGTGGACGGTTGTTGTGATCATGTAAGTATGCATATGATTCTTCCTTTGCCATGACCGAAGCCCCTATAGCGCAAAATGAACAGTTATGCTACAGTACCATGACATAAATATCAATGCACTAACTGTTACTGGGCATTGACACATTGACATTTGCACGCATCCATAGGCTGTGTGTGCAATAATATTAACAACAATATTAATATACATATATTATATATATATATAATATATATATATATACATATATATATATCTATATATATATATATATATATATACGTGATGAATTACTTGATAACATGGAACACACAAATATTGCATTATAACATGCATGGCATACAAAACGTGCTATCAGGAATATTACGATATAACTTCAACAATTATAGGCTGTCAAAAGATATACAGAGGTAACAGTCCAAAATGCGGATAACTATAACGACTCGGGCTTCTGAACTGCAAAGTCTTGTATTTTGTCCTGGGCATTGAATATGAAAAAATTGGCTTTAAAAAATTAGAATATTTACCATACAAATGCTTAGTCCGTACTCCACGATATCTTATTAAATTGAGATTTTTTCATTGCTTTTTACAATAATATTTAAAGTATATATATATATATATATATGGTATATTACCAGTGAGGTAACTTACAGTTAACAGGTTTTTACTATTATATATAGATTTGTCAGCTGTGGTTGCTAGAAATTCACAGTAAAATACTGCCTGTATATTTTTCACTGATAACTGTGTATTTCATTAAGTGATATAATGTTAATATACAAATCTACTTGAACTAACAAAAAACTGAACTGCGAAGGTAATTCATTGTTTTTACTTGCAAAAAAACACAAATTTGACAGTATTTTACTGTAAAATGACACATTTTGCAGTGTTTAACCAGTTACAGTACTTCACTGTATATGGAAGAGTAACTTACAGTTAAGCAATTAACAGGTTTTTAACTGTTGCATTTAAAAAAAAAAATTCTTCCATAAAAATTACAAACATTTTTACAGTGTAAATGCTGTGAGCTGTGATTGCTTATATAAAGACAACCGGTTGGATTGTAATTGTAAACCGCTAAAGGCTTTTCTATGTCCCACAGGTCTGTCCACATAGTGGCCCTTGGTAGCGAGTGTCCTGGGGGCGTCGGGCCTGGGGACGAGACGACCGGCCCGGGACAGATCCAAGGTGGCTTGTTGTGGAGTTACCTGGGCCACGGAGCTCGGGAATTGGATCCAAACTCAGTGACGCCATCAAGGCATCCCTTGAACCCTGCGTTTATGGAGTACCAGTCCAGAGTGTTCGGGGATGTCAGAGTGATGGTGCGGGATTGTCCCAGTTGGGTGAGTAACAGAGTGAATGAGAGAGGGATGATGGGATTCTAAAGCAGGATTAGGGTTTCTGCAGACTCAGGGAAGGGAGTTGTTTCCACCTGATTGGTGGACTAAGAGGAATATTGCTATGGCAGTGATATCAGCTGATTGGTGGAACAGATGCTGAGCTACTGAGATATGCCCTTATAAACATCACAGGTTAAAACCTTCGTTTTAATCGCAGGACCTTTTGGACAGCGACTGGGCGAGCGTCCGGAGCGTTCTGGAGCAGGCCGACATCGTGGTCATTAAGTACTCGGTCAACGACAAGCTGGCCTTTCAGCAGGTCCGAAACGTCTACGCCCCAAGACTTCGCCCTCTTTTTCGACACTGGGGTGTTCCTGTGATTCTGGTAGCAGTGGGGGCGAGGCTAAATGGTGAGATGCGATTGGCTGTTTCTGTTTTGCATTTGTTTTAGAGTTAATTTGAGGTATTTTTCTCTATTACGAAGTTTTAAAGAAAAATAAATGTCTGTCAGCCTTTTGTAGTGCAGACTTGGGAGATAATGGACTTAATGGAAACAATTTAACTAAACTCTGGTTAAAAATTGCCTGATGGTTTTGCTGATGGAATGTGTGCTTAAGTACTGTAAGCAGAGCAAATAATGTCAAGTACTAATGATAATTTAATCTTAATTACCTCATGTCAATCAAGGCATTAGACAGTAAAATTGACTTTTAAACTTTCCTGAAATGACAAAGAGCAACATTCACGTAATTGAAATAAATGAAACATATGGAACTGTGGTGTTGAACTAGTTACCCATTACTGATCTTCAAAAGCAACACAGCATATGAAAAGCTTCTGACTTCAAGGGAAAAGAAGAAGTCTGATCGAGCCGAGATTTGGAGTTCTTTTGATGTGCTGAATGCGGTTGCGCCATAAGCGTTTATTGAATATGCTCATAGGTAAACATTTATAGACTCAAAGCACTTAGACCACAGATTTGGCTCCATTCGCTATAAAAACGGCAGCTCTGTGCTCACAGTGTGACCTTTGAGATGTATAATTCATCAAGATGTGATTCCATCCAGCTACATCATTTATCCCTGAAGGATAATGGAGGAGAAACGAACATGATGGGTTTGTTTAAGACTTGCGGAGTCTTCAGAGGTGGTGGTTCGCAGGTTTGAAGAAAAACTACTAATTAATTCAATCATAAAAATGTAAGTCATTTATTTAAAAAATCCTACTAAAATACATATATTTTATTAGTTTTTATTTGAAATCTTTTGTTTATTTGCATGTGGTTATTAGAGAATGGCGAACATGTGAATGTGTTGTTAAATTACTGAAAAATGTTGCTAAATTCTTAGGTGGCATCTCAAGTAAAAAATTGATGTCAAAGGGAGTTAGCTAACAAAAAACTGGGAATCCCTGCTGTAAACTGTAAATCCCTGCATTCAGTCACTTGGAAATGTAATATGGCACAAACAGCGTAGAATGAGTTATTCACACAGTTTAATGGAATAGTCTACTCAAATTTAATATTCTGTCATCATTTACTCAACCTCATGTCATTCCAAACCTGCATGACTGTCTGCAGATTCCATACAGTACATACATTCAAAAAATTAGTTTATAATCGGACTGATGACTCAGTTGGACTGAAAAGCCATTATATAAACACCTCATTCGATCTGATTCTTAATTGTTCAATTTTTATTGAAAGAGGTAAAAAAAAAACACTATGCATGTAAACGTTTGAATCTTTTCTCAAATGGATTCAAAAGTACCTATGCTGCTCGCATGTTACCATCTGGTTTAACATAATCAAATATGTGAATCGGACTGTAATGTTTAGGGTTCATATAAACAGAATTTTTTAAGAACCTGAAATCAGACTGGATTCATTCAGACTGACAAAACATATAAAAATACCTTGAGATGTCATTGAAAAATACAATGAAAGCCAGTGGGCTCCAATGGATATCTTATTTTGAGTTGTACAGAAGACATACAGATTTGAAATTATATGAGGGTGAGTAAATAATGACAGAATTTACATTTTTGGCTGAACGACGCCTTTAGGATATACACTCAAGGGTTTGTTTATTTCTAATACTCCTAAGTATGAGTAATAGTGCTGTTCATGCTAATGAGTTTGTGTCATGAGAATTGTGCTGTATTTCTTGTTGCTTTGCCTGGAGAGACCCAAGGCAAAATGAGAGTGTAAACATGGTTAAAACATGCTCACACATACTCATACGGTACATCTTTTTCCATTTCTCCGGGCTTTTTCTTTTATTGGCTACAGTGATTCATTCCTCTTCCTGCCTGTGCCCTCTTCACATCTCTTTCTTCCACTCGTCCATTCTCACTCCATCTATCTCTCTCTCCATTTAGCTGTCTTTTCTTGCTATCATTTTACGTGCTCTTCTGTTCCCTGAGGCATTCGCCCTACTGGCCGGGCCAGCTCCTCCTAACACACACACATACACACATTGTTTTTATCCAGCTATCCCTGCTCTCTCATTCTGTCACTGCTACTCTCTCTCTACCCGTCCACACACACGTAGTGATGTTTAAATTTACGCTGGTATAAACTTGAGCTGGCATGTGTTGTTATGTAATAAAGGCTCAGATTTTGTTGCTCCATATGTCTGCCTGTTGACATCTCTCTGAATGTTATGTACTCTCTGTCAGTATGAGTCATGCTTTATTTGGCCCCTTGCTCTACAAATGTCATTTGTAGTGCATCAGTAATACGTTTGCATATGCATATACACTTAAAAATTGGCATGTGTGGTTCCATGGAACCTTTCCATTGCACAAAAGGTACCTTATAGTGGAAAAAAGTTCTTGAGATTAATAAAATGTTTTTTACACTAAGAAAAGTATGGTTCTTTTAAGAACTGTTCACTGGATGGATCAACGGATCTTCTATGGCATCACTGTGAAAAATGCCTTTTTAAGAGTGCATCACATTTTTATTGTTTCCCTTTGTCACCCTCCACAGATGAAGGCCCACCGTGCACATGTCCTCTGTGTGCGTCCGACTGGAGCAGCTGTGTGCCCCACAGTGAGGGGCTCCAGCTGTCCAGGGACCTGGGGGCCACTTACCTGGAGCTGCCCTCTCTAAACAACTTTTTTGTGGATCGTTACTTTGGCAGTGTGGTAAGTGTCTCTTTTTCTCTTAATCATTGTTAAGAAGTCTCATTAGTATGCAGAAGAACTGTACTTGTGGTTTAGCGGTTCCGGGCTGTTAACCATAAGGTTGGAGGTTCACAGCCGGTAAGGGGTAATTTATAAACTACATGCCTCGGGTGAAATATAAAACCCATCCATCACCACTGAGACCTTGAGCCCCGGTTGCTCCAGGGAGAGTGTAATAAGTTTACTTCTATTCAGTCATTTTGGATAAAAGTGTCTGCTAAATGGCTAATTAGAATTTAAACTTTAAGAGCGTTTAAGCTCTCTTGACAGTCTCTATCACATGCAATATGGAGACAGTAATTTTCTCATCCTTAAGCTTAAACACAACCATAAAACATGTTTACAGAAATGCTCTTGTAGTGGAAGTCTATAGGGCAAGGCATTCTGGAAGCAACCCTTAAAGGGTTAAATTAGTGGTAGACAAATAATACATGGGGACAAAATATCCAATATTGGTCAATATATATTTGTAATTGGCCAATACCGATATATATCAGCCGATAACCAGTATGGTTTAGGTGTACTAATGTTACTAATGCTGCTAATTAAGATGTGCACAAAATTGCTGAATTAAAATCGACACTTATTTTACACAATATTTTATTGAAGTCTTTTTTATAAAAGCTGTGCTTTAATATTATTTCCTTTTTTGTTTTCTCATGATCTCAGCTTCATTTTCTTATGATCTTGGCATAACAAGTTATTTGATTTAATGTTTTCATGGTCTTCACATATCAAAAAGTTTGTTTTCTTGTAATCTCTACTTTATTTTCAAATGATCTTCACATTACAAAAAGTTTTTAGATTTTTTTTGTGAAGTCAACTTTATTTTCATCAAAACATCCAACCCTATTTCCAACAGAAATTTCATTCTCAACTTCATCCTCTTTGGAGCACTGTACTATTGCAATGGACTAATACAATGTCAAATCAAAAATAAAATGAGGACGTAAAATTGATGAGATTGTTTTGATTTTAATAGAAGCTGTTTACTCAATTCACCAAAAATATATGAAAGCAGAAAATGTACACTATCCATTGACAAGGCTGTTTGTGGTTTTGAAACTCACACTAGGAGAAATACTTTTATTAATCAGCCAATCTTGCCCCATAGATTTCCTGTGCAAGTGTGCATAACTGTAACTGTGATTTTTATAGTAAAAATATGATGACATTTTGTTTAAAAAGTTGTCCCTTTAAAGGTATGGTGACAAAAGACACAATTAAAGACACAATTTTGACACATTATTTCTAACTAGCTGCAAATATTCCACCATATTTAGTGTTGGTGTGATTTGTGGTGTACTTGGATGTTATTTACACGCTTGCCTTTGAATCTTCACACAGCTGGAATACTTCATGATTCAGTGTCTGAAGCAGAAAGCCAAAGAACGGCCAGACAAACGGCGGGGTCACAGGTTTAACGAACCCCGTCCCCCTCATTTGGACCAACCAGGTTAGTGGCTGATGAGATTTTCCCTCATTATTATGTCAATGATGTGTCTGGTGAAGTAGACCTCCCAAAAACATCCTCATGCATCTTTCGACTTTTCCGCTTCCCTTCAAACCTGTCTAATTTTGGCTAATCTCACTAATAACTATACTCGCAATTTGCCGGGCATCTTATCTTAATCTCTGCAAAGCGGTCGGGTTGCAAAATATGCACAAAATGGCAATATTCATCAGTAACCGAGTCAATGAACTCGTCTGCCATTTAGATAAATGGATTGTCTGCTAAAGGCTAGAAGTATTCTGCACAAGATGAGCACTGCTATGAGCACTGACACTTAGAACGAGAAGCCAAAGCTTTCTATAGTTTGTTGGTGTGGCTCCAGCACCACTTAGGCTCTTTTTATAGAGCACAGCCCATAAAATATGAAGGGTATTGAATGCTGGGAAACCGTTGGTGTGGCCTCAAATGAATGGTTATGTAGTGCATAACGCACAGCAGTAATATATGAGAAATGTGCCTATAATACAGACATGATGAACAAACAACATCTGTTTGTTGTGCTTGTTCTATTTCTTTTTAACGCCTGGCGTTTTTGTGGCCTTCCTATAATCCTCCTTGTTTGGAATTTGCTTTCACGTCACTTTTCTCGTTGCTCCCATCTTATTACCCGTATCCCTTACTCATCCCGTCTCCTCTGCTGTGCTTGGCTCATCATTCTCTTTCTCCCCCTTGTTCCCTTCACACTAAAAAAAATTCCTTACCCACCATCCTCCTCTGCTTAGCTCACCTTGTTTCTCCCTTTCTCTTACCCATTTCTTTTATCTTCCTCTCCCTCACATCCTTTTGTTCTTCCAGAAGTTCTTTAACATTCCCTACAGGAAACAATAATCACAGTTTAGATCTTTTTAATATCACAGTCGTTTCTCCTAGACAGCATCGAAATTAAATAGAGCAGCTGTCAGCAATATTGAACACATGCACACAAGGACGCATACTTTGAAAATACACTGGAAAAAGAGATTTAGCATACTTGTTTCAGCATACTATGATTTGGGATTTGAGAATATTTGAATTCTTATTTGAATGTAAGGAAGTATCACTTTAATTTTTAACTAGAAATGCATAAATGTTTGAAAAAAGAAATGCACTGCAAATTATAAGGCATCCATGAAATTAGAAATTAAAACAAGAAATTAATAATTGTATTCACCAAGGATGCATTAAGTTGATCAAAAGTGTCAATAACAACATTAAATAAATAAATTATTTTTAAAATGCTCTACTTTTGAACTTTAACATTTAACATTAATCAAAGAATCCTGAAAACAATGTATCACCATTTCCACAGTTATGTATTAAGAAGCACAGGTTTTCCCCATGATCGAATAGAATGTCATTAACTGTTTAAATCAGCTCATTAGAATGATTTCTGAAGGATCATGTGACACTGAAGACTGGAGTAATGCTTCTGAATATTCGGTTTTGCCATCACATGAATAAATTAAATTTTAAAATATATTAAAAGAGAAAAGTTATTTTCATTTGCAATAATATTTTACATTATTACTGGTTATTACAGTCAAATTTCAATTTGAACTCACGTTTCACTTTATTCATTTGATTGCTCTTTATTCTTACTCCATGTCAACAATTGTCTAATTTTTTGACTATTTGAAAAGATCGTTAGGAGACATCTCAGCTTTGAAGTTGATACTTGATTGAAACATAACTCAGACCCACATTTAGTCTCCTGAGCTATAAAGATCAACATCTGAGCTATAAAGCTGTCCTATAACATCCCATCCATGTCTTTCAGCGCGTCTTCCCTTGGTGAGAGTGGAGGAATCTTCCTTCTCTCAGGACTTGCAGTGGCTCCTCGAACGCGGCGTTCAATTCGCAGACGTGGCGTTCTACGCCGGGGACTCTGGGAAGGAGCTGGGCTGGGCACACGCGTCCGTTCTGTGTGCCGTCAGCCCATACTTCAGACAGCTTCTGGTGGGACGGCAGGCCTGGGAAAGGCCCGTTTCACGCTGCACCTGCAGGGACAGAGACGGCCCCCACTCACTTTTGTCCACCTGGGATGGAGGCATAGATGATCTACCCAGAGCAGACGGACACCCTCCCGGACACCTTTCACGGCTGGTTGTGAAGGAGCCGCTGCTCTGTTTATGCCTGTGGGAGACGTTAATGTTTCTTTACAGAGGTGAGAGAGAACGTGCGTGCGCAATATTACGGCTGATGTTGTTAAGGAACTGCTGTGGATAAAGGGCACAATATATTGACGTTTATGGGGTTTTTTTCCATAAGAAAGAAAAATCACAGATGAGAACTTTAGCAACTCAACAAAAAGTGATTTTAACAGAGAGCAAATGGAGAAATTTACTTACGCAAAATGATTTTTTCTTAACAAAATTTTAAAAGGCGCTAATAATCACATAAAACATTTGTAATATTTTTTCAAATAAATTTTAAATGTTTAATTTTTATGCAATTTATTTTTTATTTATATTTAATTGCCGAGAACCTGAGGATAGTTATATAATAAACGTTAATAGTTCAATGCATTTACGTAATTTATTTCTTTACGGCATAACCTAAGTTTCCTGAGCTATGAAAACGCTGCAAATCATTATAAAACATTATATTTTAAACTAAATGTTAAATATGATTTGTATTTGTATTTACTGAGAACATAATCTCTTGAGATTATGAAAAAAAAAAAATATGCTATTAATCATATATTTTAATATTTTAAAAATTGTAACTATGTATTTTAATATAAAAAATATTCTAAAATGCTAGCAATCATATAAAAAAATATTCTAAATACATTTTATTTGATCTTATTTATTTGACTGAAAATCCAAGTCTCCTGAGCTATGAAAGAGCAAATTTCCTCTAGGTAGAGCTTCTTTTATTGCTGGTGTGCCGGCAGCATTTCTTTTTCCATGAAGAATCCTGTCACAACCGTAAATATGAAGCGAGATTAGCATTATTGAAGGAAACAGTTTGAAAAAGCTTCCTAGTTCTGCTGGTTTAGGCGTCTCAATTGAGTTACGGTTGAAATGTTTCTCTCCCATTCACAGCCTTATCTCTTCAGCTCTGCAATTGTGTTTTCTTTTGTGTTTGAAAAGAAGGAAGTTTTATAGGACGGTTTCACAATTAAAATGGCTTTAGTTTGGAGGCTGTTTATTTGTGTCTAAGGCCTGACTGATTTATATCTCTATATCTCTACATGTGCATGTATGATGGCAGTCCACTCTATAAGACCCTGGAGCTGTGGGGCTGATTAACATGCATGGGAGGACAGAGACATCTGTGTGCGTGTGTGTGCGTGTTTTTCGTTTAAGTGTGTGTGTGGGTGTGTGTGTGCGCGCGCTTGTTTTTCTGTTTAAGTGTGTGTGTGTGTGTGTGACTGTATATGCATATGAGACAACATAAGAGAGAAAAAAAGATATGATATACAATATTTGTGCCTCTATAAAACATTTTGAATTTATGATTATGGTAAGGGCTGAATTTCACAAAACCTCTCAGTAACATGTCATGTTATATTTTACCACAAAATCAAAAGAAAGAATTAAATAATTATGTTTTGCTAAAATAAAAAGCAAGTAAATAAATAAGTAATAGTTTACCCCCAAATCAAAAGATCAAAAAAATTAAAAAATGTTTTGCTTAAAATGTTGACTGTTTTTGGAACATTAAGATTTTTAGCATTGTGGCAATATTTTCATGACAGTTACCTTTCCTCCCAAATTCTTATAACCGTAATACAATACAATACAAACAACAATTAATAAACAAACAAACATTTTATCCTTAAAATCAAAAGAATAATAATCTTTTGCTTAAATAAAAGGTTGACTGTTTTTCGGCCACAACGATTTTTCTTTCTTTCTTTCGTTCTTTCTTTCTTGCTTGCATCGTGACATTATTTTTATGGCAATTAAGGATTAAAAAAAAAAAGAAAGAAAGAAATTCTCCTTATAATATACCCATAATGCAATAAATAAATAGTTATCATTTAAACTGTAAAATATTTATATTTTATTATAGTATTTGTAACTGGCTTTATTTTATGCTGATTTAAAATGAATTGTATTATAGTAATTTACAGTACCGAATCTAAATATACAATAACAACAAAATATCTAGACACCTAACAGTAATTATTGCGCTCAGTAATGTTTTGTTTATATTGCCAGCTATATGGCAAACATCTCTTCTTACTATATATACACACACACACACAATACAATTATTGCATACAATAATACTGACACCTTGTGGTTTGAAAGCAGCATCATGCAACATTTTCTGTTACTGATGCTGTTGTTGAAATGCACTATTCAAATCAGCCATGTTTAATTTATTCTGTGAGCTGAAGTACCTTATAATAATGGATAAAGCAAGTAGTATTCAGCTGGTCATGTGATCTTCACATGATGGCCCATGTAAAATGGAACAGCATTTTTAGACCTAACAAGTACTTTTAATTGCAAGTTTAACTCTTTTTAATAAGGGAAAGTCACTTTTAAATGTCATGACAATAAAGTCAGAGCATTTCCTTTATGCAAACAATGCAATTATTTAGATTTTGGGGTGAAGTGTGTCCTGGACATGCTTTTCGTGACATTCACCCAAGTACACAATTGTGATTCTATGCTTGTATTAGCCCGCCACAACATTCCTCATAAGCTGGGAATATTACCTCCCGTTCCCCATTCTTTGGGACCTCTGATGCAAAATGGAGGCTGGAAGGATGGACATGCATCTCAATCAGGTGTTCAGATGAGGCTTTAACAGTCCAGGAAACAGGAATGGATATTATAGACTCATTTATCAGAGTGAGGCCATGCTCAGAAGGTGAGAAGGTGAGCCCCATACTGATGAGATCATCTCACCCTGCTGCTGATATATAGTGTGATTTTTCCAGAGTCCATTTTCCTCCCGTGAACCAAGGGCGGTCGTTACATTAACGGAAATGATGCACAGAAACTCATTGTGCGTGGTTTCTTTCGGATCAAATCCCACTCGGGTAGTGTCTAGACAGATTTACGAATGAGGCTGAGTTAATATTAAATCAGCTCAACTGTGACGGATGAACATTTTTATGTGACAGAACAGTGGAAACTATGTCTTTACTATGAAATAACACCAGTTAAATATTGGTTTTATTTTCTTAGCTGTCACCAAGAATACTTGATTCTTGTGGAAAACAGCTGTTCCACCACCTTATTTGTGGCTTTTTGTATCCTGGTATAGTTAATGGAGAAGAGAAAGCTGAGAAAAAAGCTGTTTTTAAAGCTGTAACTGAATCCACCAGCCCTGTACACTGGGTTCTTTATTGGCATTGATGGTTCCACGAAGAACCTTTAACATTCATGGAATCTTTTCCTTCCACAAAAGGTTCTTTAGATTTTCAATATGTTCTGTCAGCTTGCTTCTTTTAAAGGAATAGTTCACCCAAAAATGAATTACTCATCCTCATGTCATTCATTTTCAGAACCCAAATTAAAATATTTTTGATGAAATCTGAGAGCTTTCTGACCCTGCATAGACAGCAACGCAACTGACACGTTCAAGGCCCAGAAAGGTAGTAAGAACATCATTAAAAACATCAGTGGTTCAACCTTCATTTTATGAGGCTACGAGGATACTTTTTTTGTGCACAAAGAAAACAAAAATAATGACTTATTCAACTATTTTCTCTCAGTTCAGTACTCAACACGCATTGTGCATTCCTCTGCTTGAAAACAAGGCGCAGCCTATCCAGGTTGTACGTCAGAACGCCAGCTCCTTGCGTCGTGGTACTCTCGTGAACACGCAGCGTAGACTGACACGGAAGAGAAGAAATTGTTGAATAAATTTGTTATTTTTGGTTTCTTTGCGCACAAAAAGTATTCATTACGGTTGAATTACTGATGTCTCATGGACTATTTTACCAATGTCCTTACTACCTTTCTGGGCCTTGAGCGTGTCAGTTGCGTTGCTGTCTATGCAGGGTCAGAAAGTTCTCGGATTTCATCAAAAGTATCTTCATTTGTGTTCCGAAGATGAACAAAGGTCTAACGGGTTTTGGAAGGACATGAGGGTGAGTAATTAATGACACAATTTAAATTTTTGGGTGAACTATCCCTTTAAGAACTGTACACCGAAAGGTTCTTTAAGAAGCCCAGAATGGTTATGGGCTTGATTTGAAAACTCCCTTTTGAAATCTTTATTTTTAAGAGTGTACCTCCACTGAGAGGTTGAACTGTTGGTTAAACTCCAGCAGATCTGAGCAGTCAGTGTAAAAGGTTGAGATTTTGGTTTTTTTTTTTTTTTTTAAAACTCCGCGGTCAGCCGGACAGCCAGTTAATGCATGTGTGAGCAGGATGCGTTCATGGGTCAGTGCGTGCTGGTGATGTGTATTTTTTCACAGGGGCCTGGGAATGGGAATACCTGGAGGAAGCTATTGCTGAAAAACTGAAGAACCCTTTGGCTGTAGCCCAGCTGATTGACAGGATACGCTCATTCGTTGGAAGAGAAAAGGTATCCATCTGACAGACAGGAGGCGCTCTGATTATACAACAGAACTGGACCATGCAAAGGTTTTTTCTAATGATTTGCATGGCTGACCTGATTTCTCAAATCTAAATGCTCACAGTACTAACAGTATTCATCGCCTCAGATTGTGCACTGCAGTGTCGATTCGTTCTGGTTGCAGGCTCCCAGGGACACACCCACACCCCGCTCTCAACAAGGTCCTTTGACACTGGGAAGCCTCTTCAATTCCCCTTTATACTCTGATGTCATCTTCATGGTGCAAGGCAAGAGTCAATGCTAACCCTACATGTGCATGAACATGTACACACACAGGCACACACAATGGTGCATTGATTCAGACTGCTCAAAGGTGGAAAGTACAAGGGAGGGGCTTGTGTTTGAGTCAGAGCTCCTCTGTAATGCTTGACTCCATGGGTGTAAGTGTGTTTTAAGAGGTCAGCTGTGCGTCTGCTTGCAGGAAGCGTGCTGCCAGCGCACAGAGCCGTGCTTGTGGCCCGCTGTGATGTTATGGCTGCCATGTTCAGTGGGAAATATGCAGAAGCACGAAGTCGTGTGGTGCCAATACATGGAGTCTCGTCTGATACCTTTCTAGCTTTCCTGGAGTACCTCTACACTGACACCTGCTGTCCAGGTGAGAGTGTGGTTTTCAAGGATTTTAAAGCAGTAGTGTCCAAACCTGTTCCTGGAGAGACACCCCTTGTCCAAATACCCACACTTGCGGTCTTGGCCACTTGAGAGCGCGTGCGCGCGACAGGAATTAAGTGCGCAAGACTGTCCCAGGTCTTAAAAATACCAAAGCGCAGTGCCCTTAACGCACACTAAATCCACACTATCTCGAATACCGCTCCGGAGCGGTTAGTGTATCCCATCATGCATCATGTTCTGGAAATAAATCGTGAGACTTTTTGCCAAGATCGCGCGAGAGGTCACTGAAACCTTTCCAATGCAAGTTAAATATTAATAATAATAAGATATTACATATAATTTGGTGGTAAAACAAAGTGCTACACATTTTATTGCTGCAAAGATTAGTATATTTATTTTTGTACAACATTTGCAACTGCTTTTTATCACCTAATTAAATTGCTAAACTACTGAACAGACATTTAGAAGTTGATTTTAAAATGCAAAGTATTGAAAATAATAATAAAACTCTGTAAACACTTTGCGTTTTTACAACACTATAAGTGGGTCCCATCAGGTAATGAAAAGTTGTACACACACTTGTGATCTTCATGCTCACTTAAATGCAAATTTTACCAGGGGACCCCACCAAAAAAACGTGTATTTTACCCCCTCGAAATGCGATTGGGTTAGTTTTGGGCTAGTTTTGAATATCAATTGGGCGGGTTTTGTTGTGAAAACCTGGCAACCCTGCTGGATGGAGAAAAACCAGAAGCAGGACTGGAAAACCCTGCCTTAAAGAGATAACAATGTAAATTGTCATCACCCTCACCCTCATGTCATTCCACACCTTCTGTTGAACAAAATAATGACTGTTCAAAACAACATCAGACCCCATTGACATTCACACAAAAAAAAAATTCTTTAGAACAAAATGAAGCTAACTATTCCTTTAAATGTTTTTATAAAGTAGATAGTTCTGGTCCTGGATGCTGATTGGTCAATAAATTGTTTCAGATGTGCTTCAGAGGACTTAACTACAATTTGAGAGAGAATGACCTAGTCTGAGTATCAAATCATGCAATAGAATGAACTAACACTAACACCTGAAAAACTTGGAATTTTCCATGGATTTGCATGGCTGACCTGATTTTCCCAATGACAAATGTTCACAGTACTAACCGCATTCAAGGATGAATCATCCCTTTAATAATTTTGTTTCATAAAATATTTTTTATTGAAAACATACACAACTGTTCAAACGTTTGGGGTCGATAAGATTTTTTTAAATGTTTTTGAAAGAAGTCTCTTATGCTCACCAAAGCTGCAATTATTTGATTAAAATACAGTAAAAACAGTAATATTGTGACATATTATTACAATTTTAAAATAACTGTTTTCTATTTTAATATATTTGAATTATCATAATTTATTCCTGTGATGGCAAAGCAGCCATTACGCCAGTCTTCAGTGTCACACGATCCTTCAGAAATCATTCTAATATTCTGATTTGCTGCTCAAGAAACATTTCTTGTTAGTATCAACAGTTGTGCTGCTTAAATGTTTTGTGGAAACTGTGAAACATTTTTTTTCAGGATTACAATAGAAAGTAGTTTAAAAGAACAGCATTTATTTGAAATAGAAATATTTTGTAACATTGTAAATTTCTTTCAGTATCAGTATAATTTTTCCCAATAAATAAAATAAAAGAGATCTTATTGACTCCAAACTTTTAAATGGTAGTGTAAGTTCTTAATTTTTTTTACCTGATTAGGTAATAATATTAACATTTACAATATGAAGTGAGAATAAAGGGGTTCTTCTGTATGTTGTGCCTAACAATGGCTTTTTATATTCACTGTATTGTGCAACATAATCCATATGTTTCAATCACAATGACATGTAATGATTCAGGTTGTATTTATCATTAAACAATGAAGGAAGGTTTAGTATGTCAGATTGTTTGACTCATTCTGTCAATCAATGTGATGGATGCTTCCCCGTTCATATCAAGGACATTAAACAACACTGTTGAGAGAATAGAGACTGAGCTTGATTGACAGAGGGTGAATAGGAACTGAGCTTGATGGAGGGGGAAACAGGAGGTGATTGACAGTGCTGTGTGTCTGTGTGTTCAGCTAGTGTGCTGCAGGCCATGGCTGTGCTCGTCTGCGCAGAGATGTACCAGGTGAAACGGCTGCAGCACCTGTGTGAAGTGTGTGTCTGCGCGTATCTTCAGAGTATGCCCAGTCGAGAGCTAGCGTCTACGGGCATCGGTGTGATTCGCTTACTGAGGAGAGCAAAGGTGAGTCTTTACATCTCTATATCAACAGGGGTGTGTTTGATAAAGGTGTCACATCTTTGATTTGAGTGCTTTGGACCCATAATATCACTATATTTTCACTTAAAATATTTATACCGCATACTGCCTATTTTTAATAACAGCATGTGAACCAGTAAGCAAAGATATGTTTCAAACTGTAAAATACACTACCGTTCAAACATTTGAGGTTGGTAAGATCGTATACTCATCGATGCTGAATTAATTTGATCAAATATACTGTAAAAACAGTAATATTGTAAAAAAAAAAAAAAAGTAAAATACCCGTTTTCTGTTTTAATATATTTTTGAAAAATTCCTTTAGATGGCAAAGCTGAATTTTCAGCATCATTACTTCAGTCCTCACGGTCACATGATCCTTCAGAAATCATAATATGCTGGTTTGCTGCTTAAGAAACATTTTTTAACATCATCAATGTTAAAAACAGTTGTGCTGCTTAATTTTTTTGTGGAAACCATGTTTTTTTTTCAGGACTCTTTCATGAATAGAACGTTCAAAAGATTATCGTTAATCATTTTAATAATAAAAGTTGTGTCTTAAGACTGTCTAAGATTATTGTTATTTTAGCATTATTGATATACTATTGTTGTATTTATTCATATTTTTAATTCGCTGTTATGTGTATATTTTCTTTTTTGTTTCAATTTTAGTTTAATTTTTTTATTAATTTTGTAATGTAGTTTTGTCATTTTTGTGTGCTTTTGATGTTTTTCCCCTATTATTTATATTTTGCTTTCATTTATTTTTATTCAAGTTTTAGCTATACCTCAGCTGAAACTTATTTCAGGTAGTTTCCAAAGCCATTTCTAATTTTCATTCAAGTTTTTCATCTATTATTTATATATTTTTCAATTACCGAAAATTACTTTTGATAGTTTTAGTTAACAATAACAACATTGTATACTACACATTTGATCAACCGTATTACGTCATAGGGTTTTTCCCAGGCATACCAAAAATTTGCTTACAAAAATAGTACAGTAGTATACTATCCCGAAATACAATCTGTGATACATCCAACACGTTTATCAGTCTCTAACATTCTATCATGTTCACTCTCTATCTCTCTCATTAGTGTCACAACGCTGACCAGCTCTATGTCTGGCTCCTCCATTTCATTGCCAATAACTACCTGATCTTCAGTCACAAGCCTGACTTCCTGGAGCTATCAGGTGAGCCGTCCGTTTGACCACCTGGAAAGGATGTTCAAGCGCATTAGAACACATGCACAATCATCTCTAACTGTGACAAAAGCCAGATCCCAACGCCCTGAGAGCACTTCTAACAGCTGCTGCTGCGCACAAGCCCATGCAAATCACTACCCGCTTCTGTCAAAGCTTCATTATGGAACACTGAGAGCAACTGTAAGGTCACTTTTGATACAAATGAATCATCGTCAGACCTAATTAGTAGTCCTGCCCTTCCACACGCACTTGGCAAATAAATAAGTGTCACCTCATGAATGGTGTATTTGTGAGTCAATGAATGGAACGAGCAAACTTTGACAGGAAAATATTTTATTTTCAGTTTTTTTAAGACTTCAAATTTTTTTTAATACACTCAATGGGAAACAAATAGAGACAATGACATTAAGGTAAAAAACTAATCTGGTGGACGGATATTATGCTTTGTTTAAATGCATTGGCGTTCAGCAGGAGGGAATGTTGTAGCAATATTTTCCTGTGATGCTTTTTTTTTGACAGATGAGGAGCGTGAGCAGGTGGAGCGACTGCGCTGGCCCTCCAGAGGTTACCTACAGGAGCTCAGCGAGTACCAGCAACGCAGACGGCAGATCCGCAAGTCTCGCTGCAGCATCATGTGACCCCTTCTTGACGCCCTGCGGACCGGAAGGGAGGGCGAAAAACAGAGGATGCAAATTGGAGATTCATTTAAATACAGGATGAAAGAGACCTTTGTTTGACTCCTGGGTTGAAGGTGGATTCTGATGTACTGTATTCACACAAACTTTGACCTCTGACCCTGTGATATAAAGCAGACAGCTGTGAATTCTCACTGGTGGATCCTATGCGCCGGTACTCTTCTATGTGGATAATTCTATACTAACGATTATGCCTGATTGGTGCAATAAACTTCCTCTGTGATGGATTAATCCCAAAGTATTAAACAGGGTAGGGTCGATCTTATACTCTCTCCAGAGATTGATATGTTACTCTCATGGTCAGCCATGTTATGTCATGGTGAGATTTCTTTGTTTCTGAATTCAGTGGTTACTCCAGCAATGACTTGAATAAATTTCGAATATTTATTTTTCCCCCCCCATGAGATTAATTTGAATTTGATGCAACTATTTTTGTAACATCGCCTCTTAGTGCAGTTGGTCGACGTAGAGCCGATTCTGGCTTGCTTTAGTCTAGTCCAGTTATGTTGACCCTCATCTCATGCTGAATAAAGACATTTTAGAAGGATGCGTGTTTGTTCCGAGAGTCTGTGGCTTTAATCGAAACCATACAAAGTCATACAATGTAGCATACGATTGTTTGAAATATTCATTATTACATAATGCCTACTGTTTAACCATATGTACTGCACAGTATTTAATTAGTGAGCTAGTATTTAATCAATTAATTTTTTTTTAGTGGCATCATCTTGAATGTAACCAAAAATGGTTGCGTATTTAGCAGTTTTATCTAATTTTGTGTAAAAATGGTGAACCTTGCAGCATTCATGCATGAACCTAATCAACTGAATAAAGTAGCATTCAAGTTAACATTCACACATGATTCATGATATTGAAAATGGGAGGTCGAGCACATTGTATCATGATGCTGTTTGCTCTGAGAGTCTTTGACTTAAATCTAAACCTGTGGTTCTCAAGGGGTGGGTCCTGATCCAAAAATGAGTCACAGGTCTGTCCTAACACAGTTGTTGATGGTGGGAAAAGCAATGATACTGAAGATGAAAACTATGTAGAGTAACAGACAACATGAGCCAGACAGGGTTATTATAGTTAACTAAAATCTTGGTACTTGAAATAAAAATGCATGTTAAAATAAAATAAACAAATATAAAAAAACACCATTTTTTAAATTTAGAATATGGTTTGTGCTGACCAAAATGTGTTTTGTGGAGTGAATTACTGGCTGCTGAGAGAAAAAGCAGTTTCTTATAACGCTTCATCAACATTTCTTTGTACAATACACTATTTTGGGATGATGGCCACTTGATGTCTAATAGAAAATCTGGGCCCTGAGGCTAAACCAGTTTCGAGCCACTGATGCAATCGTTGTATATATTGTTTTTAATATTTTATAAAGGAGGACTGTGTTGTATACCTTCACTGCAGAGATCCAATTGCCTGCAACATGCCCTCCAGTTTTCCAGAACGGTCCAGACCGTCGACATCACTTCCTCCTCCAATGCACTGTTCCCCTATGAAGACCCGAGGAACCTGCAAAGAATACATGGATGTAAATAAATGTAATAAATTACATGGCAAACGAATAAAGCATGTGACTAACATGCAATGGGCAGGGCCAAAGCTGCTGGTCAATTGGTGACTCAGCATTTGTGTGAATAAGCGAGTAAAAACAATGTCGCCATATTTACCACCATAATAATATATAGGCCTAATAATACTGAAAATTTACTTTTAAGATTAAAAAAAAGTTTTGTTTGAAGTTAATACATTTAGTTGACTATATTTAGAATTCATGTAACTGTGGCAGTGTGACGTAATGACTGACGGTCTGGTCTAATATAACAAAAATGTACCATTATAATATATAAAATATAAAACCACCATTATAAGTACTCAGCGGGCGCGCGCATGTGATCTGCTTTTGTTAGATGTCGTGTATGCCGCCATTGCACTGCGTACGGTGGGTCAATACATCCTAAGTGTTCAACTTTTGAATTTATACGTGACAAAAACCTTAGCGAGTATGCAGTAAGGGCAGCGTCGGCGTCAGAAACACAAACGTTGCACCATTAATTTGCGCCTAACAATTCTGCCTTGCTCTGAACTACCACGCACAGATGTTCAGGCTCCAGGGAATGTCAACAGCTATTTTCGGGCTTTGTGAGTCATGTAGCTTCCCGTCGGTTTCAAACCCCAAAGTAAGGCGGGATTAAAATTAAACACACCTCGGTCAAATTTAACGGGGTCATATGACGTGCTAAAAAAAACATTAGGTGGTGTACTTGGTGTAATGCAATGGGGCTTTATGGTTTTAGGTAAAAAAAAAACATTATTTTCCATATAATGTAAATTATTGTTTCTCCTCTATGCACAAAGCTCATGTTCTAAAAAAGCGAGGTGTGCTCTGATTGGCCAGCTACAGTGGTGTGTGACGGAAGGTTACGCGATTAAAGTCCCCATGAAATCAAAATGAAAGTTTTTTGGGGGTTAGTATCAGTATGTTAGTCTTAAGGTTATCTATAAGGCAGTGTGCTCCAAAACAGTGACACAATGAGCATTTAGAAGATATAAGCATTCAAAGATTGCAATTAGTCACTTCCGCCAAAACGGCTCAACGATATTTTTTGACGTCACATCGTACTTCAGCTCCTCATCAAACTTTCTGTCCAATCAAATGCTTTCTAGAATCCGCCCGCCCCCTACACTATAAAACAGACGCTGAAGCCGCGGCTGAAATCGGTCACTTGTCCACAGAATTAGTATTTTCTGTACAGTGAAGTGCACTATATAGGGGACAGGGAACGATTCAAACAGTGTAAACATGCTTTCCATTGAGGAAAAAAAGAAGTCTGGTTTTGCGCTGTGTCACGCTAACCACTGCACAGCACGCACACTCTGCTCCGGTCCAGAGACACGATAGCACGGAGCGGTTCACATGCGCGAGTCAGCGCACACCACAAAATGTATCGGAGCTATTTGAATTCTACACAGAATGCTATCTTTTATAACAATATGGATGAGATTGTGGCTGGCATACCCTGTCAAATGCGGCTTTATGGAGCTCAACGGCTCTGAACCATAGACCGTCGACATCACTTCCTCCTCCAATGCACTGTTCCCCTATGAAGACCCGATCAACCTGCAAAGAATACATGGAGAATACATGGATGTAAATAAATGTAATAAATTACATGGCAAACGAATAAAGCGTATGACTAACATGCAATGGGCAGGGCCAAAGCTGGTCAATTGGTGACTCGGCATTTGTGTGAATAAGCGAGTAAAATATGCTATATGTGAACGGCCCCTTAGGCTACTGGTTCAGGAAACAGTCCTCATCCATCCTCCATAAAATGCGCAGCACACATCTGAATATTTGGGTTGAACTGTTCTGGAACAGTGTTGTAAAGAAAACTTAAAGGGGTCATATGATGCGATTTCAAGTTTTCCTTTCTCTTTGGAGTTTACAAGCTGTTCGTGAATAGATAAAATCCCTAAAGTTGCAAAGACTAAAGTCTAAAAACCAAAGAGATGTTCTTTATAAAAGTTAAGACTTGTCCACTCCCTCCTAAAATGCCTCGTTTAAAAACACCCCCACATATCTACATCACTATGTGGAAATATTAGCATATTGCCGCCCAAATGTTCACGCAAAGACAGAAGGTGTGGTTCAGTAACCGCAGTAGTGTTTTGATTTCTCAGCAGCATGTCAGGGAGAGCGATGTGTGTTTCTAGGCGGGAAAGCAAAAGAAATTATTTGACCTGTCCGAAAGTAGATGCATAGGAATCTTAAGATTACTTACACAGAACAGCAAGGCATTGTATGAACTACCGTTTCGTGAACCTAGGAGAATTCTAGAATTCAGAATCAGCTATGTTTTGTTATTGTTAAGATTTGCTATTGCCTGTGAATGCGGAGTTTTGCGCATGGTTGATGCGCGCGCGCGCGCGCGAGAGAGAGAGAGAGAGAGAGTGTGTTTGTGTGTGTGTGGGTGTGTGTGTTTTTTATGAAGGTATTTTTGGTGCAAAACAACTGAGTGAGTGTGACAGCGGAATTTGTAGTTGTAGAGAATAGCCACACATGTTTATCAGTAAATCTGAAGTCACAGACAAATGTTGCAAACTTGTAGATATTTTTTTCTCCCACAAACACAACACAACAGTTAAACGTTCTTGAATCCTTCACTGCAGGTACACAAATCCTAGTCTACGAATCACAAATCAAAAAACTCGTACGCTCACAAGTTTTGCTACTAATGCTGCAGTGAATATGGTGCAAAACACATTCACACACCTGCATCAAAAATGTGAAGTCACAGACGAATTTTGTACATCCGCAAATCAGTTTGTGAATTCTTGCAATTAGATTTGCACGCTTGTAGAATGTTTTCTTACATATATATTTTTCTTGGGTGCTTTTTCTAGCACAAACACAAGTGCACAAAGACACCGGCGTGAATCTGCTGCTACGAGTCTCAAACACTGTTTTTCGCTTGCAAATGACAAGTTTCACGCTCTCTCCCTGATGCACCGCCTATCTGTGTGATAAATGGTGCAAAAGTGATTTGTGCATCTGTAGAAGCAACGGCGCGCACTGTTCAGAGAGCAGAGAATTTCAGCCAATCAGAAGAGCTCATTTGGGCGCCTGAAACACGCCCCCTAGTTTTAGCCACAACCCCGAAAAATCGCGAGCTGCGAGCATCTTGACAGCGACAAGTATCAGAAAAGGTACGTTGCTATTTTTTCTTTCTGAAATAATTTGTTTATAGCTTAAATACAGCTACGTCGGTAAACAGTGTTTCTTAGTTAGGTTAGCAAATCGTATTTCACGAAAGGTAAGCTAACGGTAGCCTACCTGCACTGTTAAGTTTGCTATTCAATCGTCTCGTATTAAATTACACTGTCTAATATAACGATTTATTCCTTGTATTCTGTTATGCTTACCTTATAGAAAAATGACAGATCAGAGTGCATCTTCGCAGGCGAGTAAGTTAAAACCAAGGGTACCATTTTTTTTTCTTTGGTGAATAGTAATTTTTATTGGGATAGCCTACTATAGTAAACTAAAGGTAATTTACAGCAGGCAATCAATAGTAGGTAATTTGCCTAGTAATTACTACTCTCAGTGTTGGGTAGGATTACTAATTACTTCAGTTATCTCAGTTTTCATTCCTTTGAGAAAACTTGTTTTGTGATTTGGCTCAATATCTACTACTATAGATATTTACCTACTATAGATTGCCTGCTGTAAATTACCTTTAGTTTACCTTTAGTTTTCTATAAGGTAAAGCATAACAGAATACAAGGAATAAATCGTTATATTAGACAGTGTAATTTAATACGAGACGATTGAACAGCACACTTAACAGTGCAGGTAGGCTAACATTAGCTTACCTTCGTGAAATAAGATTTGCTAACCTAACTAAGAAACACTGTATACCAACGTAGCTGTATTTAAGCTATAAAAAAATGATTTCAGAAAGAAAAAATAGCAACGTACCTTTTTTGATACTTGTCGCTGTCAAGATGCTCGCAGCTCGCGATTTTTCGGGGTTGTGGCTAAAACTAGGGGGCGTGTTTCAGGCGCCCAAATGAGCTCTTCTGATTGGCTGAAATTCTCTGCTCTCTGAACAGTGCGCGCCGTTGCCTCTACAGATGCACAAATCACTTTTGCACCATTTATCACACAGATAGGCGGTGCATAAGGCAGAGAGCGTGAAACTTGTCATTTGCAAGCGAAGGAAAAACAGTGTGGTTAAGACACGTAGCAGCAGAGATTCACGCCGTTGTACGTTGGCACTTGGTTTGTGCTAGAAAAAAAGCAATCCAAGCGATAAAAATATATATGTAAGAAAAAATTCTACAAGCGTGCAAATCTCATTGCAAGAATTCACAAACTGATTTGCGGATGTACAAAATTCGTCTGTGACTTCACATTTTTGATGCAGGTGTGTGAATGTGTTTTGCACCATATTCACTGCAGCAATAGTAGCAAAACTTGTGAGCGTACGAGTTTCTTGATTTGTGATTCGTAGACTAGGATTGGTGCACCTGCAGTGAAGGATTCAAGAAAGTGTAACTGTTGTGTTGTGTTTGTGGGAGAGAAAAAAAAATAAGAAAAATATCTAAAAGTTTGAAACTTTTTTTGTCTGTGCCTTCAGATTTCGTGATAAACATGTGTGTGGCTATTCTCTACAACTACAAGTTCCACTGTCACGGACGCTCAGTTGTTTTGCACCAAAAACACCTTCATAGTGTGCGCGTGCGCGCGCGAGCGAGAGAGAGAGAGAGAAAGAGAGAGACGGTTGGGGTGTGTGGTGTGTGTCTGTGTGTGATGGGTGTGCGTGCGCGCGCAGATGACGAGCGAGCGAGCGAGAGACGAGAGGCGAGAGAGAGCGAGCGCGACACATCACAGTGGAGTCAGCTGTCTTACCCGTGGCTTGTGTACTGCAAACACATAACAACTTAATCACTGTGTCTGTCACGCGACTCTATTCCCCTTTCAGGCTCTGTCTTTACATTATTTTGAAAGATGAAGCTCGCGATTATGGTAAGGGGCATTACATTTCTGACAAAGTGCTTGCGGTGTTCGGCCAATCACAAAGCACTAGGTCAGCTGGCCAATCAGAGCAGACCGCAGTCGGAAGGAGGGACTTTGTAGAAAAACGAAGCGTTTGAGAGAGGCGGGGCATAGAGAACTCAATAATGTACAGTATTGAAAAATAATGGGTTTTTGAACATTAAAGCATGTCAACAATACAGGGGGAAAAAAAAATCTTTATTTAGTCAGCCACCAATTGTGCAAGTTCTCCCACTTAAAAAGAGGAGAGAGGCCAGTAATTTTCATCATAGGTATAACTCAACTATGAGAGACAAAATGAGAAAAAAAATCAGAAAATCACATTGTATTTTTAAAGAATTTATTTGCAAATTATGGGGGAAAATAAGTATTTGGTCAATAACAAAATTTTCATCTCAATACTTTGTTATATACCCTTGTTGGCAATGACAGAGGTCAAACGAACAAGGTTTTCACACACTGTTGCTGGAATTTTGGCCCATTCCTCCATGCAGATCTCCTATAGAGCAGTAATGTTTTGGGGCTGTCGCTGGGCAACACGGATTTTCAACTCCCTCCAAAGATTTTCTATGGGGTTGAGATCTGGAGACTGGCTAGGCCACGCCAGGACCTTGAAATGCTTCTTACGAAGGCCACTCCTTCGTTGCCCGGGCGGTGTGTTTTGGATCATTGTCATGCTGAAAGACCCAGCACGTTTCATCTTCAATGCCCTTGCTAATGGAAGGAGGTTTTCACTCAAAATCACACGATACATGGCCCCATTCATTCTTACGTTTACACGGATCAGTCGTCCTGGTCCCCTTTGCAGAAAAACAGCCCCAAAGCATTATGTTTCCACCCCCATGCTTCACAGTTGGTATGGTGTTCTTTGGATGCAACTCGGCATTCTTTCTCCTCCAAAACACGACAAGTTGAGTTTTTACCAAAACGTTATATTTTGGTTTCATCTGACCATAAGACATTCTCCCAATCCTCTTCTGGATCACCAAATGCTCTCTAGCAAACTTCAGACGGGCCTGGACATGTACTGGATTAAGCAGGGGGACACGTCTGGCACTACAGGATTTGAGTCCCTGGCGGCACAGTATGTTACTGATGGTAGCCTTTGTTACTTTGGTCCCAGCTCTCTGCAGGTCATTCACTAGTCCCCCCGTGTGGTTCTGGGATTTTTCCTCACAGTTCTTGAGATCTTGCGTGGAGCCCCAGATCGAGGGCGATTATCAGTGGTCTTGTATGTCTTCAATTTTCTAATAATTGCTCCCACAGTTGATTTCTTCACACCAAGCTGCTTACATATTGCAGATTCAGTCTTCCCAGCCTGGTGGTCTACAATTTTGTTTCTGGTGTCCCTTGACAGCTCTTTGGTCTTGGCCATGGTGGAGTTTGGAGTGTGACTGTTGAGGTTGTGGACAGGTGTCTTTTATAATGATAACAAGTTCAAACAGAGCCATTAATACAGGTAACGAGTGGAGGACGGAGGAGCCTCTTAAAGAAGAAGTTACAGGTCTGTGAGAGCCAAAAATCTAGCTTGTTTGTAGGTGACCAAATACTTAATTCACCGAGGAATTTACCAATTAATTCTTAAAAAAATCCTACAATGTGATATTCTGGATTTTCTTTTCTCATTTTGTCTCTCATAGTTTAGGTATACCTATGATGAAAATTTCAGGCCTCTCTCATCTTTTTAATTGGGAGAACTTGCACAACTGGTGGCTGACTAAATACTTTTCCCCACTGGTATTCTGTTACACCAAATACACCACATAATGATCTTTAAAAAAGCATCATAGGACCCCTTAACCACTGATTTCTAGTTGTGTTCTGTTTTGGAGACCAAACAAAGTAGTTTCGCTTTTCAACGAAACACAGCGACTCCACAACATGACAGCGGCGGCAAAAGCAAGAATTAAAGTGAGCCTTCTTTCTTTGCGTGAACATTTGGGCGGCGTTATGCAAATAGTTCCACATAGTGAGGTAGACATGTGGGGGCGTTTTAGAACGAGCCGTTTTAGGTAGGCGTGGTGACTCTTAACTTCTATAAAAATTATTATTTCTTTGGATTGAGACTTTAGTCTTTGCAACTTTACAGATTTCTTTATGCACCAAGAGCTTGTAACACGCAAAAGAGAAAGGAAAAATTGAAATCGCATCATATGACCCTTTAAAATGGTTGGGGCAGAAATGGTGTTTATGAACAAATTTGTTTTTTCGAACAAATCTTTTAAGGGAATGAATCGTTCTCTTTCACCTTTGTTTATGGTTGTCTTTTGTGTGACAGCTTGACTTCAAAAACTGATGATGGTACAAACCAATAGGATTCGAGTGTGGTCCGTGAAAACGTATTTCATTGGTTGGGTCTGTAAACTGTACGCCCCCTTCAAGTCAAGTTCAAGTTCAAGTCTGCTTTATTGTCAATTCTTCCACATGTACAGCACATACACACAGAGAATTGAAATTGCGTTACTCTCAGACCCTTGGGTGCATACAGATAACATAAATACAGATTAACTACAAAATAACTAAAATAACACCTATCCAAATAAGTAAAATGTAAATATATATATATAAAGCACAAGACATATGGAAGATAGAGTGCAAACCAGTAAAGTAAACAACAGTGCAGATATAATGATTGTAGTGCAAAAAAAAGGATTTGTAGTGCAAAAGAGCTTATTCAGACTGATTAAAGTGACAGTGTGTGTGTGTATTTGGGAGGGGGGAGTGGGAGAGTCCATTAGAGGGTCAGAGTTCAGTGGTGCGTGGGGCAAAAGAGGGGAGGGGGGGCAAGGTCGGGAGGGAGTTCAGCTTCCTGACAGCCTGATGGATGAAGCTGTCCTTCAGTCTGCTGATCCTAGCCTGGAGACTCCGCAGTCTCCTCCCAGATGGCAGCAGACTGAAGAAGCTGTGAGTCGGGTGGGTGGGATCACCTGCAATACAGAGGGCTTTGCGGGTGAGACAGGTTCCATAAATATCCTGGAGGGAGGGGAGAGAGGCACCAACGATCTTCTCAGCTGCTCTCACTATGCGTTGAAGTGTCTTGCGGCAGGACGCGTTGCAGGCGCCATACCACACAGTGATGCAGCTGGTCAGGATGCTCTCGATGGTGCCTCTGTAGAAGGTGCACATGATGGGGGCCGGGGCTCTGGCTCTTCTCAGTTTGCGGAGGAAGTAGAGACGCTGCTGTGCTTTCTTGGCCAGTGCTACGGTGTTGTCAGTCCAGGAGAGATCCTCTGTGATGGGCACACCCAGGAACTTGGTGCTGCTCACCCTCTCCACAGTCACACCATTGACGGTCAGAGGAGCATGCTGAGTGCGCACTCTCCTGAAGTCAACAACAATCTCCTTCGTCTTCTCCACATTCAGAGAGAGATTGTTGTCACTGCACCACCCGGCCAGGCGGCTCACCTCGCTCCTGTAGTTTGTCTCATCTCTGTTGCTAATGAGACCCACTACAGTCGTGTCATCCGCAAACTTGATAAGGAGGTTGGAGTTGTGTGACGGTGTGCAGTCGTGGGTCAGCAGAGTGAAGAGGAGGGGGCTCAGCACACATCCTTGGGGGGCCCCAGTGTTCAGTGTGATGGTGCTGGATGTGTTGCTGCCGACCCGAACTGCCTGAGGTCTTCCAGTCAGGAAGTCCAACAGCCAGTTGCACAGCGAAGTGTTGAGCCCCAGCTGGACCAGTTTGTGAATGACTGTGTCACTGTGAACATGTGTTTGGAGCCAGGGCGCACTGAACGAGATTTATGGAAAACATTACTCATGATTATACACAATTAAAGGACATTGGTGGTACTCGGAATTTATGTAGGCTATTGCTTTCTTGTACTTTATACCTTGATAAAAGTCAGTTAGCAAAATGCGTATTTTTATAGAGTGGCTTGCTGGAGATTTGTAGACACTTATATACAAACCAAATTCCAAAAAAGTTGGGACACTGTACAAATTGTGAATAAAAACAGAATGCAATGATGTGGAAGTTTCAAATTTAAATTTTTTATTCAGAATACAACATAGATGACATATCAAATGTTTAAACTGAGAAAATGTATCATTTTAAGGGAAAAATAAGTTGATTTTAAATTTCATGGCATCAACACATCTCAAAAAAGTTGGGACAAGGCCATGTTTACCACTGTGTGGCATCCCCTCTTCTTTTTATAACAGTCTGCAAATGTCTGGGGACTAAGGAGACAAGTTGCTCAAGTTTAGGAATGTTGTCCCATTCTTGTCTAAAACAGGCTTCTAGTTGCTCAACTGTCTCAGGTCTTTGTCGCATCTTCCTCTTTGATGCCCCAAATGTTTTCTATGGGTGAAAGATCTGGCTGCAGGCTGGCCATTTCAGTACCTGTATTCTTCTTCTACGCAGCCATGATGTTGTAATTGATGCAGTATGTGGTCTGGCATTGTCATGTTGGAAAATGCAAGGTCTTCCCTGAAAGAGACGACGTCTGGATGGGAGCATATGTTGTTCTAGAACTTGGATATACCTTTCAGAACTGATGGTGCCTTTCCAGATGTGTAAGATGCCCATGCCACACGCACTCATGCAAAACCCATACCATCAGAGATGCAGGCTTCAGAACTGAGCGCTGATAACAACTTGGGATGTCCTTGTACTCTTTAGTCCGGATGAAATGGTGTCCCAGTTTTCCAAAAAGAACATCAAATTTTGATTCGTCTGACCACAGAAAAGTTTTCCACAGTCCATTTTAAATGACCCTTGGCCCAGAGAAAACACCTGCGCCTCTGGATCATGTTTAGATATGGCTTCTTTTTTGACCTATAGAGTTTTAGCCGGTAACGGTGAATGGCACGGTGGATTGTGTTCACGACAATGTTTTCTGGAAGTATTCCTGAGCCCATGTTGTGATTTCCATTACAGTAGCATTCCTGTATGTGATGCAGTGCCGTCTAAGGGCCCGAAGATCACGGGCATCCAGTATGGTTTTCCGGCCTTGACCCTTACGCACAGAGATTGTTCCAGATTCTCTGAATCTTTGGATGATATTATGCACTGTAGATGATGATAACTTCAAACTCTTTGCAATTTTTCTCTGAGAAACTCCTTTCTGATATTGCTCCACTATTTTTTGCCGCAGCATTGGGGGAATTGGTAATCCTCTGCCCATCTTGACTTCTGAGAGACACTGCCACTCTGAGAGGCTCTTTTTATACCCAATCATGTTGCCAATTGACCTAATAAGTTGCAAATTGGTCCTCCAGCTGTTCCTTATATGTACATTTAACTTTTCCGGCCTCTTATTGCTACCTGTCCCAACTTTTTTGGAATGTGTAGCTCTCATGAAATCTAAAATGAGCCAATATTTCAAAATGTCTCACTTTCAACATTTGATATGTTATCTATATTCTATTGTGAATAAAATATAAGTTTATGAGATTTGTAAATGATTCCATTCCTTTTTTACTCACAATTTGTACAGTGTCCCAACTTTTTTGGAATCGGGTTTGTATATACTTGTTTCGGTCATGAACGACTTGGTGTTGTTAACGATTCTTTTGGGTGAATAATTCAATGACTCATTCAGAACACTCAAGCATTAACCACATTTATTCTAATTTCTTGATCAAAAAAAAATTACCCACTTTACACAAGGGTAATGTCCTGTTAATATCAACTAGACATGATTGCAAAATCATTTTTTAGCATTTTTAATATTATAGATTTAAATTAGAGTGATGCATGTTCTAATGAACTGTATAAAATAGAAACAGTAAAAATAAAGTAATATGCAGGGGGGAAAAAAGCAAGGCAGATAAATGTCAAGTTCACATTTTATTGAACTGATTCAATACATTTTTAGGTGGACAGGTCAGGAATTCTCTTACAGTCTGAAACAACCCCCATCCCACCTTTAAAACAAGAGATGACGGTGTTATGAGATTCTTGGCTTATTATCCAACATTAACATCTCTCTTTAGTGGTGTCAGAGGCACATTCTCTTCTTCAAAAGGGAAAGAAAAGAGGTGTTGGTCACAAATCACCAAATACTTCCCCACCCAAATTACAACGATACCGAGTTCGATATGCAGATGCACATTCTCCTTTCCAAGCAACACTTCTTAGTGTCATCCCAAATCTTTAGGGTTCAGTGTGGAGGCTATTTGAATGCTGAGGAAATAAGTAGTAAAGTGCTGCTATAGTTCTGTTAAATAACCACGACTTGTTTTTGGTTGTCATCAGACATTGCGTCCAGTCTATAAACGGCGACTAAAATAAACAGAAGCTCACACAACAGAACATCTAGGGGATTTTGATAACATGTAAGCCCCTAAAAAAGCAAGTAAGATGCCATCTGCCCCCCCAAATACTGAAAACGAACATTTATCAATGGTTATTTTGAGAATGGCTCACTCAGGTTTTTCCAATTCAATTTACAACACTGGAAAACAAAGGAAACACCTCCCAGTCTTTAACAATGGAATAATTGAGAGCATAAGAGGAGAGAGATGATTTGTTTTCAGATCTCAAAAAGACATCTTAAAATGTGCAAATACAATGCAGCAAGCCTCAAGAATCAACTAGCCAATCAGAATCCACCATGGAGCTATTTGATCCAGTGAGAATTTGCATAATTGCATAATTTTTTTTTTCAAAGCTGATTCACAAAGCTGCATTCTGGATCTTTTCCCTAAACAAAAATCAAAGGAAAGAAATATATCAAGACACTGTAAGTGTTCGACCACCATCTCCTTTTCGATAACAAAGTATCATGTCACTCAGAGAAATGCGTTTTATTCCAGACTATCAACATAGGATTGAAAGCATGTTTCATTTTTATCACTTTTTTTGGCAAAACTTCTTATCACACAGGTTTTGTAAACATACCGTTTCCCTTAATCTTTAAGAAGTTTAATCACTAATGATACCGTGAAATAAAGACTTTTATGCATATTTGATCAGTTTCTTTTTTCCAATACTCAATTCCAGCAAATCCTTTTAATTCAAAGTGAAAACAAAAAATATATAATTCTATTCATATTTCATAAATAACTCTGTTCTGAGATTTGTAATAATTAATGAATACATTTGAAATGGATATACAGGTCTGCCTCTGCTCGATGCATTTTCTCATAAATCAGTAGCATCTTTGCCTTCAAGATGGTACAATCATTTTCTTAAACAGAGCAGGCCCAAATTAAGAACATGTAACACGAGCCAGATTGATCCCGAAGGCTCTGGCTGTTCAAAGAAAAAGAAAAAATATAGCAGCTTTTTTTGTGATTTTTGTTTTCTGTTTTTTTTTCTCTCTTTTATATAATTTATATCCAAACCTCCTCCCAGAGCCTCTCTCTACCTGTAGTTTCTGACCCACAATCCTTCCCAAAAATGAACAAAACACTGACAATTTTCACTCGCCACTTTCTCTCTCTCTCTCACTCACACACACACACACACACACACACACACACACACAAAACCAAACATCGATCAATTCCATGAATGTGCGCTGGACCTGTGATCAGGTCATAATTTCTCCCCACTGCCCCGGGTGCTTGTAAGTCTCACTGACGCCACATCGATATATGTCTGAATACCTTAAGGCATCATTTGCACTGTGGGTGTGAATACTGATGCTGTTCAAAGAAAAAAAAAAAAAAACAGGGCCATCGGGAGAACGGAAGTCTCAAGGCACTTGGAAACCCCTTCTTTTATGGCCACTTTTTCACATGTACTGGCTCGATCACCCCTGTGCAAAAGGCTTCAAGAAATACGAGCTGTAAGGCCCACGGTTTTGCATTGCGAACTTTCTTTTTGCATTCAAAAAGTTACATTTTTCTTTGCTGTCCTTTTTTCTTTTGAAAAGTCCTTCAAAAAGAAAGAAAAGGAATGAATGAAAAAGTATGAGAAAGGATGAAAAAGGAAGAAAACATGATATAGAGTTATGAAGAAGGCCAGATATGGGAAAACAGGTGAGTGGGGAATCTGTAAATAGAATAAATAAGGAGCTGTTTGATTCCCACACTCCTCTAAAGATGGTCCTTCGGCTGAAGAGCGCTTTAATTGGCTGAGGGGGTTGCTTGGTCCCGTGCCCTACAGCCAGGACTGTGCCCTCCGCTGGTCGAAGTCAGTGATGAGCCGTTTGATGTGGGTCAGTTTGTTGTGCAGGTACTCACAGCGCTGTTTTTCTTCATAATAGTTTGGGCTGTGCTGTAAAGCAAACATAATGTGTCAATTAACTATTTTTATTGTTTACTTGTGGTCTAAAGCAGTGTTTCCCAACCTTTTATTAGTCGCGGCACCCTTTGGAAATTTTAACAAACTTGTGGCACCCTACAAAATTTATTTTGTCACAATATTTGAATTTCTAACTTCGATATGATAATTTGAAAAGTATAGATATTGGAAACAACAGGGAAGAACTGCAGAATATAATGTCATACAGATATTTTTAATATTATTAAATTGTGTCCATCAATGGTGGCAATCAGTAGGCAAATTTCTAATGAAGAGACCAATTTATAATGACAGATTTTAATGTAGGCTTTTATACATAAACATTATTTAATTACCATTATAACTAGCTATCTCACAAATTTTTGCTAACTCAGTGTTTTTTTTTAATTTTAGAGTTGGGTAATTTTGGTGCAGTAGCACGAGATAGCTTGATTTCAAACTTTGAATTGAATAAAAAAAAATGACAAGTAAACAAGCAGTCAGTAATAAAATAAGAACAAATAAAGAATTTAATAATGATAGCACAAATAAAAAAATAACGACAGGCCTTCGAATTAAATAAATTGATTTTTAGTTTTTCAGGTAGGTCTAACAGTAGGGTTAAGATATTTAAAACAATTTTTTTTTTGACCAATTATCCAAATAATGTTTAGTCCTAGAAAGCTATTATTATCAGAACACGTAAGCATAACGGTTAGCAGCTCAATGAATGAGAGGGCAGCATTACCAGAGTTGCCCATATATACCACATCATGTTACAACACAGTAGGGCTATTGCAGACAGAAACAATACTGTACTACATAGATGTTTCCTGTCGGCTCAATTTTCGAGTGGACTTTGCTGTTCCGATGAGCATGAACGGTTTACGAGTGGAGCGACTGAGCAGAGCGCACAAAACGTGAAAGTGAAACATGACGGTGACTTAATTTTAGGTAGCCGAATTTCGGTGATCTCTATTATTGGCGACTCGACAGACGCGGCACCCCGGTTGGGAAACACTGGTCTAAAGGACCCAGATGGGTAAGACATGCACAGTTACACTTACTCGTTTAATTTTTTTATATTCTTGCAGCACCTGTTCATGTACTTCCTGTTAGGAAAGACAAGAAAAACACTTACTACTTGGGATACAAAAATATACACAGTTCTTTATATAAAAAGCAGTATAAAAAGAACAAAAATCTTGTTCTCCTACCTGGTACTTTTTAGTTCCTGGTGCCAGTCGTCTACACTGGGCGTCCAGTTTTGTAAAACGACGAGTAACACTCTCTACGCGGGCATGAAGGATGCGATACTCATCATATTCTGCATTGAAGTCATTCTTATAGTGCTGCCTCTGATCCATAGATATCACTGCTGTGTACTTACTGCAATAAAACAACACAATAAGGACAATAAGACTCTAAATAGGTCTCAGATCTTTGGTCATTTCTCATAATACATACAACATACATACACAACAGTATATATAGTCTAATAAAAATAATAAATTATAAAAAATATTATAAAGTAAACATTTTTAGAAGAGATAACTAATATAATTACATTACCTATGAATTATATATAGAATATAATAAAAGATATATTAAAATAAGCAACACAAGGTAGTTATAAATATATAATTATTTAAATACATGATTTAATTTTATTCTATTATTACTGTATGTGATGCAGAGGGTTTATGCAGAATGACACACTATAAACGAGTCAAAGTTCACTCACGCTATGTAATCGGGTTTTGTTGGGACTGGAAGTTCAGTGCTGTTGACAGGCTTGTCTTTGCCAGCTGTAAAGAGACACACCAGTCATGTAGAAACATGGAAATCTGCCCTCTCACGACGTAACACATGATCTTTGTGTCTTAGTAACGGACTAACCTAAATATGTTGTTGTGAACTAAAGTTCAAGGGCCAAAGGCAAATGGAACATAAATCAAGCCTATCATCAGGCCTGACAACAAGCTTAACAAATCTTTCATTCAAAATAGCTGGCACCCATCTAAGAATGTATTATTATTATAATGTTAACACCATAAAATGTATAGGACATGGCAAAACAAACCTTCTCTGTCCGATTCATGACTGATGTTGGCAGGAATGTGTTTTTGTTCTGCCTCATTCCGATGTTTCTTCCTGGGCTGTGCTTCCTTATCGCAGTGATCCTCCCTGTGATGCTCTCTATCCCTCTTTCGGTCCTTATCCTTATCCCTCTTTTGCTCTCCTTCTCGCTTCCTCTCTTTATCTTTGTGCTTCTTGGACTTCTTGGGCTTTTTGCTGCCATTGCCATCACGGCTGGCTGTAGGAGGCGTGGCAGAAGAAACACGGTGGCCGCTGCTGGTGGTAGTAGAGGAGGTAATGGTGGTTGTGGAGACGGTACAGGTGGAGAAGGACAAGGGGGACGTGGTGGAAACCGGCTGGCTTGGTGGGCTGGGCGTGTGGCTGTGGGGGACGTAGTTCTCCGAGGAGTTCCCACATATAGAGCTCTGGTCCAGGGGCAGGTCCTGAGACCCCCGGCCCTCCGGCGTACTGGGGGAGTTTGAACTGGAGGCCGTGACAGGGGGAGGGTGAAAAGAGGGTCCTGGGCAAGCGGCCGTGGGTGCGGGTTTTTTGTCCTCAGTCTCTGAAGAATGACGACCTGAAGCGGAGGGGGTTCCTCGGTTACGGAGATGGGAGATTCGGGGCTTCTTTGACATCAGAGGGTCAATGAAGTCAGTCTCAGGTTGGCGTTTCTGAAGAGCAAGAAACAAATTCTTGGGTCTGCAAATTCATTGATGTGCAAAGAGAGGTAATTTTTGTATGTGGTTCATAATATACATTATAGACAATTATTTTATATCATATACTTTTTAATCTATATTTTATCAATACATTTATCTTTACTTTAATCATATATACTGTATTACATATTAATAATGATAAAAAAATAAAATATGATTCATGAAATATTTATATATGCTTTATTTAAATATATGAAAAAAAGAAAAGAAGAATATCAATATAAAACTGGTTTATACTGTAGTATGTGTCTTACCAGTGGGGACGTTGGCTCTTTGGTTGGACTGCTGGAAGATACGGACTCTGAATTCAAGCCCAATTTACTGTTGAAGGGGGAAAAAACTATTTTAAGCTTTGTCAAATACTCTTGGGATCTCTTGTACTGGCTCTCAAAAATGATTCATGTTCAATTAAAGAGTCATTCTTCTTTTAATTGCATGTGACCGGTGAGTCTTACCGTGCCAGGATCCTGTCACATTGAACCCGTTCATCCTCCGTGTAGCCCGGCCAGTCCCTCTGGACCTCACGGAAGATAAAGTCCTTCAGCGAATACGAGTTATCCTTAGGGTTTAGACTGGCCACCTAAAGGAATGGAAAATATTACATTGATTGGTTTCCTTTCTCTGATTAAATACGGGACATAGGAAGATTTATTTAAAAGGACCTCTATTAATATTTTTAAATGGGTAAAAAAAAAAACAGGGAAGAGTGGCTATTAAAATTTAATTAACTTAAGTGGTGCTTGCTAAGGCAAGCCTGGATTTGAACAAACACTGAACAAGGTATTAAACTAACATGATGTGAATCTAATTTTAAGTTAAATTTAATGATTAGTACTGTTGTAACCAGTTTTTTGGTATTTTAAATTATTTATATAGTCATTATATTTTATTTTTAGCAACTAAACTACATATATACATATGATATGAGGTTGAAACCCCACTTTAAATACTTGTTTAAGTCGGCATACTTAAGAGCGGCAGATACACAAACACTATAAATAGTAATGCAAATGGACAGTTAGGCAAAGGGATATAGTGTTACTTCTTACGTTACAACCCAGTGAGGGGACCGTTTCAGATTCTCAGTCCTTCCTGCATCTCCAAAGAAGGAGAGAAGCTCGTTTCATACTTCCCCTTTTCAAAGCCTGAATTAATTCCTTCTAGACTTCACAGAAAAGGACAACAACCATGGTATTTCTCCTTTGAAACTAGCAGGGAGAACCGAAATTGCAACTTCTACCCCTCTTGATGACAAAAGCCATTCAAATATGATGACTGTCAACAGTATGACCTTAGATGGACTGAAATTAAGTAAGCTGGTCTCTTCAGCATGAGCTGTTTGAGGGTGCATGCATGTGCATAATTACTTTAATAGGTTTAATTTATGGTTGCCTAATTTGTCACGTGTTATACATTCAGCTGAGGTGAATGCAAGTCTTTGTGTTTGGGCAGTTAAATGGTGACTTGCATTACGTGACACTGTGCTTCTGCAATAGTGCTGCGAGTCTGTAGCCTGCGGGCAGATTCCAGCTGTGATTTGATGCTATCTATGCTTCAAGTCTCTGTGACCTATCGTAAACTAATATGTACGATTATGACAGTCCTCAAGTTGCATTTAGATTAATGCCTTTTTAGGTCTTTCATCTTGCTCTTTAAACATTAAACTAATATTTCAGGTTAAATACAAGTTCAATGCAATCGAGAGCATCCAACAAAAATTAGGGTTACAGTGGCACACTTAAAATGGAAGTGAATGAGACCAATTTTAGAAGTCTTCTGTTAAAACTTGTGTTTTATTGTAACATTACACCTGCTGTCAATGAAGCTTAATGGTTGCTTTAATTCTAAAAAGTGAACTGATTCCAATCCACAATTTCACTCTTACCTGATGTAGTATAGAGCCCAAAGAGTTGCGGTCTTTCTGGCTGATGCCATCTCTTTGCAACCTGCCGAGCAGCTCTAGTTTCTTGTAAGAGCGCAAGGCCAGAAGGTGAATGACGCGGTCCCGGTATGGCCGTTGCGATACGGGGTTGTTGGTAAGGCACTTGCGGATGGTGTTGGCTGGGTTGAGGGGGGTGGTCTGCTTCCTCTCTGGAACCGGGTCGGGGGCTGACGGGGCCGGTTTTCGGTGCTGGACTTTTTTATCTATGCCAAAACAACAATTCACAGAGAGACAGTGCGATTACAACAGTGAAATATTTATCATTAAGAGGTCTCTTAATACTTTAATTTGGTATATAATGGCCCGGTTTCACAGACGGGGCTTAGACTAAGCCAGGATTAGGCCATAGTTCAATTAGGACATTTAAGTCATTTTTATTAACATGTCTTAGAAAAAACATTACTGGTGTGCATCTTGAGACAAAACAATGGCACTGATATATTTTAAGACCAGTCAGTGCAAGTTTATTTCAGTTGAAACATCTTAGAATTAAATTTTAGTCTGGGACTAGGCTTAAGCCTTGTCTGTGAAACTGGGGGAATACATGGTGGACCATTGTTCTCAAGGACTAATTCACATACTATCCCATTCTATATTGTGTGCAAGATTAGGATTCATGCTAAACCAAGTATCCAGACGGTATTATCATTTCTATTGGTGTCTAATGCAGCCTAAAAAACCTCATGCTTGCTTCATTTTTCTCAGAAGAGTATCAACGAATGCAAGACTGAAGTTGCAAATTTTAATCTTGCAAAATTAATTTTAATTACTTACTGCTTTAGTATTTTTAGAGTATCCAAAAATAAGCATGTGAGCATTTAAAAGCAGCCACAGCAGTCAGATGTTGAGTACATTGACACCATATTGAGTACCAATACTTTTTTCATCCCCACACCCTAAATCTAAAATTAGGATCCATACAAACAAAAGTATGCCTTCTCAAAACAATGCTTGAGTTTTAAGTGTCACAGATAAGTTTCCTCTATTATGAAGTTTCTCAAAAGTAGTGACACATAGTGACTCTTTAACCATCCTACTTCCTACATCTTTCTCTTACGAACTCTCCCTTGGTTTGCCCAAACATGTGCTGATGACTGGACGACATCCAGACGCAAACTTTCGCTGTCTCACCTCCAGCAGGTCAGGTGAAACTCTTACGTCAGTGGATAATAAGCTTTGGCCATCACACGTGTATGGCAGACTGGGAGGAATCAAGGAAGAGAAGATCATTTAAACTCTAGATTATGACAAATCTGCACCATTTCCAACTTGCTTGTGTCTCTCAGATTAAGCACAAACAAAAGAGTGTAACGCGGTTTCCGGAGAACCAGCTGCTGCAAAGCCTTACACCACAAACCCTCTTTCTTGCACTTCCTTTTGCTGTGTAAAATGCAAACGCACCACGATCACTCCTCCCCTGCGGCTTAGCGCCGAGGGATGGGGGTGAAACTGACTTTTCCAGTTTCGTGGTGGAAGCCAGCTGTGGTCCGGAGAATGGGGGCTCCCAGAGGGGAGTGACAGCTGAACAGGTGCCGAGAGACAGGTTTTGTCTGGCAGGGGTGAAATAGGGTTCTCTTTTTTTCCTAAATGGTGATACCGTTTTTAAAACATGAGATAAAACTGGTCTCTGGAGTTGCAGCATCGTCTCCCCCCTGCAGTTTGTAAAATGCAAAAAAATCCTGATTTCACTTAACAACCTAAGCAGGTGACAATAGCCTGAAAGATTCAGTCTCTCACTTTCCACTTCCACACATCTCTATGTGGGGCACGTCAGTAATCTCGGAGACATGGGTTGTGCCACGACTTAGCCACATCAGATAAATAGGATGAACTTTTACTTGCTTTTTCTCTTGACCCTAATCCATACATCACTCTCCGTAAAGCTCCCAATTGGTTTAACGCAGACGTTATGAGACTGTTACAACTGAACTGGCCGAGAGTCGCAGGTCAATGTGAAAAATATGAGGAGATCTGCATGATGGCACCATAATTAATCTATTTCAATCTAGAAATGAGCAAATTCATGTAACGATGTACTACACGCAGATCTAAATTAGGAAATGAAAACAGAAACTGAAAAGAAAACCCCATCCTGTGTAGATAATCATCAGATGTATAGAAAGATTCTTTGAAACAGAAACGTTTCGATTGAAACACCAACAGGAAATTAAATGGAAATGCTGAAAATGTTAAATTAAACTGCACAGAGTTTTCACACTTGAAACTGTTAACCTAGGGTCATTTTTTACTTGTATTTCTGGGTACTCTCCAAATATAAGTGACCAGAATGTGTTTGTGCGCATGTTACAGGAGATAAAATAGAGCGCATTAATATCAAACCTCTGAACGGTCCTACGGGTCTGATGAATTTGGTGCTGTTTTTGCTTTTATCCTCCTCTGCTTTGGTCACTCGCTCTTTGGTCACCTGCTCTTTGGTCACCTGGTAAGAGTCATTGGTGGCACATACTGTGATTTTGTCTTGAATCGTTCCCAGGGAGGACAGATGGGGGACTCCAGAGCTAACGGACACGAAGAGCGGTTACAAATGAGAAATGACAGCAAAATGAGCAATAGTTTTGACACACAAGAAACTTGCTCAGCCCTTACCTAGATATGTACTGGTGGATACACTCAAAGCTTCCTTGAGGATTGTCTTTGCCATAGTTGGACAGATAAAAGTCAAAGTTATGACAGCCATTGGAAGCATCTATCGTTGGGATTTTAATGCGCTGACAGGGCAGAGATAAAACAAAATGTAATTATTTAACTACTAATAGAGGTGATCATAATAAAAATACTAATATCAGCTTAGCAAAACACAAGTGAGCTACCTAGGCAGTAGACAGGTGTCTTTTGGTGGTTTAAAACTTTATATTTTAAAGACATATGCTTCCTTTTAAAAATGGCTTGATTAATTGAAGTAAAGCTGAAATAAAATCTGAATATTAGATAATAAATTATTTATTAGACTTAATAAATAAAAATCTGAAATGTTGCCTTGGCAACTAACTGAGATTAAAGAGTTGCATTTGAGGTACTAAGAGTTCAGATACTAAAATTACTCAAACTTAAAAGCTAAATATATAATATTTAACAAAATAAAATCACAAAAATCCTAGCAAGATCCTGATGCAAAACTCCACTGGATAAAACCGTTAACACTGGTCAAGTCTTTTGTGCAGTTCTCATGAAGAGTAATATTTACGATGCGCTTGACTGACAGTTAAGGGAGCTGCCGCCCATGTAGAGCATTTCAAATGATTCACCTATGATAATCCATCACTGTTGATGGATGAAGATGGCTACCTATATCGCAGCTCACTAGGTTTTGAAACAGACTCATTGAGTCTGCTCAGTCAGAGCTTTGTAATAACATGTCGACTGCAGCATAGACACTAGTTAAGCACACTATGTCTTTAGAGAGAGTATTCAGGAGCGTAAAACCGGAACCCTTCTCTCCGACCCAGTATTTATAGTCCCACAGCATCTGAAGTAAACTACAGCATGATGTGCAAGGGAACAGTGGAACAGTGAGACGCCACCCAATAAAACCGCAGAAGGCTGAGGGCTCTCCATTAAGACACCAGGTTCACAATTATAGAGCGCTTTGATGAGTATCTTTGATGAGATACTCATTCAGATGCTGTAAAAGTCATTACCAGGCAATGCAAAGTCAACTTACCCCTTGAAGACCCTGAAAACGTATCGTCGCCTGTGAGGATGGTGCATTCTGGAAAAGATGAAAATATTCAAATGTCAAAAACAACCAAAAAGTAATTTCATCCACCAAAACATCAAATATAAGCAACCAAACAAAACAAAACAACCCATTACAAACCTTGTAATGTAATTAAGAAAAACCAGTGAGATTAGTGCAACTATAATACAAGAATGGCATACTATGCATACTATTTCTGTATGAATACTGTGAAAAGTTACAGTATGCACATTTTCTGCATGCACAGAATACCAGAAGGGCCTAAAATGTGCAGTTTACAACCAGACCAGATTCTAAGGAACACTGTCTCCCACAATGCAATACACTCAACTTCACCTTCCATTTCTACTGGAACTGGATCATTATCAGCCGTGATTTTATAAAGTATTAAAATTCAGGTTAATTGGGACATTTTTCCCAGAGCATCTCCGACATGCAAAAAATGTCCCCACAAATGTTACCATGAATTCATTCCACACAGTCCCATAACCCTTCATCCGGCCAACCTTACACAGCCTTCAGTTATCATTCAGAAACATTTGCCCAAAAGCTCATCTGTTTTAACGCGGTAGTGAAGTTTCACAAGCCCCCCCCCTTAGCAATGCGAAAGATAAGGCACGGCTCCAGGCGTCATCCTTGAGGTTCGCTATTGGCTAGTCTATGACCTGGACGGCTTGTCCAATTGGGCCGCAAAGTGAACTAAGGATTAACCCAACTCGGCTGCGAACGGGTGACCAAACCAGGACATAACCAGTCTGGAACATTTGTACTAGAACAAATATTGAACATTATGAACACTTCAAAAATCCGTATGGTATGGATGAAGTACTAAGTAATCCCTTACTACTAGGCCCAGAGGAATACAGAACAGACGGAACGCAAGCCCTGGAAAGTGATTATTGTATTTCACTGACATTCTTAGTTACACCAAATTTTAAACGTGACGGGACATTGACGAGTTACCCCCATAGGGAATTAGTGCTCTGCATTTAACCCATCCTAAGTGGACACACACCCGGACGGAACACCAACCAGGGGCATTGGGCAGCCATTTTATTCATTGCGGTTGCAGTGGGCAGTTGGGGGTTCGGTGTCTTGCTCAAGGGCAACTCAGTCGTGGTTTTGAAGGTGGGAGAGAGTGCTGTACACTCACTCCCCCCACCTACAATCCCTATTGGTACCGAGACTCGAACCCTCAACCTTTGGGTTACAAGTCCGACTCTCTCTAACCATTAGGCCACGACTTCCCCCAACGTGATACTCAATACACAACACGATTGTAATGTAACATTATGCAGTCCTTTAATATTTTGTCACAACATTTTTCGAATGATTCCATGTTAGATAACGTCAACTGAACGGCATGTGCTTTGAATGAAACTGAAACTGAATATATAAGATAAAAAAAGTTAAATAAGTTTCATTTGAGGTAGTAAAATGACTAAAACTAAAAAAAAAGGCGCCTAAAATTACAAATTAAACCAAAAAAAATCTGAAAAGCACAGTAACAAATTACTAAAATTTAATAAATAAAAAAATAAATAAGAATACATTTAAATATAATAATCACTATCTGTGTTAGATAATATCAATGGAGAAAGGGCTGTGCTTTTGTTCGACGCGATGTCCGAGCTTAAGACTCGTTCATCTGGCTTCCCCGATGGTGTGTTGTAACATTTTGAGTATCAACCAAAATGCAAGTCCTCATCAACAAAGACAAACAGTGCCAGTCAAACGCAGCCAGGAACTTGATGGATTACTACGATAAAGTTAGTCTCAAACAGGCTTCAAGGTTTAACTTAACTCTTTTAAGAGAAATTCAAAACAAAATGTGTTGACTAACTTTATATGTGACCCGAATTAGATGGATGGGGTGAATGTCCAATCATCCACAACCCAAAGCAAATCTTGGGTCTACCAGGAGTGTGTTTGTGGGCACCTCATGTATGGTGATTCGAGAGGAACATCTTCTTTGACCACCCAGGGGTTGCATTTTTTCTCTCTCTTTTTTTTACATAAGTCAAAGCCTCGACTGTAGCTTTAAGTCAAACACTGCCTGGTAAGCACTTTGAGCCAGTGTATGGGCTTGTTAAACAAAAAATCAAAGAACATAATGCAGCATCTGTAATTGAGCCTGCACGATTTCTCTAGGGAAAGCCCCAAATTAGAACTCTTTCAGCCTTTCGAAATGATAGAAATGCCCAGAAGGTTTTTGTTTGTCAATTTTCCTTTAGTGTCAGATTAGTCAGAACAGCTTTATGGTGAATTTACTACATCAACACCAAAAAGAAACTACTAACTCAGCTGAAATGACTAACATGGAATAGGACAACAACCCTGTGGTCAGACCTAGTTTAGAATATTTATCGAAATTACATGGTAGGAAGATGATTTGTGCACTATTAAAACTGTGTATGCAAAGGTAAAGGGTTTCCCCACTTAGTCACCGTGACACACAAATACTCCTTTTGAATTAATTCACTTCAAATGTAGTTTAAGATAAACATGGATGCCTAGCACATGATAAACGAAGATAGCATAGCATAAAACGACAATTTGTTGTAATAAAACACATTAAAACTCCTTAGGTGTGTGTGTAGGAGTCTTTATAGCTAGCGAAGCAACCATATTTAGACGATAATTAGACAAACTTAGATGCTATTTGGTCTTATTGTGATTCTGAACCATGTTTATTTGGACTAAGAGTCGTGAATGTTAAACAAATAGCAAGAAATATAGCCACATTTATGAACTTAATCATTGTTGGAGGACTGCCAGCTAGTAACATTAGCCACGCTATCAGCTAGCTCAGCAAACTTTAATTAAATTCCCAAGGCTTTTTCGCATGTAACACTAAAGATTTACTTTAAAGAGACTGTAAACTTAATAAAATGATCAAATGGTCGAAATGACAGACAACTGAATCGAAGTTTTTGGCTTGTAAAGAAAGTTTTCTCTAACCCGTTAGCATTGTAGCTCATCTTTCGAGTATAAAACCCAATACAACATAAAACTAACAAAATAATTTCACGTTTAACGCCTTAATATCTCTCTTTCAGTCAGTGAGATTTCATAAATGTGTTAACATTTACTGAATGTGGTTTGTGGAGTTGAAATTACATGCAATGAGTTTATAGCAGGTAACGTTACGTTAATGGTGCGTTGGCATTATGTTGACTCCCTAGAGTCTTTTTTTCTTTATTAAAAAACATTTTCCAATCAATTCCACAAGGACAACAGCCAATTGAAAACGTTTATTAACTTTAAAGAGATGTTGCATTGTTTAGAAAGGAATAAAACATCGTTTTTGATACATATAATGCCTTTTTGGGCGAGCAAGCTGTCGCTCTCGATTTCTCTTCATAAAACTAAGGTTTCCAGCACTCACCTTACAGTTTTGGTAGTTTTCCAGCGCTTTAAAGGCTGTTTCAGTCAGTTTGACATGTAAAACTGATATTCTGTCGCTCTTGCGGCCACAGTTGAGTCCATATGTGCCATCCTCGCAGAGAGCAGCCATCATCTTCACCAGCCCTCCACCATAGTCCCTCTGACATACGCGCAAACTCTCTCTAACGCGGACAGAGGGAGGACCTTAGCTAAAGTAAGTCCCTTTCTGCTCTATGCTGTTAGAAAGTTAACAGACTAGATGGGTCTTTTCACTCTATAACACTTTAGGCTAGACGGGTTTCCTTATTATTTTTCCTTATTATTTTATGTATGCTTGTTTTCCTGCTTATCAAGGAATTTGGAATTTCTGGAATTTGTGCGCGTTATTTCCTCTATGCTTTTTTTAATTGATAAAATATGTTAAACTATAAAAAAATTATTGAAATGTTTAAGTTATGGATAGACAAATCTGTTGCTATTTGGCTATTTTTAAGTGATTAGGTGTCATAACAAGTTTCAAATCGCCTGTCAATAGCCTAATAATCAATTTATAATCAATAATCTGTTTATTAAGCATTACAATATTACATTTATTAAATCGTGCCTAAGTTCTGTAATAATTGTCAAATTCAGCATTTACTTTACGTTAATTTGTATCATTAAATTGTACAATAATCTATTGTGTGTAAGATATGTCATATACATATATATCTATTATATATAATAATATATAAATGACAATCCGTGTAAATATTTATTTATATTTATTGTTTATTTTCTATGCCTGTTATTTGATAATGCAGTATATCAAAAATATGTCCTAATTATTTATAGACCAATTACTCTGCTGATATTTGGGATTAATTATGGATTATTATGGATAACCATGATTTTTTTTCTTACAGTAAATATTATGTAGTAAATATCCATTTAACTTCAACTTTTTATATATATCATGTAGTTTGTATTGGCATTACATTGTGCTTTCTGGATACTGGAATAACATTAGTGTTTAATCAAACTATTTTTCATTATTAAAATTAAAGGCCTAATGGATTTGTTTGCTTTTTCTTCTGCACCATTTCTGTAATTTAAAGGATTATTAAACACCAAATCAAACAAATTACATCAATTAATACAGTTTTAGGAGTGTTCTCTCCACCGTTGCTAAGATCAGAGTCAGATTTGGTTTGCAGGCTGTCATACTAACCGCTCCCCGTCTTTACCACAGTGTTCCTATAAAAAACACTGCAATATAGGTGTCAAACAAGTGTTTGAGTACATGTCTCACTGTTTGTAAGCAGTGACAGTGACTGTCATCAGCCAGTTGCATCAGGGTCATCCTGAGTCACAGTCGGTCCGTGGTTACATCACTCATACGGTAATCAGCAGGAACAAGTTGAACAAGGAACAACAGTTTCCAGACATGATTGATAGATTGGGTATTTTACATGTAGGTGTGACAAACCATTGCACTTTTTGTAATCCAGCAAACAAACCAAGCCTTATCGAAAACCGGCCTTTTAACGAGTTCCATCTGATCTGAACGTTTTGATCATCTAGACTGGACTGGGCCAAAGTGTCAGCTGAGAAGGTCAACCGTTTATTCTTAAGCCTGCCTCATTGTAAAACTTGTTTGGTGACTTCTGGCTATTTTCCCCCAGCATGCACACCTGCTGTGCCTTACAGAGTCACACTCTGGGCCGGAGTGATTATGCAGAGTGCTTTGGTGTGGTGCGGTAGTTTTAGGCTGGGTGCAGGAAAGCCACTGTGAATCCTTGAGATTAGGCCTGCATAAAAAAGCCTGCCACACCCTTGATTAAAAACGAGTTTATTTAGCGTTTAAAATCGGCCCCGCAGTGCATGCCGGTCTAGAAGGCTTCACAGACAGAATAATGGGATTATATAAAATGTGTTTATAAAGGAACACTCTTAGTGATTTTTAGCTGAATAGCATGAGTATTAATTAAGTGGGTGTTAATTAGTTTCTCATCATGCTGATGCATCCGTCAGTTGCACAATGGCCGAGGAGTGAAAACATTCAGGCACATTAAATTCACCGCATCTGATTACATTTCCTCTGATTTCCATGGCATTGTTGACATGCTCAGTGCAGGGTGTTGTCATGGCTGAATCCTGCACGACTGGGCTGCTTTTTCATAAAGCAGTTTTTTTTTATCATGCCGGTCTGGAACACAATAAAAGACAGACAGGATTAAAGCAATTATTTTGGTCAACTCTGATTAATGAGAGAAACCATGACTTAGTAGAGCTTCTACTCTAACAAGTCAAACACCGAGAGCAAAAAATGAAATCTAATAATCTGAAAATATATTTTCAGAAGACATGTCAACAGTGTTACATTGCATATCATATTATATATCAACATACTGTAAAAAGTTTTTAGAAGTTTACTGTAAAAAATGGGCAGATGTGGTTGCAAGAAATTTACCGTACAAAATATGGTAACAATATTTTACGTTTTTCCGATTGAACTTAAATTTACAGTAAAAAACATATAAAAAATATTTTCTATTTAATTCTCTCTCCCTCTACACTTTTTCACAATATAACTTAATGGACTTACGTTAACCAATAAAGGTTTTACCTTTAAAAAAAAAAAAATATCTATATATATCAAGTCAAGTCAAGTCAAGTCTGCTTTATTGTCAATTCTTCCACATGTACAGCACACACACAGAGAATTGAAATTGCGTTACTCTCAGACCCTTGGGTGCATACAGATAACATAAATACAGATTTAAATACAAAATACAACTATACAAATATACAAATAAGGTAAAATGTAAAAATATATATATAAAGCACAAGGCATATGGCAGATAGAGTGCAAACCAGTAAAGTAAACAACAGTGCTGATATAGTGATTGTAGTGCAAAAAAAAATTATTTGTAGTGCAAAGAGCTTATTTCAGACTGATTAAAGTGACAGTGTGTGTGTGTATTTGGGAGGGGGGAGTGGGAGAGTCCATTAGAGGGTCAGAGTTCAGTGGTGCGTGGGGCAAGAGAGGGGAGGGGGGGCAAGGTCGGGAGGGAGTTCAGCTTCCTGACAGCTTGATGGATGAAGCTGTCCTTCAGTCTGCTGGTCCTGGCCTGGAGACTCCGCAGTCTCCTCCCTGATGGCAGCAGACTGAAGAAGCTGTGTGTCGGGTGGGTGGGATCACCTGCAATGCAGAGGGCTTTGCGGGTGAGACTGGTGTTGTAAATGTCCTGGAGGGAGGGGAGAGAGGCACCAACGATCGTCTCAGCTGCTCTCACTATGCGTTGAAGTGTCTTGCGGCAGGACGCGTTGCAGGCGCCATACCACACAGTGATGCAGCTGGTCAGGATGCTCTCGATGGTGCCTCTGTAGAAGGTGCACATGATGGGGGCCGGGGCTCTGGCTCTTCCCAGTTTGCGGAGGAAGTAGAGACGCTGCTGTGCTTTCTTGGCCAGTGCTGCGGTGTTGTCAGTCCAGGAGAGATCCTCTGTGATGTGCACACCCAGGAACTTGGTGCTGCTCACCCTCTCCACAGTCACACCATTGACGGTCAGTGGAGCTTGCTGAGTGCGCACTCTCCTGAAGTCCACAACAATCTCCTTCGTCTTCTCCACATTAAGAGAGAGATTGTTGCCCCCCCCCCCCCCCCCCCCATCGCACCCACCCTGCCGGCGGCTCACCTCGCTCCTGTAGTTTGTCTCATCTCTGTTGCTAATGAGACCCACTACAGTCGTGTCATCCGCAAACTTAATAAGGAGGTTGGAGTTGTGTGACGGAGTGCAGTCGTGGGTCAGCAGAGTGAAGAGGAGGGGGCTCAGCACACATCCTTGGGGGGCCCCAGTGTTCAGTGTGATGGTGCTGGATGTGTTGCTGCCGACCCGAACTGCCTGAGGTCTTCCAGTCAGGAAGTCCAACAGGCAGTTGCACAGCGAAGTGTTGAGCCCCTGCTGGACCAGTTTGTGAATGAGCTGTAGAGGGATGAACAGTATGAACAGTCTATGTCTATGAACAGCATTCTGACGTATGAGTCTTTTTTGTCCAGGTGTGTGAGTGCTGAGTGGAGGGTAGTGGCGATGGCGTCATCGGTCGAGCGTTTGGACCGATATGCAAACTGGAAGGGGTCCAAGGAGGGGGGGAGGGCAGACTTGATGTGGTGCATGACTAGCCGTTCAAAGCACTTCATGAGGATGGGGGTAAGTGCAATTGGACGGTAGTCATTGAAGCAGGATGGAGACGACTTCTTGGGACTGGAATGATGGTGGTAGCTTTGAAGCATTTGGGGACAACAGCCTGACTTAGCGAGATTTTGAAAATGTCTGTGAAGACATCAGTGAGTTCCACTGCACAGTCTCTCAGTACACGCCCAGGAATGTTGTCAGAACCCGGAGCTTTGCGTGTTTTGATCCTGCTGAGGGATCTCCTCATGCTGTCCGGGGACAGCGTCATCACCTGGTCACCGGGAGGAGGTGGAGTCTTCTGTGCAGTGGTGCTGTTTTGTGCCTCAAAGCGAGCGAAGAAGACGTTCAGCTCGTTCAGCAGAGAGATGGTGCTGTCACAGGTGCGTGGTGGGGGCTTGTAGTCCGTAATGGTCTGTATTCCCTGCCACAGGCTCCGAGTGTCTCTGCTGTCGTTGAAACGATGGGCTATCCTCCTGGAGTACCGTCTCTTAGCCTCTCTGATGCCGCGGGAAAGGTTGGCCCTAGCTGTCTTCAAGCCCACCTCATCTCCAGCTCTGAAGGCAGCGTTCCGCGTCATCAGGAGTCCGTAGACCTCCCCTGTTAGCCACGGCTTCTGGTTGGCCCGGACAGTGATGGTCTTTGTGACTGTCACATCATCAATGCACTTGGTGATGTAGGCAGTGACAGTCTCTGAGTACTCCTGGAGGTCTGTGGTGTTATTGTATGTTGCAGCCTGCTTAAACATATTCCAGTCAGTGGTTTTAAAACAGTCTTGAAGAGCCTCTGATGACCCTTCCGGCCTCACTTGTATCTGTTTTTGAACTGGTTTGGTGACTTTAACGAGCTGTCTGTATGCAGGCATTAGCATGACAGTGATGTGGTCTGAGGCACCGAGGTGGGGGAGGGGGAGGGCCTTGTAAGCTCCTCTCTGTGTGGTGTAAACAAAGTCCAAGTATTGTTTCCCCGTGTTGGAAAGTCTATGTGTTGGTGTATTTATGGGAACACACTCTTTTAAGTCTGCGTGGTTGAAATCCCCAGCCAAGATGAGAAAAGCATCAGGGTGGGCTGTCTGCTGCTCACTGATGTGCTGGTACAGTTCATTCAGTGCCTCGCTCCTGTTGCTGTTGCTGGAGCTGGGAGGGATGTATATAGCAACGAGCAGTATGGCTGTATATTCCCTCGGTAGATAGAACGGCCGGCACTTAGTAATCATAGACTCCACCAGGGGTGAGCAGTGTTTGCAGACCACAACAGCATCGCGGCACCACGCATCATTGATGTAAACACAAAGCCCGCCGCCGCGGGTCTTACCTCCCTCGACGAGAACTCTGTCCGCTCGATAGCATGTCAGCTGATCGAGATGAATAGCGCAGTTCGGAACGCTGTTGCTGAGCTATGTTTCCGTGAACACAAAAACACAACAGTCTCTTACAGTCCTCTGAGTTGAGCGTAGTAGTCGGATGTAGTCCAGTTTATTGTCCAAAGAGCGTACGTTAGCCAGTACGATGGTGGGGATAGCCGGCTTGTGTGGGTTAGCCGCTAGCCTAGCCCGGATACCTCCGCGCTTACCCCTCTTCTGCTTCCGCTCGCGCCGCTTGTGGCGCCTCCGCTGTGGGTGAGATGCAGCAGTGGGGGTCGGTGGTGGTGTGGGCCTCCGGAGCAGACCGAGATCCCGCAGCTCTTCGGCGTGCGCAGAGTTTAACTCTAAAAATGTGGTTCTGCCGACATCGAGCAGAAACTCACGACAATATGCGCGCTTAGAAACAAATAGACGCGACGAATGCGTACAAAAACACTGCGACTCACAAGACAAAAAACACGAAAACACCTTTCTGTCGGGAGAGAGAGAAGCCGCAGCGTGTGAACGCGCCGCCATCTTGGAGAATCCCTTCTAGCATACCCATCTTGGAGAATATATATATATATATAAACACAAGAAACATCTGAGACAAAGTCAATTCTTAAATGAAACAAAGCTTTGCAAACGCAAACTCTGAGCAACCTTCCTCTTGGTGTTTTTTTTTCTCTGCTTGTGTTTATCAACAGATATTTAACATTGTTCAAATGGGTGTGAGTGTGTGTGTGCAGTCACCTAAACTCTTTCCGTTTACTTTAGCTGCCTGGCATTAGATTACAGACCTAGATTCTGGATCTTTTGACCTTAGTACTCCATGTGGGACCAAGACACATGTCTGCGTCTGCAAGCAGAGAACAAAAAATGTGAGACAAATGCACCTGGTTAAAAAAAAAACTAGTTGAAAAAAGTCACAATGATGAAATAAATGAATGTTACAGGTTAAATAGAAACAAACCAAAGCTCTATTTTTTCAAAAGCATAGGCATAAAACTAAATTTATGTGTTAACATAACACTATAGTTAACTAATTTCATGAGTTTCACTACAACAAGAGTAGTGCAAAACTAAAGTATGCTAGTGTTTACATAGAGCAAACTCCACCCACTTGCGCATCAATGAATCCATTGCAGTGAATGGGTGCCATCAGAATGAGAGTCCAAACAGCTGATAGAAATATCACAATAATCCACAAGACTCCGGTCCATCAATTATCATTTTGTGAAGTGAAAAGCTGTATGTTTGTAATAAACAAATCCATGATTAAGGCATTTTGAACTTCAAACCGTCGCTTCCGTCCAGTATATGAGCCATAATAATGCTTTCTCCAGTGAAAAAGTCCATCCCCTGTTGTCTTGCCATAATTGTTTAGAACTCGTTTGGATTGATTTTTGCTTGAAAACAGTGCTTGATCTGTGCATATTTCTCTCTGTATTTAGACAAGCAATATTATGGATAGAGGACCTTTAGCTGGAAGCGATGATTAGAAGTTAATGATTGGATCTTCTTAATGATGAATTTGTTTCTTAAAGTCACACATCTTTTCACTTCACAAGACATTAATTGACTGGAATCATGTGGATTGCTTGTGGATTATTGTCATGTTTTTATTAGCTGTTTGGACTATCATTCTGATGGCACCCATTCACTGCAGAGGATAAATAGTTAATGTACCCATTTGTTTTGTATATTTATTATTTTAATCTAGCGCTGTGAACCCGTTTTGAGTCACCAGTTGAGAACCACTGCTTTGATGGCTGAAAGCCTGTCAGTGATGCCTAAAACTATCAAGCAACCGTACAAATGTGCTCCTTACACTAATTCATTGCTCTGTCAACACACACAGAGTACTCCATGTCAGAACAGTCTGTCTCTCAGGAAGTACATGAGCTGTTTAAGTATACAGGTGACGGTGTTGTCCCGCTGTCAGTTCCTCTCTGTCATTTCTGGAATTTTAAAGGCCTATAAACTGCAAGGCCTGTTAATGTTTGACCATCATCTGGAAATACAAGTGGCACCAGCTGTATTGGTCCTTATCACATGGAAACAGTAATATATGAGCCGTATCTCTAAACAGACACTGATGGTGTGGCCACTCTCATGTTTCAAAACAGTGGCAGGTCTCTTTTTTTATGCAAGTAGGAGCAGAAGATATGTATGAATGACTTTTAAATGCATCATTTTATCAAATTAAGTTGCATTTAAGGAATTATTTGAGGCAACAAACAGCAGAAATTAAGAGAATATAATATCCCAAAATGTATTTTTAATGTAAACAAAGCTATATTTGAACAAAACCAAACAAGACAAGACAAAATAAAAAAATAAAATAAAATGGTGTTTGGGGGGGTCTACACTTTCGGTCCCTACTTCTACAAATAAATAAATACATAAGTAAGTAAGCTGATAAAAATACCATCCCAAAAGGCAGTTGTATAATACTGTGGCCCTCCTTCTAAAAGAAAAGAAAAGAAAAGAAAAGAAAAGAAAAGAAAATACATCTGTATAATATTGTGGTCCACCCTTCAATAAAATAAAATAAAATAAAATAAAATAAAAAAGACATCTGTATAATATTGTGGTCCCTCCTTCAATAAAAAAAAAAAAAAAGACATCTGTATAATATTGTGGTCCCCCCTTCAAAAAAAATAAAATAAAGACATCTGTATAATATTGTGGTCCCTCCTTCAATAAAATAAAATAAAATGCATCCATATAATAATATGATCCCTCCTTCAATATGTCTATTCATATGTTTCACTCAATGAACTGTCCAGTCTCTTTTCCACATGATTTGAGAATTCATGTCTGTAGCAAAAATATTTTAGCAAGCAAATTAAAAGAGAGCTCTCTCAAGCATTTTTCTAACAAAATCATTCTTGAGATTTTGCAAAAAAGTCCACAGGTTATTGAGATGTATGTATGAGAGAAATACTCATTTTAAGGCCATAAACTCCCTGGCATGTTGTTGTGGAGCTGCATAATCTTGCAAATCCAGTCTCAGCACATTTTCATAACTTCCAAACACCTTTCGCTTCACCTCAGGCTGGACGGAATTACCAAACGGAATACCACAACATTCTGATGATTCCAGAAAAATGCTAAATGTTTCCTGTGAATGCAAAGAAGAAGATGAGATTTACAGTAAAAGAGAGAGAGAGAGAGATTTCATTGGCCTCCCTCGTTCATTTCAGCCCTCTTATCTCTCATCCCCAGCAAGTCTCTTTATTCGCACCTGTTCCATCAGTTTTAATATAATGTTTTCTTTTCATTTTCCCACTCTTAACTCTACTTTTCCTGTTCTTTATTTTCTGTCCTCACTGCTGGTTCTCTCACACAGTATCTCTGCTTCTTTCTCATCATCTGACTGGTGGAATCTGTTTCTCTGGCTTTCGTTCAAAGCAGTCAGATCTGGAGGTAAACCGGGCAGAATAAACTCCAGGAGGACAGTTGATTCCAGCAAAGAGCAAAAGAAAACGAGAGAAATGAAGAGAGAGTGTAATTGTAACCTGTTTGTCAGCAGAATCTTAAAAAGTAGAATATGTTAATGTAATGTAATGCCATGTAGAGTTTCATTTCTCTTTGCATTTTTAGCTAATTGTGGTACAACATGTTTGATGTCAACAAAAAACATCAAAATACATTGCTGCTTTTAAAGGTGCTGTATGTAGGATTGACACTGACACTGAGTGGTTGAACTAGGTAGTGCAGTCCAAATTCAAAATATTGGAGAGGGTTTTTTTCACCTGGCCCCTCCTCCTCAGCACACGCAGGTTGCCAGATTGATGACACCAACAGGAACGAGCGCACTTGACGATGAATTAAATGAAATACGCTGTATTTTCCGCCAACTGGCAACCCGGGGTGCCGAAATACAATTGGGTAAACTGGCAGTGGGCGGGTTTCATAAACCAAAACAGAGACCGACATTCCGGCCCGGAACTAGGGATGGGCGATACCCCTTATTTTGTTTTCGATACGATACCGATATTTTTCAAGGCAGTATCGTCGATATCGATACGATACTTGTAAACTGAACTTTTAAATTATAAAATGTATTAAATTATTAAATTACTAAGCGTAAAATGGGTAATGAAAACCACTTAACTTTATGTTTAAAACGCATTTTAACCCGTTTAATCCCAAATTTTTCCCAGACATGAAAATATCCAAATGATGCGTCATTAGTAACCCTTTGAAATAATAATTTTTTTTTTTTTTGGAAAAGTGTGTGAAAAATTGTGTTTTATGGTCGGTCACAATTGTAACCGGTGGGATAATTTGTATATTGAATTAACATATTTCTGCAGTCATAAAAAATATTATATAGCTTAGCCCAGCTATATTAAACTGTTTTGACTACATTCTATGGTTACTATTATGCATAAAAAAAACCTTATACATCATTGATAGGAATACTGAGATAAAATACAAAAAAAATACAACCATCAATGTATTTCAAAATTTTTACTTTTTTGTAACTTATATCATCACATTTTTATATTAGTGCTACCAGTATTACGACATTAATATTCTAACTTATTTGTAACATTTGAACTCTTGATTTAGTGCAATATTTTGTACTGCCATTAGGGACTGCCAGTGAATGCATGCATTAAATGCAACCTTTTTATTCTGACAGTGTATGATTTCTATTAACATTACAGAATAGAACATGATCAATATTATCTTTCAACGTTCAATTTAAAGATTTGTAACTGCACAAACTATGTAGGCTACAATTTCAATTAGTTTTTTTTGTGGGAAAACTCGAACATTTGTTTTTTTTCTGTCCTCTGATATGCATTGTTCAGGGCTGCCATTCCCAAAAGCTTTAATGTTTTGTTATGATACTTTTGGGAAACGTAGCCCTGTTTGAATGCACTGTCAGCAGTGAGTGAATGCACTTATTGTTTATTTTTTAGATAAACAAGTATGTTAACTTAGCATGTTTCTTAAATATCGGCAAACATATTATGGTATTTTTATGCTTTAATAGAGTCAAAAACTTACATACAGCACCTTTAAAGGCTGTTAAAAACCAATAGTCACTCTCAAATCATCTACTATAATATTCCGTCAGCTGCTTTAAATGTCAATGGGGAAAGATGCTGTTTGCAGCCAGATGGTGTAGTTGCAACATCTACCAGCAGAGGCAAATTCAGATGAGCTAACTAGCAACACCTTCACCAGATGGGTTAAATATGTTGCAGCCTTGAACTTTGCCATTTTTAGTGTGCATTTTGCATCACAAGATGGCGCTATGTCTCTTTATGACATTCCAAACAGTGAGAACAGTGACAGTGAGAATATTAAACAAAAACCTAGCCAAATTCTCACAGCATCAGCACACTGACAAAGCAGATACAAAAGCTTCTTTGCCTATAAAAGTGTTCACTTGATTGATTTGACGTTTTAATTTGTGTAATTACCACTAGAACAGTTCAGGCTGTGACTTGTTCTCTAATTACGGTCATAATTCACTGATTTCAATGGGTTAGGCTATTGCATGTCCTTTAGCAAGAATATATTGGCCAGTTTACAGTATATTGAGGTAATATTTGGACATGAAGAATAGCTGTTACACAAGGTGTACACGAGGTGTTTGCATTATTAAAGGGGTCATATGATGCTTTTTTAAAGATCATTATTTTGTGTATTTGGTGTAACAGATTATGTTGGCATGCTTTAATGTTCAAAAACACATTATTTTCAAATACTGTACATTATTGTAGAACTGCTATGCCCCGCCTCTCTCAAACACGTAATTTTCAACAAAGCCCCCTCCTTTGACAAACGCAGTCTGCCCTGATTGGCCAGCTGACCCAATGCATTGTGATTGGCCGAACACCGCAAGCACTCGTCGGAAATGTAACGCCCCTTACCATAATCGCGAGCTTCATCTTTCAAAATAAATACAAAGACAGAGCCCGAAAGGGGAACAGAGTCACGTGACAGACACAGTGATGAAGCTGGTATGTGTTTGCAGTACACAAGCCACGGTTAAGAAAGCTGACTCCACTGTGAGGTGACCCCCCCTCTCTCTCTCTCTCTCTCGCGCTCTGTCTCTCTCTCTCTCTGTCTCACTCTCTCGCGCTCTCTCTCTCTCTCTCGCACTCGCTCGCTCGCTCACGCACTCACACACACGATGTGCAAAACTCCGCATTTGAACAGTCAATAGCAAATACAAAAACTAATAACAAAACAGTAGCTGATTCAGAAGCGCCAGATTGTCATAGCAAAGTCAGAATTACCTCCTCTCCTAGGTTCACGAAACTGTTACTGAAACCACACCTACTTTCTTTGCGTGCACATTTGGGCGGCAGATGCAAATGTTTCCACATAGTGAGGTAGATATGTGGGGGTGTGTTAGAACAAGCCATTTTAGGGGGGCGTGGCAGAGTCTTAACTTTGATAAAGAATATCTCTTTTGTTTTGAGACTTTAGTCTTTGCAACTACAGATCTTCTTTATGCACCAATAGCTTGTAACACGCCAAAGAGAAAGGAAACCTTGAAATTGCATCATATGACCCCTTTAATGAAGCAGGAAATGAAGTATTCACTTTCTTTCTCCACACATATGTGTGTTACGGAAAGAAAGAAAGCTCTTCTGCACACATGTACACATAAATATATGAAAACATGTTTGCTTGCAATGTTACTACTGTTTAGTTTATTATGATAAAAGTCATTTAATATCAATACATTAAACTATGTATTTTGTAAACAACTTCAGACAGGTGTAAATTGGTATAAACACTGAGCACACTGAAACAATTACAGGTTGCTTGTGGGTTTAAACGATCACGTAAAACAGTATTTAAATATACTGTACAGTTCATGGTACACCAAGACTTCTCTAAAAAATAAATATTATATGTGCTGAACCATGACAAACATTTAAGACATTTTTGTTTTACAAACTGGTATTTCCAGCCATTTCGGATTATATATTTAAAAAATACAAACAGAACTGTGGTTTCTAATTTACGTTTTGCACTCAAACTTAGTTAACTTAACATAGTTAACTTAAAATGATAACTTATAAATAGAATAGAGCAGGAACATTCAAGCCTGTTTTACAAATGCAAATCACAGACGATCCCTTTCAGAGCATCATCACAACAGCTGGATAGAGTTTATTGGAAATAAGTCCAGAGACATTCAGGTTAAAGGTACATCATCACATGAGAGACAAAATTGCGATTTAGGCTTATGAGGTAAATGGCGATATAATATATTAGGGTTCTATATAGATATTACTTTTCTTTACTCTCATAAACTACTATGAGCTCTTAGAAAAATACAACTTTATCTTTGTTTTATGAATTTTGAATATAAAATCAGTTGATACATATACTCAGTTTCCTGGGATGTACAATTCTCTTTTTTTAATGAGTTCTAAAATCATAATTATTTATATAACTATTTAGAGATTATTCGAAAGCATGTGTTTCTAGAGAGAGCAGGGGAGAGGTACAAGTTGTGCAAAAAAAGGGCAGAGAGATTAGGCTTTAAGGTGTCCCACAGGTATTTGTCCTCGGTATTCTACAGTTTACTGAATGATTGTTCTCTAAACACTGCCATTCTGAGCGTTATACGGAGATCTATAAGCACTCAGTAGAACCAGGTGTTACTGATGTTCTTTAGTCTATGAACAGGGTTTCCCAGGTTTTTTATTTTGTCAGCTAAACCACGTAAGTTGTTTACTGGAATTACCTGAGATGTTAAGTAATGTAAATTTTTTTAAATACTTATTAAGTATACTAGATATACATTTAATGGCAAATGTTTCTATATATAACTGATAATTTTCCTCATTTTTAACAATTTGCCTATTTTTTGGACTATTTTTGGAATAAACAAAAAATAAAGGAATTATTTTATTTAAAAATGTATTGTGAGCAAAACAGTGTAATTTTAGTATCATTGATATATTATTAAAGTTTTTGTTAATACTCTTTTAATTTTATATTTTCAGTTTTTACTTTAATTTTTAAATGTCTATATGTTTTTATTCATTTTTATTTAAGTTTTATTGTTTGTTATTTTAGTACTTCAATTTAAACTAAATGAAAAGGAGAAATGTTGCCAGCTGAGATAAAAGAAAACAATTTTAATACTGTTATTTTCTTTTCTTTTCTTTCAAGTAATGAAAATATCTTTGATTCAAATAATGAAAATGTCTTATGGTTTAAATTTTAGTTTTAGTTAACAACTAAATCAACTTAAATAAATTAAAATTAAGATGAAGCAGTAGTTTCTTACAGAATTTTAGACAAACACGGTTCACCTACAATACATAATTACCTTAACTATCAAATATATTAACTATCGCAATCAAAATTAACTTGGCCAATTTAGAATAAAACAGTGAGTGTACATCATTTTAAATACAATTTTCTCTACAGGGTAAATATTTTAAAGAAGGTAAAGTACCTTAGTGTATCTTTCATTTGGCATCGGTACTTCCTGTAGTTCCATCATTAACCCCTAGGAATCCACAAAACCCGGTTAGGAAACCCTGCTCTAGAATAACACACTATTTTAAATATCGATTTGAATTGTGAAAAGTGGGTGTTACAAACCACTGAAAATTAAGAGAAATTTGTGACATCAGTCAAAAAGGCAAGTCGTTTTAGAGGCGGAGAGCAAGTTATATTTTGTTAAAATATCAAGACAAACATTTATTTATTTGGAATAGCGTGCACTCACGGATCGTGCACAAAAATGTGCATTGAGAAGGTCAATTGGGTCAAATTTGATTTCACATTGACTTTAAGGAATAACCCATCCAAAAATAAAAATGAATTTACTCACTTTCATGTCATTCCAAACCTGTATGACTTTCTTTCCTCTTTTGTTTTTGGAACACGAAAGAAGATATTTTAAAGAATAATGGTTTCGGTACCATTGACTTCCAAAGTATGATAAAAAATACTAATGGAAGTCAATGGCATCCAAAACTGTCTGGATAGCAACATTCTTCAAAATATCTTCTTCTGTGTTCAGCAGAAAAAAAATGTAAACAGGTTGGTAAAAACATAAGGGTGAGTAAATGTTTCGTTTTTTTTTTTTTGGTGAAATTTCCCTTTAAACTGATTCTTTCACAAATCGTTACAATTTACAACCATTGTCTTTATAGTAGAATATTCTCATAACATCCTAATGTAAACGTTTTATAGCATGCAGAAGTTGGTGGCAGTGAAGGCAACATGAGAAAAATTATCAAGAGGGCAAAGGGCACGAGACGCCATAATTGGTCCTGTCACTGCTTTTAAATCTTAGCAACCTGGTTCAAAACTGAGGGATAAATACAGCTGGCTGTTCATCACAGATATACAAACACTCACACTGACAGACACAGGCCGTAGAATGCTTATAGTTGATAACTACATGTGCAGATAAAAACAAGCTGGTCTGGAAGAGAACAAAACTCATCTTATTTCATCCCCGTCAACTCAAGCCCCCTCGAGTGTACCAGCTTACTTCCTTCCATGCCCCTTTGCCCTGCTGAAAAGACTAGCGTAGCAGCTAGTTTTAGATGTTGTGATTATATACCAGTTTAACAAGCTGTTTCACTACTAAAAGCTTCACAAACTAGGTTTTGCTGGTGGACCTAAGCTGGTCTTTTCAGCAGGGCATCCAGCTTCTGTTACCTACTCTTCCTGTCTTTCCCTGTTCCCGTCTCACTGCAGGTCGTCTCCGAGCATGTCAAACAGTGCCTGCAGCAGCCGGTCGTCTCTGTGTCTGTACGGTTGGGCTCTGTAGAAGTTGTCGCTGTAGTCACTGAACAGGCCATTCTCGGAGCCACTGTAGCGGTTTAGCTGGTCGAGGGCCTGGTACAGCTTCTGCGGGGGGATCCTCTCAGGCTGAAAGGTCTTGGGAGGAGCCGGAGGAACCGCCAGAGCGTGCTGAGGAACCACCGGGGTTTGCCTGTTGAAGGCCGACTGGAGGAGACGCAGCAGGGCCAGATTGGCAGAGCCTGGAGCTTCTGCATTTTTTTCTGGTACGCTGATGGAAGCAGCAGACGGGAGTGAGTCTGGGACCACTGGACTTGAAATTTCAGGTTTGTGAGCTGGAGTCGGAGCTTCCTGCTGGTCAGAGAGACAGAAAATTGAGATAAGAGTGGAAGAATTGCAAAACGCTTATTTCCAGCAGGTAGAAGTTGATGTTTGGCCAGAGATTGTATTAACTTTCACCCTCAATTTAGCATCTGTAGACTTTCCTTACAATTAAAAGCACCAATTTCTTTTTTGTTTGCATGTTACTTGGATCAACCTGAAACTACATTATGTATTTTTTTTATATTATATAGATATAGTAAATTGTAATTTGTTTTTTTTATTTAATCAATGAAACAATAAATGTCAGGAATTTATTCCTGATTTCAAATATATTTGGACTAAAAAAGGAGTTTTCATATATAGTTAACTCCAGAAAACACACGTAATAAGCTAAATAATCTGTATGTATAATAATTTTATATATAATATACCAATGATTAAATATGTAGAATTTTATAAAGATTTATGATAATGTATTTATTATGTCATGTATGTATTATTATAATCTATATTTCATTAGTTAGTATATTAGTATATATCATTTATTTCTTCTTTATTAATTATACATTCATATATTTTATATTTAATAGTATAATAAAGTAAAATACACTATTGCGTGCAATAAAATTTATATTTATTTAATATGATAGATAAAAATCTATGTACAGTTATACACACACAACACACTGTGTATAGACAGTTCTATTATAATATATATAATATTATATATATATATTATATATATACGGGAGTAATAAAAATTTGTTATATAAATGTGAATATAAAAACAATTGTTTGGCACAAGTTGAAGGTTCAACAGACCATGACTAAAGTATAAGGAGAAATTTGCTCTACAGTTACTGTATAATTTGCACATTGACATTTTCTAAAGTTTGACTCCTGCTCTGACCTTGATCATGTCTTCCATCGGTTCCACTCCTCTGCGATCGTTTTGTACAGCATTGTAGGGTGTGTAAACCCTCGCCTCCTTCATGTGCTCTGGCTTCTCAGACGTCCCGTGCAAAATCAACTTCCAGCTGATAATCTGACCCTCATTCTCCATCCGTCCAGACTGTATGCAAAAGAGAGAAGGAAATGGATTTTGATAAGCAGGCGCTTCATGTGCATTTAATATTTGTTTGCAGAGATGCTGGTGTATACCGTATCTGTAATCTTCAGGGTCCAAGTGCCGGTGGGGTTTTCTCCCCAGCTGTGCACAGACATAAAGGCCCAGTTTCGGAAACCGTTGGATGACGTGTCCCTCTCTCTCTCCGCCAGCAGGACTGTGGTGGTACCTAATGGGACAAACCCAAAAATCAGTATTCTCATTCCCAAACGTGCACACGTTTAAGTGTTTTTGTCAGACCTGATGGAGACGTCAGCGTGATGTGCAGGTCTCCTCTGCGTGTGTACTCAATGCTGACCTCCACCTGCACATGCTCCAAAGATACAATACAATTCGCCTGTCCTGCACAGGCCTTAGTGGGGATCTCAATGGATATCTCACCTGCAGCCTTCAATGGCCTGTAAACAAAAAGGGTATTTTTTTAAGTTTGTAAACACAGTTAAACACATTTTATGTTGTAAATAGTGGTTCATGTAGCTCAACAAGTGTTAGCAATGACAAGATTCACAGGAAATACACAGGCTATGTTTGGAATGGGATACTAGTGTAAAGTTTGGAGTAATGTTTTTTTTTATTTTTATTATAAATTAATATTTTTACTCAGCACGGATGCTTTAAATGTAATATGACGTAACGTTCAAATTAATGCTTGAACTTTCTATTCTTCAAAGAATCCTGACAAAAATGTATCAGGTTTTCCACAAAAATATTAAAGGGGTCATATTCTGTCACACCAAAATACACAAAATAATGATCTTTAAAATAGCATTATATGAAACCCGTGAAGCAGCTGCTGTTTTTAACATTGATAATGTTAAAAAATGTTTCTTGAGCACCAAATCAGCATATTAGAATGATTTCCGAAGGATCACGTGACACTAAAGACTGGCGTAATGCTGCTGAAAATTCAGCTTTGCTATCACAGGAATAAATTACATTTGAAGACTTATTCAAGTAGAAAAAATATTTTAAATTGTAATAATAATTCACAATACTACTGTTTTTACTGTATTTTGATCAAATAATTCCAGCCTTGGTGAGCATAAGAGATATCTTTCAACCCAAAAGTTTTGTGTAAAAATTTCTCAATTTAGGTAGTATTATCAAATAATTAATTTAAAAACACAAGCATTAATTTGACATTTGAACATTAATGAAGGGATTTTCTGCCCTCTGTTCCCTAGACAGAAACTCATGAGTGATATGAACTGTAATCCCTGCAGATTACACTGAAAGTCACAGACTTTGCATCAAGCAAGTGCCATGATGATAATGCCCACTAAATGCTAAAACAAGTGCTCATGGATGGATGGACAGACAAAGATGACAGCCTATTGAGCGTGCCATTCACTCATTCTACAATGCTTTAGACAAGTTACAGCAAATACCAAAAAATGGCATGTGCTTTTGCTGTGCATGATTACGTGGCATGCTATAAACAACATTACAATGTGTGTCGTGACATTTGCATTACTAGGAATTTTAGATCCAGGGAAATTAAACATCTGTTCAGGTGCCCTTCTTCCAGCTGAGCTTTGTCTAAACACTAAAGCCGCACAATCTCTAAAGGTTTATGATGTAAATGCAGGACGAAAAACAATTCCAATTTCAAAATGGATGAATGGAAAAATGGATTCCAGTTCTAAATTCCCAAAATATACCTTTGTTTGAATTACAAAAGCAGTCGTTAAGAACAAACAGATAAATGTAAATGCGCACACACACACACACACACACACACACTGGATCTGTTGAATTAATGTGGCTATTAATAAATCGCCATAGCTGAGCGCAGTAACAGATGGCTGGAGATCAGGGTGGCTTTGCCTTCCATGTGTGAGGTGCAACACCACAGCCTTCTGCTGCAAAAAGCCATATTTGTGTTTTTATCTTAATATCAGGAAGCAAACTATACCTTGGTTGGAACGTCTCATCTCTGACGATGCACTGTTTCTTCTCCGGAATGTGCTTCCAGACTTTGGGATCGGCCAGATCTACTAGAGCTTTGGCATTCAGGAGACCAAACCCAAAACGACTGTTGACCATCAAACCAGCTCCATTCCTTTTCCAGCCTGGGTTATTGGCCAGGGGATCAAACTCAGACGTCCAAACCACTAAGTGCTGAAGGTCTCGCCAGGTCAGATCAGGACTAGTGTGGAGAGCAAGAGAGCACATCCATATTTTTATTCAAATCGAAATCACTTCTTGTAAGAACTGATGTAAAACCAATGTAATCCTACAAAAAAAAACAAAAAAAAACAAAAAAAACAACAAAAAAACAAAAAAAAAAAACAGTGGTTTTAACAAATTGCAAGATGTTTGACATACTTTTGCTCCAAAGCCAGTGCAAATATCCCAGCAGCCAATGGAGCAGATGCAGATGTGCCAGTGTGCGTCTCTGTGCATTCATTGTGCAAATCGGCACTAGTCTGCAAGACAATAAGCCAAAAGATAAAATGTTAACACAACAAAACCCAATAGAGAACAAGCAAACACGCCAACCAAAAGGACACAAAGCTGTCACACAATCTATTTTATTGCTCTCCAAGGAGACATTTAGTCATTCGACACAAAGGAAACCAAAAGCAATATAATAACTGAGATCATAATAGCAAGAACATGTATAACTGAAGCAAATGAGACTCACAATTCTCTGGTCGGTGTAGTCTCCGCTGCTGTAGGCCGTGGCCAGTGTAGAGGAGCATTTCTCAGCGTACCAGGGAGACAAACCCTGCTGGGATGCACTGCTGATGGAGATGGTGTACAGACTGTCTGTGTATCCATCACAATCACAGTTGTCGCCCTGACGACCACCGTTACCAGACGCCCAGACGAAAATGGAGCCCTTCCCACCACGACCCTAGAGTAAAAACAGTTATTTGGAGATCATAATGGGTTTGTGTTAAGAGTTACACGCCATTAGAACAATGTATTAGCTGGGTGGCTAGGGTGCTAGGGTGCTCTGGATTGTTGTTAAATGGCTGCTATTTTGTACTGGGTGGTTTCAAGTTGGTTGCTAGTGTGTTCTGGGTGGTTTGTTAAGTGGTTTTTAGTGTGTTCTTGGTCATTGCTAGGGTGTTCTAGGTGGTTGTTAAGTGGTTGTCACAGTGTTTTGGGTGGTGGTCGTTGCTAGGGCGTTCTGGATGATTGTTAAATGGTTACTAGGTTGTACTGGGGGGTTTCTAGATGGTTGCTATTGTGTTCTTGGTCATTGCTAAGGTGTTCTGGGTGGTTTCTAGAGGGTTGCTAGGGTGTGTTGATTGTTGTGATGGTTGCTAGGGTGTTCTGGGTCACTGCCAGGGTGTTCTGGGTGGTTGTTAAGTGGTTGCCAGGGTGATTTTGGGTAGTGGTCGTTACTAGGGTGCTCTGGATGTTTGTTAAATGGTTGCTAGGTTATACTGAGTGGTTTCTAGGTGGTTGCTAGTATGCACTTGGTCATTGCTAGGGTGTTCTGGGTGGTTGCCAGAGTGGTTTGGGTAGTGGTCATTGCTAGGGTGCTCTGGATGTTTGTTAAGTGGTTGCTAGGTTGTAATGGGTGGTTTCTAGCTGGTTGCTAGTGTGATGGATGTTAAGTGGTTGCCAGGTTGTTTTGGGTGGTGGTCATTGCTAGGGTGTTCTGGATGGTTGTTAAATGTTTGCTAGGTTGTACTGGGTGGTTGCTAGATGGTTGCTAGTGTGTTCTTGATCGTTGCTATTCCCACACTTCTCACCTTCTGGATACCATACTCAAAAGCTTTCTGGGCCAGGCGCCCAGGCCCCTCCACGGTCTTCCCGTCATCATTAGGGCCCCAGCTAGCGCTGTAGATGTCCACGTGATCAGGGTTAAAGCCAATGGAACTGGCTTCAATGGCATCTGTCACGATTCCATCCAGCATTCGTATCCCTGCAGATGAGAAGCACAAAATATGACCTTTGCTGAAACGGCAAAAAAAAATTCAAGTGTTTGAATGCTGGTGATTAAATGAATCCCATAATCTGTGCTGCTATATGATGTTATGACTCACTAAAGATTATATGTCCAAGTGGACATGGACAAATTGTGTACGTGCATGACCGGTTGTACAGGTCAATGCTGTTATATAATCACACTACATACACAAGTCAAACCAGATAATTTAAGATTCAAAAAGTGAACAAACACAGCTTGACAACACATACCTCCCACTTTGGAGTTGTAGGCCACACCGACACCACATTTCTTGTTGTCTGCTTGCATGGAAATCTCTCCAGCACATCTGGTACCATGCCTGAGGATATACAGCAGAGAACAGGGTAACAATTCAGCTCCATTCAAATTGAATAAAGCCAGCATGTTCAAAATTCATTATATCTACATTTGTAGACCAACACTGATATGCAACAGTGGTTTCCAGGACATTAGTATGTGGTTGCCAAGGTCTTCTTACTAGTTTTTATGGCATTACTACATGCTTACAAGTTCTGGTGGTTGTAAGGGTGTTAGTTGCTAGGATGTTCTTGGTGGTTGCTAGATGTTGCTAGGGTGTTCTGGATGGTTGCTAGTGTTTGGTGGTTGCTAGGGTGTTGTTAGATGGACAGGGGTTCTGGAAGAACTGGGTCAATGCTAGATGGTTGCTAGTGTGTTCTGGGTGTTGTTGTTAGGGTGTTCTGTGTAGTTAGGATGATCTGAGTGGTTTCTAGATTGTTGCTTGTGTGTTCTGGAAGGTACAGTGTTCTAGGTGGTTAATACATGGTTTCTAGGGTGTTCTGGGTGGTTGCTAGAAAATTGAAGGTGTTTTCTGGGTGGTTGTTAGGGTGTTCTGGATGGCTTCTAGTTGATTGCTTTTGTGTTCTGGATGGTTTCTGGATTGTTGTTAGGGTGTTTATGGTGTTTATGGCAGTTGATAGGCGTGGTTGCTGGATGGTTGCTAGTGTTTTTTGGGTGGTTGATAGGGTGTTCTGGATGGTTGCCAGGGGGTGGTTAGAATGGAAGGGGCCCTTTCGGGAGTCTGCCAGATAGTTGCTAGTATGCTCTGAATTGTTGTTAGGGTGTTCTTGGTGGTTACTAGATGTTGCTATGGCGTTTTGGATGGTTGCTAATATTTTCTGGGTGGTTGGTAGGGTGTTCTTGGTGATTGACAGATGTTGCTAGGGTGTTCTGGATCATTGCTAGTGTTTTCTGGGTGGTTGGTAGGGTGTTCTGAATGGTTGCTAGGGTCTTGTAAGATGGACAGGGGTTCTGGATGGACTGGGTTATTGCTAGATGGTTGCTAGTGTTTCCTGGGTGGTTGTTAGGGTGTTCTGGATGGTTGCTAGTGTTTTCTGGGTAGTTGCTAGGGTGTTGTTAGATGGATAGGGGTTCTGGATGGACTGGTTATTGGTAGGTGGTTGCCAGTGTGTTCTGGGTGTTGTTGTTAGTGTGTTCTGTGTGGTTGTTAGAATGCTCTGGGTGGTTTCTAGATTGTTGCTTGTGTGTTCTGGAATGTTGCTACGGTGTTCTAGGTGGTTGGTATATGGTTTCTAGGGTGTTCTTGATAGTTGCTAGCATGTTCTTGGTGGTTGCTATTGTTTTCTGGGTGGTTGCTGGATTGTTGTTAGTTTATTTTGGTGGTTATTAGTGTGTTGCTAAGTGATTGCTATTGTGTTCTGGATGGTTTGGATTGTTAGGTGTTTATGGTTGAATGCTAGAGTGCTTTGGTGGTTGCTAAGGTTTTCTAAGTGGTTGTTAGGGTGTTCTAGGTGGTTGTTATATATTTTCTAGGGTGATCTTGATAGTTGCTAGGGTGGTGGTTGCTAGGTGTTCTGGATGGTTGCTAGGTGTTCTGGATGGTTGCTAGGTGGTTACTATTGTTTTCTGGGTGGTTGTTAGGGTGTTTGGCGGTTGCTAGATCTTACTAGGATGTTTTGGGTGGTTGCTAGCGTGTTCTGCATGGCTGCTAGTGTTTTCTGGTGTGGTGGATAGGTGGTCTTGATAGTTGTGGGTGTGTTAGATAGACAGGGGTTCTGGATGGTTAGATAGTTGCTAGTATGTTCTGGATGGTTGTTAGGGTGTTCTAGGTGGTTGCTATATAGTTTCTAGGGTGTTCTTGATAGTTGCTAGCATGTTCTTGGTGGTTGCTATTGTTTTCTGGGTGGTTGCTGGATTGTTGTTAGTTTATTTTGGTGGTTATTAGTGTGTTCTTGGTGGTTGCTAGATGGTTGCTATTGTTTTCTCTGTGGTTACTGAATTGTTGCTAGTGTAGCTTTTAAGGTGTTTTGGATGGTTGCTAGGGTGTTGCTAGTTGGACAGCAGTTCTGAATGGACTGGGCTGTTGCTATAGTTGGTAGTGTCTTATGGTGGTTTCTAAGGTGTTCTTGGTGGTTGTTAGGGTGTTCTGAGTGCTAGGTGGTTGCTTACAGGTTCAGCTCAAATGCTATAACACCAGATATGCGATTTTTATTATTTTAATTGTCGTCTAAGTGAAAATCATTCAAGTCTAATCTCTTATAAAAAGTAACATCTCTACTCAAGAAGCCATAAGATGTGACAAATCATTCGAGACTTTGGGTTAGTGTTTGTTCATATCCCTTATCCTGAATGTGAGCAATAGCAATAATGATGCTAGTCTTCTCATTCACCGCTAATAACTGTAAAAAATAGAGGAAAATTGTTCTCAGTGACTGATGTCAAAGATTAGACAAACAATGGATAACTGTTAGATAACATTAGAGTCGTTTGCTAAAAATGATTATAGTTGTGCTTGATCTTGAAAACTGTTAATGATTATTTGTTTCCCTCCATGTCTATTCAAGAGAGTGTGTGCATAATTATGAGTGTTTGTTTGTGTATGTGTATGTGTATGTGTGTGTGTGTACAGAAGCACAATAGCTGGTACAGTACGAGTCATTCACTGGCATAGCCTAAGAGAGACACACAACCACATGGAGAAAGAATAATGACTGTTTCTATTTCCACGACCACTTATTTTTTGTTGCAAAGCTTCGTTTTCACCAGGACTGTCAATTAAATGTGTTGATTTAATTAATAAATAAAGCAACAAGAAATCAATGCAATTATGTATGCTCCCTGACCTGTATACAAATGTAAACTTCTTCTGTTTGACACATTCCCTAAGGCACTAATGACGTAAGACACCGAAAAACAACAATGCAACTGCCAAAGATGTCAATCTACATCCAAAACACACTGCAGATGAGTACAACAATGTTCATGTTTAAATCTGTTTATTTTCCTGTTTTTTCTTTAAACCTTTTTTTGGAAATTCTTCCAAATTTGTGGAACTGTACATGTAGACAAGCAACTAGTCAGGCAGCTAGAATTACATGTAAAATTAAGAGACCACACAGCTTAAACAAATAATATACAGTGGGTACGGAAAGTATTCAGACCCCCTTAAATTTTTCACTCTTTGTTATATTGCAGCATTTGCCTAAAAATCATTTTAAGTTAATTTTTTTCCTCATTACGGTACACACAGCACCACATATTGACGAAACACAAGAATTGTTGACATTTTTGCAGATTTATTCAAAAAGAAAAACTGAAATATCACATGGTCCTAAGTATTCAGACCCTTTGCTGTGACACTCGTATATTTAACTCAGGTGCTGTCCATTTCTTCTGATCATCCTTGAGATGGTTCTACAACATCATTTGAGTCCAGCTGTGTTTGATTATACTGATTGGACTTGATTAGGAAAGCCACAAACCTGTCTATATAAGACCTTACAGCTAACAGTGCATGTCAGAGCAAATGAGAATCATGAGGTCAAAGGAACTGCCTGAAGAGATCGGAAGAATGTGGCAAGGCACAGATCTGGCCAAGGTTAAAAAAAAATTTCTGCTGCACTTAAAGTACCTAAGAGCACAGTGGCCTCCATAATCCTTAAAATGGAAGACGTTTGGGATGACCAGAACCCTTCATAGAGCTGGCCGGCCGGCCAAACTGAGCTATGGGGGAGAAGAGCCTTGGTGAGAGAAGAACCCAAAGATCACTGTGGCTGAGCTCAGAGATGCAGTCGGGAGATGGGAGAAAGTTGTAGAAAGTTAACCATCACTGCAGCCCTCCACCAGTCGGGCTTTATGGCAGAGTGGCCCGACGGGAAGCCTCTCCTCAGTGCAAGACACATGAAAGCCTGCATGGAGTTTGCTAAAAAACATCTGAAGGACTCTAAGATGGTGAGAAATAAGATTCTCTGGTCTAATGAGACAAAGATAGAACTTTTTGGCATTAATTCTAAGCGATATGTGTGGAGAAAACCAGACACTGCTCATCACCTGCCCAATACAGTCCCAACAGTGAAGCATGGTGGTGGACGCATCATGCGTGGGGGGGTTTTCAGCTGCAGGACAGGACGATTTTGCCCCAATCGAGGGAAAGATGAATGCGGCCAATTACAGGGATATCCTGGACGAAAACCTGGATGAGTGCTCAGGACCTCAGACTGGGCCCGAAGGTTTACCTTCCAACAAGACAATGACCCTAAGCACACAGCTAAAATAAGAAGGAGTGGCTTCACAACAACTCTAACTGTTCTTGAATGGCCCAGCCAGAGCCCTGACTTAAAACCAATTGAGCATCTCTGGAGAGACCTAAAAAGGCTGTCCACCACCGTTTACCATCCAACCTGACAGAACTGGAGAAGATCTGCAAGGAGGAATGGCAGAGGATCCCCCAAATCCAGGTGTGAAAAACTTGAAATCTTTCCCAAAAAGACTCATGGCTGAATTAGATCAAAAAGGTGCTTCTACTAAATACTGAGCAAAGGGTCTGAATACTTAGGACCAAGTGATATTTCAGTTTTTCTTTTTTAAATAAATCTGCAAAAATGTCAACAATTCAGTTTTTCTGTCAATATGGGGTGCTGTGTGTACATTAATGGGGAAAAAAAAATTAACTTAAATGATTTTAGCAAATGGATGCAATATAACAAAGATTGTTTTGAAAACTTTAAGGGGTGTCTGAATACTTTCCGTACCCACTGTATATCACCTTAAAATAGGCGTTTACAAATATTTTTAATATTTATTTAAAATGTTTTAATAATAAAACCTATTATTACTATTATTTAATTCTTAATATTTATTTATTTAAGTTAAGATTTAATTAATTATTGATTTTTAATTACGAACCCATGGAGTTCCTACACAAACCCCAGTTTGAGAAACCCCGGTCTAAAAGTAATCCAAAAGTAGTCTGATTATATTTCCTAAAATGTGTCATGTATTTAATCACAATTACATTACACAATTTACAATTTCATCATCATGTAAATTGTTATCAGTAATGGACTACAATAAGTTATCTACCCATCACTGTATATAAACAATATAATTAAACAATACAATACTTTAAATTTTTTTGCTTTCCTTTGGCACTATAATTTCCTAATGGATGAATCGGATTAATTCACGAATAAATTTCAACAATATCATAAAAAATTTAAAGAATATTTTATTATATGTGTAGGCACCAATTGAGTGCTCTAGTTTTCCTATAATAGAGAGGTTTGGTGCTGATTTGATTTCTTTCTTGACTTCTATCTGTAATTTTGAGCCACATAGATGTGGATGGGTTCTGATCCCCTTATGTAAGACAGCACGAGTGATGGAATGGATTACACTCGTTCCCTGATGGAGAACAGACCTTCTCAGATCAGACCTACTGACACACTGTCAGCTCTCCTTTCATTGCAGCTGGAAAGCAACGGCAGTCTGGTCTAATTCTCTCTGAACAGATTTAGTATGAAGTTAAATAAATCTGCTAATCTCTTTAAAGAGGGCAGAAAAGAACTATGCCAGTCCGAGGCTGGTAACATTCTTCAGCCAGTCTCCTTATCGATGTATGAGGTGCTTAACATAATTGAAAGGCTAAAAGCTTTGAAAAATCTGTCCTTGTGTTTTTCCAAGTGTGGATCAGAGCTTTTGAGATTTTCTGTTCATCTAGATTCTAGAGAAATGAAATAGTATAGAGATTAATTTACTCACTTGTTTTCATTGGTGGAGTCGTATCTGGGAAAGGGATCTGGATCGTTGTCATTAAAATCATAGCTAGCAGCAGGATCCTATACAGTGAGGAGAAAGAATAAATAAGGATTGCGGTAAAACAATTTCTAGCATACGCAGAATAAATAACAGTAGTATCAGTATGTGGCAATCAGATGTGTTTTTATAGGAAGGGAGAAGAATAGAATCGTTCAGAATAGGATAGTAGCATACTACTCTTACGGTTTCTAAAAAAAAACACAATATGTTATTTCCTGGGATCATAACTGGACAGTGAGTTATGCTGTGTTTACATTGAGTCAGAATTACTGTAATTGACATTTTTTTATAGTGTTCACACCCTGGACTCAAAAAAAAAATATTTTTAGAAATGCTCATAGTGTAGAAATCCAACTAAGCACTCATAAAATGTCTTGTTAACAAAAAACTCTATGTTTTTGCACTCCACTGCCCTACTTTTACATTTTTTTTATGTTTTACATTTAATCACATATTGTGTCTTGCACATGACACTACATTTAAAAAAAAGATGAAATATGTTTCTTTTTTAAAAACTGCATTATTCTGCATCCAATGCTTTTAAACGCAAAAACGTGTTGTGTGTGAACTGGCCCAAAAATTTAAATGTTTTTTGGGAAAGTTGGGATAAATGCTGCCAAACAGAATACGGTGTCGCTTAACTTTGTAATTATGAAAATTCCAAAATGGTGTGAACGTAGCAATGTAATGTGGGCATGTGACAAATTTGCAGCAGAATTATTATAGTTAACTAAAACTAAAACCATAAAACCCCTTTTTGGTTACTTGCAATAAAATAAACGTCAACTGTGTAAACATTCAAATGAAAACAGAAAATACAGAAATAAAAACTAATGCAAAATAATAAAACTATATTTCAACTGTAATATCTATAATATCTCACTGATACTAAAATAACACTGGTTTATGGTTTCATAATGCATTCTCTTTTACAAACAATAAAAAAATAGAAAGCATGATGCAGAAAGCTAAATGTATTAGACTCCAAACACAGCTAGTTAATGTTTTTTTTATGTTTAATGTGTTGATAGTTTATGCTATTTTATTTTGTTTCTTTCATTTTTTATATTGATATGCTTTATTCTAAAATGTTTTTTTAGAAATAAAATCATGTGTTTAACATTTTTTACAATATGTTTTTTATTGAATAAACATACATAAAAATTAGTTTATGCAAATAAAAATGTATTATTATTAACAAGTTTTCTGTTTTTATTTCTCAGAGAAGTGCGCACACATGTGAGTCAATTACACTATCATCGCCAGCATCAGACACATGCGGGTCTCCACTCGATTTAAGGCTTTCTTTTTTGTAAGACTGCTATTTGTAAACAAGCCAACAGCAGAGTGACGGCTGATGCTACAATGTACTCAAATGCTAATAGGAGACAGATGTTTGATGTTATCCTGTGATTTATGAGTCATCTCTATTGCAAAAAAAGGGATGCTGGGCTCACTGCAGCCTTATGTAAATGCCACACATTCAGAGTGAATTTTTAAATAGCTTTGAATGAGCGAGTGGGATTGTTTGTTTGTGACCTTCTGTACTGGAGGTCCTCATCAAATGGCTTTGCTCTAGTCGTGGTAGGTGTCACTATCCTCTGCACGGTTGAGGGGTCGGCATTGGCATGGAAACAACAGTGGATGGTGGTCGAGTAGGCATTTCCAATGATGACACACTTACATAGTTAGGGTAAATGTCGGTGTGGTTCCACTCGAGGCCATCATCCAGCACGGTAATGACCACTCCTTTGCCCGTAATGCCCTTCTTCCAGACCGGGATCACGTGCAGGTCCAGTTTGGGCAGGGATGATGACATCCGGGTGTCTTGCTGGAAGGGGAGGATTAGGAAAGACAGTTTAAGTGAATATGTGTGCAATCCAGGGTCATATTCATGAGTACCGTTCAACACTCTCAGGTACTCTACTCTCAACCTCTTCATGAAGACAAAAGCCCTTTTTGTATTACTCAACCACTGACCCTTCCAACAAAAGCTGTTTGTTTGAAAATGAAAGCCTGCGATGTAATCGTCCATGCTGACCTTTTGGTTTGTGGAGACTATTTTCAGCCCAGACTAGAGCGTGAGGGGATTTCTTCTTATTGACCGATAATTAAATATCACAGAGCAGCTGTGCAATGATGGGAAATACACTGTTCGTATGGCAGTTCAATTCTGCCACATCAGAAACACAAGCTAATAACTGCTAATAATTATATACTGTTATATAATATATATATATATATAATATATATATATATATATCCTGTATAAATAATTCGACGCAAAGTCATACTAATGAAATAAAATAAAAATTATGAAATGTTCAGAAACTCAGAAGTCACAATTATGAGATAAATCTTTTTAATTCTAACATTAAACATAAGAAAAAGATTTACCAATGCATTATTTATAACATAAAAAGTCATGATGACCTAAAAGTCATACTTATGAGATTACGATTATTCATTATTATGAAATTTCCGCAATTATGAGATAAAGTTGAAATTATGAGATAAAAAGTCGAAATTATGACATTAAAACATATTTATGCTGAAATTATGAGTCATAATGTATGAGATACTAAATCCAAATTATGAGATAAAAGTCAGAATTATCACACATCAAATCATGAGATATCAAATTGTGATTTGAAATCTTTTTTATTTTTACATTTTATTGTATAATATAACTTTGTAGCTCATACGCTCAACATTATGATTTATTTCAAACATTTTTTAATGTAAATGAGGTAAATGGGCTTTCATAACTTCTGCCTCGTTAAATTAAAGAAAGAAAAGACAAAACAATAATAGCCTAAATAAGTCACTTTAACTTTAAGCTTCAATCATGCCACACATGTCCCATTATTGATGTTTGTTCACAACACAGATATCTAGTTCAGTTTGTACAGACTTAAAACACCTACTCAATCAAAGAAGGAGTGTAGTCACTCATCCCATAAATCCTAGACTATTTTTTCCATGCTACAATTAGTCTTTGAAGGCTGGAAAAAGCTATTAAAAGTACAAAAGGATTTTACTCAAAAATGATTTACAAATCAGTGGACGTAAAATAATGAAAACGATTTGTCCACTAAAAAGATCTAGTCACATTATTCAAGAAGATGTTTACATGCAAAACACCACTAGTGTGTATATAAAATATATAGCGTATTTAGCAATATGGACAAAAAGGAAGAAACAGATATGCTCACAAATAAAGCATAGACGCTGCAGTAACATTACCATGAAGCATGACTCATAGCTGAGGTCTGACTCCAGAAAGGCTGGAGGGGGAGGGCGAGTAAAAGAGACGAGCCACCGCACATGATGGCTCTGCCACATAGCACAATCACGACCAGCATAACCTCAAGAGGGCTGTAAAGCCCACAGCTGACGTACACATCACTGATCTACCACCTTCATAGCACCTCTAAGTGAGTCAAGAAGTTTTACTGGGCATCTCAGATATTGGCAGGTGCATAAACTCTATAACATGATCATTGCTTCTAAGGAGATACAGTCAAACACAGTGATACATCTAAAAATGTTCAATGTACCCAGTACCACACAGATAAAATATTAATCAAACCACACAGCGTTCTCCATACAGAAAGAATGGAAGCATATGAGTCATCTCTTTAATTGAATTATCAGCAGTCCTCTCTGGTGAAATGTAATCCATTCACTGAGCCATCTTTCTCCTCCATAAATCCATATCCTTCTTCTTTTCTATCTACCCTTTCATCTCACAAGATTGAACGTCATTCTTTCTTTCCCTTTTGAACCACCTGCCTTCACTGCCTCATCACTCATATTGACCAATAGAGCGCAACAGCGACCGCCCACTTTTCAGCAGCCTTGGATGAAGTAGTTTTTCTGTTCGTTAAAAAAAAAAGTTGCAATAAAGAGTTATAAGATAAAAACAACCAGCTCCAAGATGGATCAAAATATTACAAACTTTGATTTGAAGCAAACATTAAAATAACTGACTACTATGATATAAACCAGGGTTGCCCAACCCTGTTCCTGGAGATCTACCTTCCTGCAGAGTTCAGTTCCAACCCTGAGCATCCATTGAAGCAATGCAAATGACATAATGATTCATATAATATAAATATAATAATTACAGTCAAATACACAAAATATATTTTATAAAATTTACGAAAAATGTATATGAAAAATTTTTTTACATTTTATGAAAAATTGGATAAAAAATATGATATAGTTTGTATTGTGTATGTAATGTGTTATATAGATAATATATATAATACTGTATATAAAACAACTACGTCAATGCTTCATGGGAGTGAAAGGTCACTTTTTTGGCACAATTTACATTTCCATGGTAACAACAGCTTATCTGATTGGTTGAACACTCTTCCAGTTTATGGTAGAGCATAATTATGCAATTAATCTTCATTTATATAAAAACAAATGAAGTTAAAAATCAGTTGTAGCTTCAACGTATTCCACCACACACCAAGCTCTGAACTCATGGTAGGTTTGTCTTGAAAATCCTTTCTTTTTCACTAAAATGCAACTAATTTAATTTCTGACAATATTTACTTTTATGTTAGTCTAATGAGTTGAATATGAATAAACGAAGACGCTGACATCATCTAATAAGTTAAATTCAGCAACACAGACAGAGTTTGACATAAAACCAGGCAGGAACTTCATGAGCAATTAGGTTAAGAGGTGGCGGCGCTCACACAAACATGCTCCAAACACGAATAAAGAGGTTTAGAAACAGCGCACTTGTTGAGCAAAAAGAACAAAAGGTCATTGCCGGTTCATGCCACTGCTAAATTGCATTTTAGAATAAAACGTTTGTCCAAAAAATTAATCCCTCAGTTGGAAACGCAAATGGAAGTTTTCAATTTGATTAGAGTGACTTACTATATAAACCATGAGCTGTGATCCATATTAGAGGCAGCTGAATCCTTCCCATCTGTGACTGTACGGAAGCCATTCTCTGCCATTAAGAGCTTGGCTTCCATAAGATAAACCCATCAATCCATTGTGTTTCAGTAAATTGGTACTAATGTGTGATTGGCTCTTCTGTTGTTTGGGATTAAGGAGGGTTCTCCTTTACAATCTCATTTTTGTTTAGTCATACTAAAAGCTCTGAAAGCTTAAAAACAATGGGTTTCAACTGCACATAGTGCCAAAGTCCAGAGGGACAACTGACCCAGTAATGAAGGCCTACAGAGAGGAAATGTAATACATCATCCCAGAGAGGATTGTTGCAATGGCTTTTACAACACTTGTAAAAATCTAACAAAGCCGTTTGTAGATGGATTTTGTCCACATGAAATTTTTAAGTCCAACATACTGAGATCACTAAGGATTTTAAGCAATGATATTATATACAAGTAAACAAATTAATATTTCAACTTCTGCCAAATGACTAAAGACTGGAATACACTACATGACTTTTGCCCAGAGTTACATTCTGAACAAGTTGTCACTTGTTGCCACAAGTCAGAGCCAGTCTGCAGATTTGAGTTGACAGATATCATAGTAAATTGCATAATGGTTGTAGACTCATTTTTTTAGCTTCAGACTAGGGCTGTGCAATTAATCGCATGCGATAGTCATGCGCATCTCGTCAGTAAAGCCGGTTCCGTGATTAGTAGTAAATCTCCATCATCTGCTTTCAGATGGAGCGACATTTGTCAGACACTCTGACAATTAGGCAATATCGCGTTCATTATCGCAGATCGAATCGCCTGCGATTATGAACACGATTTTGCGTAGCTTATCAGTGAACTACATATGTTTTTTTATTTATTCAGTGATTTATCATAATTTTTTTAATTGTTTCTGATTCGATTATAACATTCACAATGTATAACTGAATGAGTCATCCAGTCATAAAAGAGGTGAAAAATAATTATTTGAAATTGTAAAGATCATGATTATTGGAGTATATTTTACTAGAATATACTATTTCAGTCTTTCAGTTATTCTACAGACTTTCTTGCAAATATCAATGTGTTACTTGCCATTTCTTTGTAATTATTTGTGAAATTTACTAGCAATTTCTTAAAATCCCACACTAGTTTTTTTTTTTTAAAGTGAAGTACATAGTATTGTATTTGCCTTTTGACTTTCAAATTATTTATCTTAGTTGGTTCAAGGTTCAGAACTTCTTAAAAATATATATAGGGAAAATGAATGGGAAAAAAATACCTCCGGAATCAATGTTGCAGAGCCAAAGAAATTCAAATCGCGCTTTTGACAAAGTAAAGATGTTGAGACTCACCAGATACCACTGTTGATTCCACATAGGGTCGTCGAAGAGTTTGTCCACCGAGCAGTCCTTACATTCGGTCCCCAGCGGGGCACGTTTGGCCCTCCGTTTCTCATACTGCTGTTCAGCCCAAGAGACCTACAGAAGAAGCCACAGGTGCCCAGAACCATTTATTTTTGAATATCTCAGTGGGGTTTTGGAATAAATGCACATTTTATTATTACGTACTGTACACAGAATGAATGGGTTATGAAAAATCGCATACCCTGTCATCTTCCGACAGACGTTTGGTGATATGATCCGCACTTCTTTTGGTCCTGCTAGGGTGACTGTGCCGCTTGAATAAATAATGGTTTTCCAGCGCCCCAATCTGCAGACAAATGAGAGAGAACTGACTGAAGACTGACTGAAGAGATCGGTTCATATTTGGAGCTAAATTAAGCCTGGTCATAATGACGCAGTTCCCATCTGTCTGGTCTAGTCGGCCTGGAGCTATTCACAAAAAAATTTTTTTTTTACAGAATTAATAGGTCTGTCAGCTAACTTACAGTTGTGCTTCCTTTATTTTCTATTCAATGAAATAAAACATTCTTATACAGTAAGAGAACTAAATGATACAACAGGTGAATGTTTACTCATATAAAAGTTGACACATATCTGACTAGCAGGTAAAAATTGTATTTACAATTGCATTTACTGAACAGCTTTATGGAGTTTATAGAGAAAAGGTTGATTCAGATATCAGATCTAACATAGATATATGAAAAAGAATAAGTATCCTAGTTGCAAAACACATTCAACCATCACTCAACAAACATTTCACTGTATTATGGCTAAACAAATGTTCAAGGCAACTGATTAAACGCGTTTTTTCCCTGATCTGGCAAAGCAACGGTGTTGCTATGAATAAACGCATTACACAACCACATCAACATACGATTTCATTCAACACGGATGCAAAGCAGAGCCAGATGTGTGTGAGACAAGTGTGTTATCCTACTATATGGAGGAAAAGCACAGTGTTTGGCGTGACTTACCTGTCGGACGAATTTGTATCCGAGCTCGTCGGCTATGGATCGGGCATTGTCGTATCCTCCTGGAATCTCCACCGCCCATTCGTTCAGATACTGTCTGTCCACAGCTGAGGACACCAGCGCACAGAGCAGAGCAAGAATACTGCACAGCAACATTGGACGACATCTTTCTTCCATTTCAAATCAATTACAAACACTTAAAAATGATCTGGATGATCACGATGGATACGAAACAGTTAAATAGAAAGAAGTTAATAAATAAATACAGAATATGTAAACACAGGAAATGTCAGTTCGGCTTCCTTGGTAAACGCTATATTCTCCAGTTAATTCTGATGCAGTGTGAGCGAGTAATTGAACGCGCATGGAGAGCCATCAATGAGAGAGTCGTGGAAGAGGAAGGGATGTTTACACGTCAAATTACGAACCGCTCTGACGGCAATTTCTACCTGGGGTAGGATGCTCGGGTCCCGGGGGAGTCGGGCGGGGTGAATTGCGCATGGAAGAGGAGGGGAATGTTTCTCTATAAATAGCCGACGAGCATTTTTACACTTAGAAATTTGAGCAGGAATGGAAGCTTTTGTTGAAAACATGAAATCTGAGAATAAATACAAGGTCCTGGGTTAGATTTTATAATCTCGTTGTATATGCAACTGTTCAAATCAATATCTCATTGGCCTCATTACCCTTAGACTAGTAGATATATCCGAAGTTAGACTAAATACATAAGAGAACAGCTGTTCAGAAATAGTTAAATATTTGGCGTAACTGTGTGCGTCATGAGGAGAAGGTTTCAGCACCGCAGCAGTGGACAGCTCCACAACACGAGCTGCATATGCAAATACGATATCCATACTAAAAAGCAATCACATGCATTCCAATACAGAAATCTAGCATGTTAAACACACGTTTGTAAATATATTTGATGTATGTATGCATGCATCTATCTCTATAGACAGATATATACTGTATGTGGAACGACACACACAAATACATATAGGCCTACATACATAAAAAAAAGGAAAATAAAATATGGTTTAGATGAATAAATGTAATTCATGTTTAATAGATTTTCAATAGCATTTATGCCAATAAACAAATAGCAGAACACCTTACATGTTGACGAGTTGACAAGTTAATCATTAAGAAAAAAAAGAAAAAAAAGAAAAAGCTATATTTCTTAATAACATACTGACCTTAAGACTGTTGGCAGTCTATAGGGGTCCAATCTGTTTAAGGTTTTCTTGTCACATGACAACAAAAGGGCTTCATGTAAGTTGGTTGGCCACCAAATTGATTTGGCAGACTAATGATTTCAAAACTATTAATACAATTCTAAAATATATTTATGTAATATAATGTGGAATAAACCTAATGGCATCATCAAAATACTTAAGTCATATGACTGAGAAACACCATTAATAAAGAGCAGGCTAGAAATACATATTACATTACATTTTAATGTCGTTTTTAAATATAAAATATTCACAATTCACATAACCAGTTTTTCTAAACAGGAAAATGAAAATAAATACAAGTAAATATTTTAAAACAATTAATCTAAAAAAAAAAACAAAGAAACATAGAATGGACAATATGTAGCCTATAATATCAACAGGAATGCTACGATGTAAAGCATGATGTAATCATTGCATCATACATTGTAGTGAATGAATTCAGTATGAAGATTTAGATACTGTGGTCCAGACTCATTCCCACCAGCTACGGCCCTGTGTATGAATATAAAGAAGCTCGTGATGAGGAGGTCATAAGCCCTCATGAATATTCACACCAGTTTATTCAGTCAGTGTCACAATGGTCCAGACAGAGCGGTCTATCGAGGCGCGTCCACTCTAGATGAACCCGAGGCGCAGTGTCGTGCCAAAACAAGTGCTTTTATTAAAGAGAGAGACTGGAATCGTGCGCTTTGAGAACCTTGAGAGACAGACACCGGCCTCTTTTGATGTCAGTGTCTTTTGTTTTGTGTGAGATTGTGCATGAGGCACACAGGTCCATTTGTTTTAAGGGGTTTATGAATCTGTGCATGTCACTCGAGAGCTACAATTTTGCTCTTGTTATCTCTGAATGGACTGTGTTGTGTCCAGGTGCATCTCAGTGCCAGTTGAATTTAGAGCAAACAGGATAAACCAGCTTTAAAATGGTCATTATTAAGAGTATTGCAATTTACTTTATAAATAGTGCACAGTTCATGTATGTAATGTTTATTAAACTGCGTGCCGTTTACCTACACAAGTCCAGGGGCAAGTTCAAGCTCAAACCGGTGTGCACCGTTTTGCTACGGTTTCCGGTTTGAACGACATGTTTCCTGGAAACGGTGTGCAACGGGTGTTTGAGATGCATTTTCTCTTGTTTGGTGGGTGTGTCACGTGTCAGCCAATCAGCAGCAACATGTATATAAACCACACGGTATTAAAGAGACAGCTGCACAATGTAATTAACATCAGAATATATTCACAAGAGCAAGAATATTGTGTGCACATGTTTATTTACATTAAAGGCAAAATAACTGAAATAATAAGAGCACAAGTATAGATCTGGAACTTCTTTAAGTCTGTCTAAATATCATTTAGTAATTGCAATGTGTTCTGGTCCATATCCTTTCCTTAGGAAGGTGTGCTAGACACTGATTAATGTAACATAAAAATACTATACATATTTATATATTTTGCTATTGTATTATGGAGTGACACTTTCATAAACATTTCTATACCCCTCTGATTATATAATGGTAAATATTACAATATCATAGCACAACAACAGTGATCAGCAATAATGATAAGCCGAATACTCACAATAAAAATAATAAGGTCATATAGATCATAACAGTCTTGGAGGTAAGAAGTGGATGATCCTTCACCTGAAATGTTTGTCTTTTCATCCTGAAATGCGAGGCAAATGTTGGATCACAATAATTAGGATCCACAGTTTCCACAAATCCCTTCACTCGATTGGGATGTTCTCTTTTATTCTGGATGGCAAGGGCAATGACTGTACCATTGAGTGTATTTTGCAGTATTAAACACGTATTTATACTGATTTCATCAGGCTCCGAAAATTCTTCAAAAAGAACACAAAGAATGGCCTTCTCAGCTGCCATAGTTGCAACTCTTGCGTCATCAGAACAGGGTGTTCAACGCACCACCGTTTCCGTTTAAAAAACGTTTTGCACCGTTTTTGTCGGGGCTGAACGCAGCCCTGGTGACTGAAGCATTTCCGGATAAAATCAATTGTTTGGCCCCATTCTAGAATAAAACGACAAGTTGTGATGTTGGAATGGGTCTGTCAAGGTGCAACATAGCGCCAAATAAGTTTTAACGTTTATTAAATCTTAAAATAACAAACGCCAAATATAGCACAGTGGATTGCTGCTTCCATAAATCAGCCCGTCAATTTCGTGAAATTTTTTACCAATTAATTAGCTCACCAAACGTTTAGAACAGACGTTTGGGTACACTGTGGAACTCATATTGCATGGTTAAAAAAATCAGTTGCTTTAAGGATTGAAATGAAAAATTGTTCATAATTTTTTAATGCAACAAAACTGGAAGCAACTTACCTTCAAATCTACTTTTTAAAAAAAATCTTACTTATAAATCAAAATATTATACAAAAATTCAACCTCTTAAAAAAACAAATGTCAGCAAAAACGTCTGTTGGGAATAGTAGGCTAATGAAAGTTTTGCAAAAAAAATTGTAATTAGTGTTTTATTCCAGTAATATTACTCCTTATAGACAACAACTAATAACTCACCTTTCACAGTTTGCTATATAGTTTCTGTTACTCCGTAAATAAATGATAGAAATATTATATAAAAATACATAATACATGCATAATAAAAATGACAAAAACCTTACATATTGTTTTGCAACTTAAATATATATCATCTCTTAATAACAAACATATACCTGGCACTTACAGAGAGTTACCAGATGCACCTGCCTCTCAAACAGGAAATGGAACTTTACTGTCCTTTTAATGTTCACATGCAATAGTTTATATGATTTATGTTATTTTTAAAATAAATTTAGATGTAGTAAACATGAATGTTAAATGTATAGCTTTCTGTAACATAATCCAAACAATAATATTTTTATATTTAATATTATAAAATATTTCTTTTCTTTTTCTTTTGAACTATCAGGGCCTGAGACTGTGCATGCTATTATGCGTCAGCCAAGCAACTGCCATTGAGATGAATGGGAATGCGAACAGATAGCTAGACAATGCATGAAAATAAATCAGCAGATCTTTTCTCAGAGTAGACCTATCAGTTGGGCTTTTGAGCAAACTCCATTTGCTGAAGCAGCTGCAGTCATCCACATCCACCTAGCAACACCTGTTTGCATTAAGCAGAACGTGTTAGACTTTGCACCTGGATATAGATGAGGAAAAGTAGCAAAGTTCATGAATGAGATGCATGTTTGTATTCTTTAAAAAGGGGTTGGAGAGTTGGCCAGAAAATAGAGAGTTTACAAAAAAAACTTTTGGCTAATATACCAACTGTCTTTACTGGATCAACGTTGGCGGGTTGCCACTGCGCAAACCAAAGGCTTGAAGGATTTTCTTAGCATCGGAAGTACTCAGTCATGCAAAACGCTCCTTTTTCTGGTAATGTACTGTGCAATTAAAAAGCCTTAAAAGGCTTCACTGATCAAACATGCACAAGCACAAACACTCTCATGCACACAAGCAGGTCAAATGTGGAAAAACCTGATCAGCCAATTGAGATAATCTCTCGCATCTGATTACTGCCATCTCATCTAAGCTGTCACCGTAATAGCTGGGGTTGTCATTAAGAGACGTGGTAACACGTAATGGTGCATGAACAATAAGTGGGGTAAAACCATGACCTGCGAAGGGGGATGGGGTGAGACAACAGGAAATAAAGGTCTGATGGAGCAATGGACACTCTGAATCAGGCCAGTAGACGTCATGGAGGCCATGCTGGCTGTGTAAACAGTGTGTTTAAACTGCTGCGGACAAATTAAGTGTAAAATGAATTGAAATCTAGAGCGAAAAAGCGATGGATTTTGCATTCTGCTTGGCCTATTAATAATCATCTTTTGATAAGGTCTTATGGCAATCAGTCTCAGTAATCACAGTAGGGAAAATCAGTGTTGCTCAATGAGATATAAACTACTCAAAGGTTTGAACAGGTAGGCAAAAATGATGTATTTAAAGCTTTCTGATTCTCAGCGGACAGTGTGCTGGAATGAATGGCTCTTTGGAGCAAGAACTATAAATAAAACTGTAAAAAAAATATTTAAAAGCTTAAACTTATTTATTTAGTTTAACTTGAAGCGCTATAATGACTAAAACTGAAACTAAATGAATAAATATGAATCAAAACTATATAGACATACTTTCAATTTAAAATAAAAACAACAAAATTCTACTAAAACGTAAAAATTAAAGTGAAAACGGAAAAGTAAAATCTATTTTAAAATATTATCTATTTATAGCATATATCAATTATACTAAAAGATACTCACTCACTTTCAATCATTCAACTGAACTGGAAAGACAAGATCCCACTTAAAGAGCCATTTATTCCTGAGTCTCACATTACCTGGTTAGAACCAGAACAAGCAATGCACTTTTGCAATTTGCAAATGCAATTGCACAAATTAATTTGTACATTCCGTGGCACAGACTGTACAAAACGATTATTCTGAATGGAAAGAACCGACTCAAAAGAGTGTTGCATACTGTCAGCTGTCTCAAAACAATCAATGCACGATTCAGGAATGGCTCTTTTGAGTCGGTTCTTTTCTTTCTGGTCTGAATCATCATTTCGCACAGTTTGTAGTACTGAAATTAATGATTTTAGTTTGATGATAAGAGGTAGGCCTACGTTATTAATTTTCAAAGCAAATTGTACTTATGATTCACCTAGCTGCTCCAGAGAACAAACTGAATCAACGATGAATCGACGTCTCTTTGCCATATCTGTGACGATAAAATGGGCAAAAACGTCCAATAGATTTGCATTGAAAGAGCGCCCCTAGCTTCATCTAAGGATGAAAATATACTAATATCCTTGAGGGTGGGCTCTTTCAAAGAATTCACATAGATAAAACCCCACACACCCAAGCATCATGATGGCAATGACTTTTGCACAGCCAGACTCACTCACATTTCTTCAAAAAATTAAATGGTTTATTACTATTATTGTTTTTATTATTTTAAATGGTTGATAACATTGATGTAGGGCAGGCTATGTACTAAATGGCTTATAAAATAGCAGTTCTTGCCAGCAGTCGTCTGAGTCAATGTTGTTCTGACTCAGACCAGGTATACTAATCTTCGCTCTCTTTCTTTCTTCCTCACACGCATGCACACACATTCTTTTCTTATCGCCTACATTTGTCAAGGATGTGTAGTTGTCATGGAAACCTTTCTCTCCTTCGCTATCTCTCTTCTTCTATCTTGCTGTCAGTGCTCAGTGTCATATCAGTGACACAAATATTGGAGGAAATTAATCTGATCATATGACCATGCAACAATGACCAGCAGCCGGATTTATCGCACAAGATGACAACACTGGATATAAGCTTTGCATAAAACACGAAGGAGACAAACTGCAAATTTTAGGCCTATAGTCCATTCACAAGCCCGAGGACAAATGATCAACGTGTCGCTTGCCAATATGGACTTCAGTCTTTATCATCTGTACATAAGAGTACTAATGTTTTTCCCATAAAGCACAGAGAGTCAACATCCTGAAAAACAGTGCTTCATGATACCCTCCATTGTTGATATAACTGTAAAAGCCTGGTGTGGCCTGGGCCAGTAATTAGGTTTCTGTTTAGTAGCCTGGAAGTTTCTATACAGGCAGAGCGAGAGATAGCCGACAGCTCTCAAAGGCACAGGGCTCCCTAAGGTTGAGTACTGCTTGTTTCTATGGAAAAAAATGACCAGAGGAGCCAATTAAAAGGAACATGCAATGTTCATGTGCATGCATGTAAAAAATATAAGAAGCTGACAGAGAAAAAAAAAGGCACCAAAAATTGCAAACTGACAAAATAGTGTTGAATAATCAGTCACATCTATATACATATTATACACCCACATCTATCTCATCATATTACACACACACACACACACACACACACACACACACAGAGACACACACGCACGCGCGCACAGGCAGCAACGACAGACAGACAGATAGAGATTTGAAACAGATGAACTTTTAAGAACTGAATTGCTATTTTGAAACGGAATTGTTAAATTGATGCCATCTTTAAAATGCGGTCCTCATTATGCTGGAATACCAGCAAAACATGTTGCAATGGTCAAAACAAGCACTGCTACACTTTTAAAAATAAAGGTTCATTATTGGCATCTATGGTTCCATGACAAACCTCTGACATCCATCCAGAACCTTTCCATTCCAAAAAGGGTTCTTCATATTAAAGTTTTTTCTCTTCTATAACTCTAAAAAAGTTTTTTTAAGAACTGTTCATTGAAAGGTTCTTTGAGGAACCAAATTTGGTTCTTCTACAGAAACACTGCACAAACCCCCTTCTGCACAAACTTTATTTTTAAGAGTGCAATGGGAAAAAAAATACATCAGTTTCTCTGAGAATGAAATAGTGCTTTAGACTAGTTTTTCCCCAGTCTTTGTGAGGGTTCTTCTTATCTGCTGTGCTTACAGAAGGTCAGCTGAACATCTGCGATATCTCTGTAGCTCTAACCATCACACGGATGCGCTAACCTAAAGGCTAATTGCTCCTGGAGCCGAGAACAGTGACATCCGTGAGCCCGTCACATCTCTCAACGTCATGCATGACCTTTCAAAACAAGGAGAGAGGAAAGTGACACTCTTCCTGTGAGTATGACAGAATAAAAGTGGAAAAATTTTAACATAAACTCTCCAGTAACCTATTTTGCAAATTATGGTGCAATCATATTTTCAGTAATATAAACTGTTTGTAGCTTTGTTGGGTTTTACCTGAAAGTCAATCAAACCTTAAGTGCAAAAAAACTTTAGTTTGACCTTAAACTTTTGTAATCTGTATTTCTTTCAGATAGGAAAAACCATTTGATGTCTTCCTTTTATTTTGGAAAATATTAAGCAGATTTTAACATTATATTTACAGAATGCTGTAATGACAGAGGCCCCGTCAATATTCTACACTCTTAAAAATAAAGGTGCTTCACAATGTCATAGAAGAACCTTTTTGTCTAAATGGTTCCATAAAGAACCTTTAACATCTGAAGAACCTGTCTGTTTCACAAAAGGTTCTTTGTGGCGAAAGAAGAAAGAGATGGTTCTTTAAAGAACCTTTGACTGAATGGTTCTTTGTGCAACCAAAAATGGTTCTTCTATGGCATCACTGTGAAGAACCTTTTAAGCACCTTTATTTTTAAGAGTGTACAGCAAAACAAAATCAGGAAAGCTGATTCAAATGATGGTAAAGTTTCATGAGTTATTGTACGAAATCATTTGAGTCTTCCCTGACAACCATTTGTTCTTTTGGCCACATCCATTGAGCCCTAAAACAACCCCCCTAAACCACGGGCATTAATTATTTAATGTCCCATTACAAACTTCAGGACAGCTGCCTTAACATACCAGAAAAAATTCGCTCATGTTCCCTCCCCGAGTAGGAACTGCCACTCTAGGGGTCGCTATGGGGAACGCCTCGTCGTGTCCCGTGTCTGAAGCATACATTGAAAAAACATCAACAACACGTTGGCCGGTGACAGCCCATGACATCATTACCGGTGCGATTATAGTATAAATAGGCGTCGGGAGAACACATCTTCCACTTCTTCGTCTGAAGCTTGCGTCCGAAGCATGGCAGAAAACCAGAGGACCCGCAGTGTTTTGTTCCCTACTCAGGGAACCATGGTTAAAAAAGTAACCTGAGACATTCCCTTTAAGACCTTCGCACGCTTCCGCTTCCTCTAGGGTCGCTAGGGGAACTGTATACCCACGCCGCCATGCTGAGGGGAGTGCGGGCCAGAACCATGGCGAGCACTAAGTACCAACTTTACCATTTTCATGGTGAGTTGCCCCTGGGACGTCAGACGGCTGTCTGTGACTTTATCCCCTACGGCCAAAGGTCTAGGCTACTTACCCCAAAAACGTACCTGTTAGGGCCAGAACTCCTGGGCCCGGGGAAGAGCTCAAGGCTTGGAATCATAATGAATTCCTTTAAGGGGATACAACCCAGAACCTAGTATCACACTAAGTCTTGACCTGTCACACAAGGGCTACCGCTTGCTCTTGCATAAGCACTGAAAGGAACCGTCTCAACAGACATCTAGTAACCACACCCTGTTAAAGTAGGTATCCTAATGGATAGATAGGTGGAGTGGTGCCCAAGGTGGAACCGAAGCTTACCGCTCAGAAAGGGCGACTAAAGCCTGCTGCGCGAAGCCCTCACACCATACAGGATTTTAGAAAGAACCAGAGTACTAGCGTGCGAATTACCACGTGTGGATTTTAGAAAGTGACAAAGACTTACCGTGCACACTTATCATAACCCGTTCTCAGGGGCCCTCGTGCACCTGAAATGAGCAGACAAGATGGAAATGTGCATCCCAAACACTTGTTTGAGAAGTCTCAACTCGATCTAAGGTATAAGCTGGAGTGGCTAGCAGTAATCGCTACTGAGTGGAGCAAACACCCAGTCTCAAGTCGAGAGGGGGGTCGACCTACGCATGTTCCAATGCTGGAAACGCTAGCAGTTACTTGCTGAGGGAGCAACCACCCCTTTCGCAATCGAGAGGGGGCTCAGACTGCAGCATGTTCCAATGCTGGAACAGCTAGAAATAATTTACTTAGCTGTGGGAGCAACACACCCAGTTCTCAATCCGAGAAGGGGGCTCGACCTACAGCACGTTCCAATGCTGGAACAGCTAGCAGTAATTTACTTAGCTGAGGTAGCACAACACCCAGCTCTCAACGAGAGGGGCTTGACCTACAGCACGATTGTTAGAAATCAGAAGGGTATGCGTACTGCAAGCTAGCCAAAAAACTCAGCGCATCAGAGAGGCAGAGGAAGGGCCTAATTTGCCTGATGTTGCTGGTTCCAGGTGCTCTGGGAAACAGAGAACTCCACTCTCCATGTGAGAGGGGAACTCCGAATTCAGAAAGGAGTAGCGTGCTCATAGGTAACCCTTTGATAAAGGGGAGCACTGCTAAACAATACAACGAGAACAGCCCACGGAGCGAGGAATCCAACTCCTCAGAGGGGATTAACGCTCGAAAGAAACATCATTCTCACAATAACCCTCAATGGTGAGGGAGCGATGCTTCAAAAGTGTGTCAACAGAGACACACTGGTTGAGTGAAGCCCAAGGCGCGTACCGGGGTCTAAGCCAACTCAGAGAAACGAAATGAGGCTAATAACGCGTAACCCTTACCATACAAGATTTCAGAAAAGTGTGCAAAGTATAACGTGCACACTTACCTGCTATGTGGATTTTAGAAAGTGCGCAGAGTGCTCAGCGTGCACACTTACCACCATGTGGATTTCAGAAAGTGCACAAAGCTTAGCGTAAGCTTAGCATAAGCCCAGCCCGGACGTCTAGAAAATTCTGCAGTGCTGTGCCGGGGGCCTGATGATCAAGAATGCTCCCGCAGAAGCCTGTGACCTGGCCGCATGATCCAGGAAGCATGAAGCCGGAACCAGGGCTATCATAACGGCTGGACACCATATCGACGAGTGAAGTAAACACTGCAAGTCGAGCACCCGGTTTCTGAATCCAACAGAGGGGGTGCTCACCGAGGACCTACCCTAGAAAAGGACAGAAACACACAGGTCCCGGAAAACACTGCAAAGAAAGCTAGCAGATGGATTATACACACAACCACCAACGCATTAAATACACACACACACATATACATATATATATACAGTGGGTACGGAAAGTATTCAGACCCCCTTAAATTTTTCACTCTTGTTATATTGCAGCCATTTGCTAAAAAATCATTTAAGTTAATTTTTTTCCTCATTAATGTACACACAGCACCCCATATTGACAGAAAATCACAGAATTGTTGACTTTTTTGCAGATTTATTAAAAAATAAAAATTGAAATATCACATGGTCCTAGGTATTCAGACCCTTTGCGCAGTATTTAGTAAACACCCTTTTGATCTAATACAGCTATGAGTCTGTGTTTTGTTTTTTTTTGTTTTTTTTTTGGGAAAGATGCCAAAGGGTTTCACCCTGGATTTGGGGATCCTCTGCCATTCCTTCTTGCAGATCCTCTCCAGTTCTGTCATGTTGGATGGTAAACGTTGGTGGACAGGCATTTTTAGGTCTCTCCAGAGATGCTCAATGGGGTTTAAGTCAGGGCTCTGGCTGGGCATTCAAGAACAGTCACAGAGTTGTTGTGAAGCCACTCCTTCGTTATTTTTGCGGTGTGCTTAGGGTCATTGTCTTGTTGGAAGGTAACCTTCGGCCCAGTCTGAGGTCCTGATCACTCTGGAGAAGGTTTTCGTCCAGGGTATCCCTGTACTTGGCCGCATTTATCTTTTCCTCGATTGCAACCAGTCGTCCTGTCCCTGCAGCTGAAAAACACCCCCACAGCATGATTCTGCCACCACCATGCTTCACTGTTGGGACTGTATTTGACAGGTGATGAGCAGTGCCTGTTTTTTTCCACACATACCGCTTAGAATTAAGGCCAAAAATTCTCATCTGGTCTCATCAGACCAAAGAATCTTATTTCTCACCATCTTGGAGTCCTTCAGGTGTTTTTTAGCAAACTCCATGCAGGCTTTAATGTGTCTTGCACTGAGGAGAGGCTTCCGTCGGGCACCTCTGCCATAAAGCCCCGACTGGTGGAAGGCTTCAGTGATGGTTGACTTTCTACAACTTACTCCCATCTCCCAACTGCATCTCTGGAGCACAGCCACAGTGATCTTTGGGTTCTTCTTTACCTCTTTCACCAAGGCTCTTCTCCCCCGATAGCTCAGTTTGGCTGGACGGTCAGCTCTAGGAAGGGTTCTGGTTGTCTTCCATTTAAGGATTATGGAGGCGACTGTGCTCTTAGGAACTTTAAGTGCAGCAGAATTTTTTTTTGTAACCTTGGCCAGATCTGTGCCTTGCCACAATTCTGTCTCTGAGTCTTCAGGCAGTTCCTTTGACCTCATGATCTCATTTGCTCTGACATGCACTGTGAGCTGTACGGTCTTATATAGACAGGTGTGTGGCTTCCTAATCAAGTCCAATCAGTATAACAAACACAGCTGGACTCAAATGAAGGATAGAACCATCTCAAGGATGATCAGAAAAAATGGACAGCACCTGAGTTAAATATATGAGTTTCACAGCAAAGGGTCTGAATACTTAGACCATGTGATATTTCAGTTTTTCTTTTTTACTAAATCTGCAAAAATGTCAACAATTCAGTTTTTCTGTCAATATGGGGTGCTGTATGTACATTATTGAGGAAAAAAATTAACTTAAATGATTTTTTAGCAAATGGCTGCAATATAACAAAGGTGAAAAATTTAAGGGGGTCCTGAATCTTTCCGTACCCACTGTATATATATATATATATATAATAATATATATATATATAGAATTGTATCGACTCACTCACCATGTTCCCGCGCAGGAGCCCCGTTCAAGAAGCGACCCGAGGAAGCCTCTAGTTTGGACCATCAGTAAGGTGGTCACTATGACGCCATAGAACCAACCAAACATGATAGGTCCAGCATAGGAGACTTTAATGCAGGAAATTCCTACCTAACCTCAGTCAGGTGGAGAGAAGGTGGTTATAGGGGAATTAGGAAAGGGAAGATAAGGGCAGATGTAAGACCCCCGAAGGAAATTAGTAGATACTCAAGTATCACTCTGATCCAGACAAAAGTGCTGACGCCTTGTCTGGATCACATCCCTTAGGTCTTGCCTACGTCCCTTTGACCTGCGATTCCTCCTTCCCCTACCCGCGGGTGGAGGAGGAGCGCGAGTCGCGACACTTGCCTTCTGTGCTCGTCTCTGATCCTCTGACCGAGACGGGCCTGGACCCCTGGGTTGTTCGGTCTCAGACCTGGACCTTCGTGGAGCAACCCCATCGGTGTGCATGAAGCGACCGCCTGACCTGCTGCTGCGTATGCCCTGCCATTCAAGCGAGCGTATCCTGAAGGGGCTTAGATGGTAAGGAGGGAGTCTTAAGAGAGGATGTCTCACCATAGAGAGATAGCTAGCCAGCGTCTCTCTATAGGGGCATCTTCTCAGAACCGCTTTCGCGCATTGTCTCGATGTTGGCATAACTCGTATGCTTGAATCGATGGATGCCTGAGGAAAATGGCCTCTTCCATTTCCTCTCGGTCTCTGTATGGATATCAGGAAGAAAGGAAGGCTCACCTGAGATGGATGGTTATGGCCAGTAAAATAACGTTCATCGAGATATTTCGCAACATCACTTTCTTCACCCGCTTCACGACAAATAAAGCCTCGCCGTGGCGCAATCCATAACTTCCAAAAGCTCATCATAAGCAGGGCAGGAGGATTGGGAAGGCTCAACATCAGCTTCTTCGCCCTCCTCAGACATCCCCTGCTCTTCCTTAGCCGAACACAGCAGATCACTGGCCCCTGGATCAGACAATGTTAAATGAAAAAACATTAAGCTTCAGCGGCTCACTCTCGTCCACAGCCGACGAGCACAAGGGGGAAAGCCCCTCTTTAAACTCATCTGCCAGATCCACCTGCGATCCCCACAAGCTCATTGTCCTCCGCCTCGGCAGCGGAAAGAAGATACAAGGAGCGGAGCTTTTTCATTGAAAACGCTCGCAAGTGAATGCGATTGGCCCTCTCAGCGGACATCGTGTCGTGCTCCTCGCCCAAACAAAAAACTAGCGTCGCATGTGTCATCAGATGTCAAATACGCCTTACGGATGCACACATCCTCTAACCGCCTTGTTAGTGCTAGCCATAATTAAGGAATAAAGATCCTTTTTCCATGGAAATGTCACGCTTCAAACAAAACGGTCAGTGGAAACAAAATGAGATGATGTTTCTCCCGGTACCTATTATACTATAGTCTCCTCAACGGTCGTGACGTCATGGCGTCGCCGGCCAACGTGTTGGTTGGTGTTTTTTCATGTATGCTTCAGACACTGGTCTGTTCCCATAGCGCCCCGTAGAGGACCAGTTTCGACGTTGGAAGGGACCCTACACTGTACAAAAAAAAAAAGTATTCTGCCAATTTGTTACCTATTTAACCAATAAGATCTAATAGTTCATTTATAAGTTACCATTCAGGGGTTCCATCCCCCAATGAATCTGCAGAGGTTTATAGGTAATAATTTATGTACATTAATATTTATTCATATTTTTATATTTTCTAGATTGTTTTTTAGTTTAAGCTTACATTTCACCAGTAATTTTTATTTGGCCTTGTTTTCATTTAATTTTTTAATTTTTTATTTAATAAGTATTTCCTATAGATTTTTGTTTTAGCTTCTTTTAGTTTATTTTTATATTTCAGTAATTCATATATTATATAAATAGTAGGCCTATATAAAAAATATATCTCATCTTTATATACAACACAAGTTCTTTAAGTTTTTTTTCAGTTTAATTAATAGTTGTATTTTAAAATTATATGAATATATAAGCTTTTTTAAACAAAACATTTTTTTTACGTTTTAACAATAACAATGCAAATTTGTCACTCAATTTGACATAACGCATGTCAGATAAATTAGCTCAACATTCATTATCATTTCAATAAATTAAAAAGGATTTCATTGGTTGTGAAGACAAGTACATGTAAGTCACGTATTTGTTTCACGTAATTGTAAATGAAAGACTTGTTCATTTAATTTAGTTTTAGTAAATCAATACTCCCAGCCACTGGCGTGGTCACAAAACAAACAGTTGATTTCATGAACTACAGGTCAATAGATACTACAGTGGTGCCTTGAGAACTGAATGAATTAAAAAGAGTCGAGCCAGCAGCCCCCTTTAAATGATTGTGTCCCTTCTGTCTTATCTGAGGCAGAGGACCTTCATCCCCACACAGATAAAGACACACACTCATTCAAACGGACAGCAAAGCCTCGGCCGCTAGTGCCTTTGTGAATGTTATCACTATCACAGGGTGTCTGTAATTATCAAACGTTTAGAGGATCCTGCAAACATGAGGGCTCCACTCAGGATGTTACCGGTATGGCAGGTTTTAGTGTGGATGGGGCTTCACTTCTCCTCAGGGTGTTCTGTGAAGAATGAGTCACACTGCCTTCCTGGCTGCTGCCATTACTGACTACATTATAGATTGCTGGGAAATGAAAACCAATAGTGATGATGTAAATAAAAAGGTGGCAGAAGTGGCCATTACTTCATCATGACACATCCTCATGCACACAATATTAAATCATTAGACACATGGTTTAATGGTCTCTTTATAGAAATGACTTTTCCACTGAACAATATTTTTGTGCACAATTATTGTACTATTTTGTTATACAAATATAATCTAAATCAGGCATAATATATAAGGAGACAACTTCAAATTTTTTATTTTGGATTAAACTGTATTTTATTTTTATTATTTTGGTTTTTGACAAATACAATGAATAATATAAACAGTAAATGATCATAGCATCTAATTTATTACATCAATTTGCAATGTAGAAAACGAACTGAGAAATAGGGTAATCTCGCCACCTGCTGGAATTTTATGGCAATGTGTTGTTTATTATGAGGCTTAAATCACCAACACAGAATGTGTTTAATTATGGGTAACATGAATATTCTAACCATATTCTCAGACAATTAAACACCTATTTTATAAAGGTCCATCTGAAACAAAATTATCCAGTGGTGAATTCTTGCAAGCAATTTTTTAATTAGACAGCTGTATCTATAGTTATTATTACAGTTATAATAAAACTGTGGTAACTTTTTGACAACCCTGGAAAATAAATACATAAATAAATGTTTTGGAAAAAAATTGCAGTGGTAACAATAATTGCAGCAACTATATTCTGGTGGACATTATGGTCAGTGGATTATTGCAAACAAAAAATAAAAAATAAAATCAATCAGCATACTAATAGCAGTCATTTTTAATAGGGTCAGTCAAAAAAAAATCTGCCAACAGAGGTTAGTATGGAACAAAAATGCAGCAGTAGCCTTCATGTGAAAAAACCCTATTCATTAATGAGAATTTAGTTTTAAGTTAATGAATTACCCTAACAAACAAAGCATTGATATTTCTTTCAACTTAACTTAATTAAGAAGAGATATTTATTCCCATTATCTTCAGTTTATCTAATTAGTTTCACTACGCAGTTAACTGGCAGACAGATTTGAGTAACAATCTGTTTCTACACCATCAAATCTGAAGGATATATTGGGTTTAAGGCAAAGAAGATTAAAATGCAGCATGAATCAATCATCTTGTCGCAGGAAAGTGAACTGAGGGGAAATCATTTTAAGTGAAGAACAAGAGAAAAATTGTGTCACACCTGTGTGACTCACCAGCAGCTTTCTCGGAGCGAGATCCGGGTGTATAATATCTCCAGCATGAGCTCAAGAATGCTGTAAGGAAATCTTTCAAGAGCATTTCCTGCAACATCTGTTGCTTCTGGTGAAAAACACAGAGCCTGTTTCACACAGGAGGGGATACTAGCTGGGTTTCTCTTTTTTCTTCTGCATGTGTGTCTGAGGAAAACAATAACCAGAAAGAGACAGACATACAGAGAAAACAGTCCAATTTCTTTCATTTCTCACTCATGTCATTCCAAACTCATTTGAGCTAGCGATTACATGGTTTCAGACGCTAGAGAAAATGTTTGCATCCTTTTTCAGATTTGAAAGCCTTAGCTCCCGTTAATTTGAAACACATGGAGTGCATTTCTTCAGAATTTCTCCTTTGTTTTCCACGGATGAAAATGAGTAATATTACAGTGTGATGAACTTTTCCTCAAAGGGGTCCTATTATGCGTTTCCACTTTTTCAACTTTAGTTAGTCTGTAATGTTGCTGTTTGAGCATAAAAAAGATCTGCAAAAGTTACAAAGCGCAAAAGGAGATATTTTATCTAACAGAAATCAATTTTCAAAAACCACAACGAACGACTCATTTGGACTACAAAGCATATTTTCCGGGATTTGTGATATCATAAATATCGACGAATGGGACGAGACCTGGTTGAGCTGCATCACTATGTCGGAGACAGCTAGCTTTCCCAAGGCAGACGCACTTAGAGTGGTTACAATCATCTGGGTTTAAAATCTCCCCTCAATTTATTGATTTGACGCATATTTACCTGAGCTTGCAGGCGGATGGTAAGGGCGTGAACATTTTTCCGACCAGAGCGCCCCGAGTGCTGCCATCACCACACAGACAACTGGCCCAGCTAACCAATCACAGCACATTTCATATTTTAGAAGGCGGGCCTTCCTTTGATACAGGAACTATTCGAGCCGTTCATGCCAGACTGTGGAGAGAGGTGTTGTAATAATGTAAATTATGTGAAAAATAATGTGTTTTTCAAACAACCTAGTATGAGAGCCTGTTCTAGTACACCCCCAAAACAAAATCAAGACTTTGGAAAAGAGCATAATAGGACCCCTTTAAGACAGGGAGGAGAGGAAAAATGAAGCGTTTGAGGGGGTGTTTGCTTAATCAGAAAATGCATATGCAACACATTACAATTATAAATACAAGTAATAAAAACATCTGTGTACGTTCAAGTTAGACACTGTTTGAACAAAGAACGTGCATGCACACACACACACACACACACAATAGCCTCAAAACAAACGCAAATTCACTTTAACTCTGCAAGTTTCACACACGGTTTGATTTACCTCAGACCTCCTCAAAGCCTCAGGCACAGATTGATTTTTCACAGTTCGCAGGAGGAGCAAATACTGTGCCACAAGCCCACCTCTGGTGAAAGCGAAGCTGTGTCGTGTTTTTAAAGCCCGTGATCTTTATTCCTCAGACATGCCGCACAGAAAGCGATGTCATGGTCGTAAGAAAAACAGCAAGGAGGTATGTTTTTCCACATGCAATTTACACTACCTTGTAGTATTCGGTATACCACTGTAAAAGGTTAACATAATGAATAAGCTTGGGAACTGTTATTATTCTGAACCGATTCCTTTTTACAGAGGGTGCATTCACCAACAACTGAACTTTGAGTACGTGAGAACTTTGACAGTGTTTCCTGAACTTTTCTGTTTTACTAAATCTACCGCGAAAACTACAGCAATCAGCAAAGTTCGATTCCTGAACGAATGACTCTTATGATTCAGTTCTTTTGAGTGAATCAAAGCATACATCGCGATCGCGACTAGTAAAGAATGATTCTCGAAGGATTGACTCTTAGGAGCCGGTTCTCTTTGGCAAATCAGATCATATAGCGCAACCACTGAAATTTGATTCCCAAACGAATGATTCATATGAGTCGTTTTTCCCCCCAGTGAATCAAAACACAGCCTACAGCGTGACCAGTGTACGGTCCGATTTCAGAATGAACGACTCTTATGAACAGGTTCTTTTTAGTGAATCTGAACACATGTGAATCATTCGAAACAGTTACTTAATTGCGAAATTAAGCACGATTTGACATGACATGGGGTTGAGGGGAAAAAATAAAAGATATCATGACAAATTTCTTTCCACTATGTACTAATTCGCAGTTATAAATCGCGGAAACGAATTATTAATTCGTGGCTGCGATTTCGCGGCTCCGTAGCAATTTAAGCGCAATTTATTCAACATGTCTGATTTAAAATAGGCCTAAACTAAGAGCGGGTCAGTTCGGAGTCCTAAAACCTGGAAGAAAAATTCAAATTTTCTGCGTCTTGTTCCATCGGAAATTTTTATGTTAGGGTAAAATAAGGTCTGTTGTTAAAGGGGTCATATGATGCTATTTTAAAGATCATTATTTTGTGTATTTGGTGTAACAGAATATGTTGACATGCTTTAATGTTTAAAACACATTATTTTTCAAATACTGTTATTATTGTAGGTCCTCTATGCCCCGCATCTCTCAAACATGTTGTTTTCAACAAAGCCTCCTCCTTTGACGAGCGCAGTCTGCTCTGATTGGCCAGCTGACCCAGTGCATTGTGATTGGCCGAACACTGCAAGCACGCGTCGGAAATGTAACGCCCTTTACCATAATCGCGAGCGTCAGCTTTCAAAGTAAATATCAAGACAGTTAATAATATCGTTAGTTTTACCCATAGACGTATAAAAACATGGACGTAGTGTCCGTGACGTCACCCCTAGATTTCCGAAGAGCGTTTTTGAAGCCTTAAGTGGGCGGAGCCGGCCGTCGCCATCTTGGCAGCGCGTCACCGCGCGTCTCTCCCGGATAATCAAAAATGGGCAAAGAGGCGGGAGCTGGTTGCTGAAAGCATGCCCACCTAGCTCGACGGCAGTGTCGGCAGCGGCAATCCACCTGTCACTCTAGTGGCCACGCCCTTATTTATGCAGAACTTTAAGCTTAATATAATTTAAACGGATGAGTTATAAAAAAAATTCACCCCCCTCACAGTTGTCATTCAAGGGCAAAATTAGCTATATAGACCAAAATCATTTTTTGAACCAGGCTGTAAACATGTTTTTTTCTGTTGTAAAATTGGACATTTTAACATGGGGAGTCTATGGAACTGACTCCCTTTTGCAGCCAGCCTCTAGCGGCCAATCGATGAATTACAGTTTAAGTCACTTACTTGTTGGCTTCACGAGAGAGAGCGGGATGTTGCCGCTTGGTTTTACCATCATTCAAGCCCGAACGGGCAACAGATCGCGTGACGACACAGTGATGAGCATTACACAAGCCACAGTGTTAAGACAGCTGACGTGCTATGATTCTGACAGACAGTTCACTCTCCTGTGATGTGACCCTGTTCCCTCACACACACCCACCAACACACACACACACACACACACGACACGTTACTCTGCGCTGCGCAAAACTCTGCATTTGAACAGTCAATAGCAAATACTTAACTATTAACAAAACATACTTACAGTAGCTGATTCAGAAACGCCAGATTCTCATAGCAAAGTCAGAATTTTACCCTTTTTTTATTTTTTTTTGAATAGCCTTTGTGCACAGCCAGCCTTGTACTCTTCTAGGTTCCAAAAACTTTCGTCCATAAAATGCGTTGCACAAAAATCGAACATCTGGGTTGTGCTGTTCTGATGATTCCTAATTGCATCTACTTCCAAAAGGCCAAATAAAGTGCTTTTGCTTACGCACTGAAACACAGCGTCTCCCTGACATGGCATAATCAACACTAACTGCGGTTACTGAAACCACGCCTTCTTTCTTTGCGTACCCATTTGGGCGGCATTATCTAATTTTCCACATAGTGATGTAGACATGTGGGGTGTGTTAGAACGAGTCGTTTTAGGAGGGTGTGGACAAGTTTTAACTTTTATGAAGAATACCTCTTTGGATTTGAGACTTTATTCTTTGCAACTTTACAGATCTTCTTTATGCACCGAGAGCTTGTAACACTCCAAAGAGAAAGGAAAACTTTAAATCGCATCATATGACCCCTTTAACATTGAAACCGTGCATTGTCAAAGAGATTGTGTTGTTTTTTAAAAGTTGCAGGAATACGAACTTAGATTCTCACGAAGCTTTAAAACATGCCACTACAAATAAGCGTTAGACTTTCTGAGTATGTTTTCGTTGCAATTAAAGTACCTGCATAGAGAAACAGAAATATCCCGTAATCACAGTGTTGGGCAATCACTTCAAAGGAATGCTTGTGTAATAAAAAAAGGACTCTAGCCTCTCTGCGTATTTTTATAATGCGCAATGCAAATTAAGCAGCAACTTTCACATTGCATCGGAATGCAAAAGAGTAGCCTACACCACATCTTGAAACCGAGATAAACCGCCCCAAACATTTATTTGCTGCCATTATCATAGTGTTCTGGTACCCACGCTCATGGGAGTGGCTTTATCTAAGAACGAGACAGCAGCGCACCTCATTTGAATGAAAGAAGCTGGCGAACGGACCTCAAGGAAGTTAGTCGAGCAAACTTTCTACCCTTCAAACGATTCGTCCTCCGGCATGGCGTACGCAGCGTATTGGTCGAGCATTGTAAGTAGATCAGTGCCATGATTTGAACTGCACAGAAAACTACTAACTTCCAATATAAAACAAGTCGTAGTGCTCAAAGGAGGATCCTTTAAAGAGCTGACAAATGTAAACACTTAAGGATTAAGTTGATCTTTGTACTTGTACACACAGGCTCAGTTATTAAAAAACAGTAGGTTTATATTAGAAGTTGGTCGTTGTCGGATTTAGTGTAGTGAAATTGGGTTTTAATGCGTTTGCATGAATTGTAAAGTTTCCTCAAGTGTTGTGCCGGATACTGGAGTCGCTTTGCAATTGTAAAAAAAAAAGAAAGAAGTTAAGAGAATTCAAAGAATGTCATATGGCTTATGAACTGCATAACATCAAAGTGTCAACCTAAAAGTCAACGAGAAATGACTGAAATGGAGTCTAGTTAAATAGGAGTAAATGTCAGAAATAGAGTATTTTCTCAAGAATGGTTGCGTTAATGCTTTTTACTCAGAGTTGTAATGGCATACTTCCTCAGATAGACTGTTTAGTCATCATTTTGGAGGTAGTAGCATGTTGAACCCTCAGGTTATTGTAAATTTTGACAGGGTGCTAAGTCACTTTTCTTTGTTTCTGTCTTAACTTCTTTGTAGAAAGGTGACACTTCATTACAAAAAGGCAATGTTCCTCAGACCTCAAGGTTCCAGGTAAGATAGAATTTACAGTTTCTTTTGAAAATGTAATTCAGAACAGAATTCAAATATGCTACACTATCAGGGGAAACAGGGTACAAAGCTGGCAAAAGGTACGTCTTTGTACCTTGTGTATTCGTAAATGCTACATATTAGTACCAAAAGTGTACATAATATTATCTTTATAAAGGGTACCGCCCCAATGACAGTTTTGTACCTTTTTTTTCAGAGGGTTCCCACAGTCATGGAAAACCTGGAAATAAGCATATTTTTTTAAAGCTGTGTTTTCAAGGCAAAATCAGGTTAATTTCTATAGAAAAATCGTTTTTTTAAAGGTATGGTTATCTGCAAAATAATTAGCTTGAAATTGCTTTTGTGAAAGTCATGTCTGTGAAATTATTATTTTTAAAGGGGTCATATTATGTTGCTAAAAATAGCATTATTTTGTGTATTTGGTGTAATGAAATGTGTTTGTGGTTTAAGGTTCAAAAAACACATTATTTTCCACATATTGTACATTATTGTTTCTCCTCTATGCCCCGCCTTTCTGAAACGCGCTCGATTTTTACAAAGCTCATCGTCTGAAAGCGAGGTGTGCTCTGATTGGCCACTATCCAGTGCGTTGTGATGGGCCGAATACCTCAAGCGTGTGACGGAAATTTTACGCCCCTTACCATATTGTTGATGCCCTGTCCGGCCGGAGCGACGAGACAAAAACATTAAAACCCATTATAAATGAGGCATTTGTTGCATCCAGTGGGGACATAATTACTGATTATAATGACTTATACTGTCTTTTTACACGTTGCGTTGCATCGCGCCGCGTAAACAAAGCCATGTCTGCATTTGTGATCAGAGAAATGACAAAGTGCTACTCCACACTGCTCAAAACTTGCGTTTGAATGATCATGGCAAATTCTTTAAATATAAAAAATAACTTACAGGCTGAGAGTCAATAACAGCCGGCATTGTAGTCTATACGCTCACAGGATCAGCAACGTCCTCCATAAATGTGTTGCACACATCTGAAATTTGGTTTGAACTGTTCTGGAACAGTGTTGTAAATACAACTTAACCACTGATTTCTAGTCGTGTCCTCTTTTGGAAGGCCAAACAAAGTAGTTTCACTTTCACAACGAAACACATGGCAGGCTAGAGTGAGCGGAGGCCGGAGGCCTAGAGTATGCGGAGGCCGGCTAGAGTGAACGGCGGCGGGTGGTTGAGAACGGTGCGGCCGGTGGATTCGATGAAGGAGCGTCTGGCGGGCTTGTGGCAACCACGTGTGATGACCCCGGGCTGGACTCCGCATCGTCCACGGTGAAAACCGATCCGGCGTTGACAAAGCGGATATCCTCTTTTGTAAGGCCAAACAAAGTAGTTTCGCTTTCACAACGAAAAAACACAGTGCCTTCACGACATGGCGGCAGCAACAATACTAAAGCGAGAATAAAAGTTACGCCTTCTTTCTTTGCGTGAACATTTGGGCGGCGTTATGCAAATCTTCCCACATTGTGACGTAGACATGTGGGGGCGTGTTAGAATGAGCCGTTTTAGGTAGGCGTGGTTGACTCTTAACTTTTATAAAGAATATCTCTTTGGATTTGAGACTTTAGTCTTTGCAACTTTACAGATTTTCTTTATGCACCAAGAGCTTTTAACACACCAAAGAGAAAAGAAAAATTGAAATCGCATCATATGACCCCTTTAATAAGAAAGAGTGGACTTTAAATATAAATAACAAAGTTTGGAATCCAGTTAGCCATGAATGACTGAAAAATTTATGGAAATTCGTTCAAATTGCTAAAACAATATGTGTAATGCCTGCATAAAACTCCTAATCCATTCATCAAGAATATACTTGTCATGCTTTAGCTTCTAATGGAGCATTGCCACCCTCTTGTGGACATTGAAAGCCCTTGCCAGTTACTGACCTGTAGTTTAGCTGAATTATTGCCCCCAATCAGTCTAGTGTCGCAGATACTGTATGAACTGTAAATCTTCAACGCCATGAGTGTTTTATCACCCAACTCTGCCATGTTTGCACATCCAGCCCAGAAAATGTAAAACAGCATTCCTATATGACACAATTCTCCATCTACTTCAGAGAGCCATACCCGCAGAGACAGTGGTAAAATGCATTTATGAATGTGCAGTGCATGAAATATATTGATTTTTGTATAGCTAGGAATACACTTGTTTTCTAGAAGGCCCCTGGTGTGGCTGCAATGTTTCAGTGTCCTGTGACTGTGTCATGAAATGTTCTCAGGGACATTTTGTTACTATATATATATATATCTTGAAACTCCACTTCATCAGGTGCTCCAGTTACATTGACAAACACCGGGCACCGACCTGGCAATGCCAGGGGCTGCTAAACTCAATATAATGCATAATGTTAGCTAGTATATTATAAATATAGAAACGTTTTAGGAGGATAAATAAAAAAAAAAAGCTTGAACATCACTGAGTTTTCTCAAGATAACACAGCTGGTTTGACTTCTTCTGTGAGCTCGCAGATGAAACACTCAGGTGTGTCTGCAATTATGCATGCCAGATTATTTCATGCATTTACATGTCTGGGGATCAGAGATTTTTTTTTAACAGCTTAAACCATTAATAATTAGTAGACTTCTGCCTTCAGGTATTCATGTCAGCTAATGTTCACATAACATGAGTCTAAGTGCTTCTGATAGTTACAGGAAGATATATGGGTGTGTCAAACCTTTTGTTTCACCAAATTGTGCTTGTGTGTGCTTGTATGTGTGTGTGCACATGTGTGCACAAACACAGGATGTTCTTCTGCGAGAGATCGAGCTTCACTTGTTCCTTTATGTGTTGAATTACTCAAATGTGGACATCATGGCTTTTTAGTTGTAGCTTTCTATTTGAATACATTTGAAATGTCATTTATTCCTGTGATGTAAAAACTAAAATTCCAGCAGCCATTACTCCAGTCTTCAGTGTCACATGATCCTTCAGAAATCATTCTAATATGCTGATTTGCTGCTCAAGAAACATGTATTATTATTAACACAGTTGACAACAGTTGTGCTGCGTAATATTATTGTGATACATTCAGGATTCTGGAAAATGGATGAATAAATTGACCTCATAATTTAGATTTGACCTTTAATATATTTGCCTTGTTTGACTCGGACTGGTGTTATCTAATTGCAGTGTTTGTGTATTTCTAAGTAGCACTCTGGAAATAATTAGCCATGTTGTGTCATTTGTAATATCAGGTTCCTTTGGGCTTCTTCCTCAATCGACATCATGAGGATTGACGCTAAGCATTTCAGTGTGCTGCTGTTGATTAAGGCTTCATATGTCGAAATGAAGCCCCCGGGAATGCAAGTCAACATTTCCAGTCAGGTGGTGACTTTGAGAGTTGAGAGGTTTGATATCTCCTAAAATTAAGTCGTAAGGTAGGATGGGTTGTGCTATATTGTGATTATGCTAATTTGCAGAAGAAGAGATTTCAAATGTGTGATGTTATTCTCAGATCATATAATATAATAAAACACAGAAATTAGAAGACTGGAAATTTTTCTTTGCATGTCTCAGAAATATGACAAGAATCAAGGTTTGTTGTTTTCAATCAATTCAGTTGTAGTTATTATGTAAGGGATAATGTACATCCAGCCGGTTGTTATTTCAGAATAAACCCTGACAGGGTGATCAGGACCCCGACGCGAAGTAGAGGGGTCTTGTATCAGCCTGAAGGGGTTTATTCTGAGATAACAACCGGCTGGATGTACATTATCTCGCTTATTACACTGCTACTTGCCACATAAGTAAATAATTAGACGCGAAATATTGATTTGAGTTGAAATATTTGAACGCAAAGCTTCCGTGAAGACAGCAGTTGCAAGCAAGCGGCAAATTCAAACTAGACGGACATTTAAGGGAAACGGTGCATTCAAACCACTTATTACACAACATTTCACCACAAAAATAATTAAGGCAATAAAAGAATTGACTAAAAAATTTTAAAACCTTACCAGTTTGTTAGTTCTCTTATAATCCATTACAGTGTACAAAATTGTTGCAGCTGCTGCGTTTGTATGAAACGAGAGAGTGTGTCCGCGATACCAGGATGACATAATTAAATAATTGTACACCATTTTGAATCGAGTTTTAATATTTTATTAGCTAAACAAACGCAAAGCTTCCACCAAGAAAAAATAGTTCAAGCAAGAGTAGCGCCGACAGCGTGTTATTAGCTTTACCGGTTGTTATCGGGGTTATTACACGGCTCTGTGGAATACTTGATTCTGATTGGTCAATCACACCATCCAGCGGTATGTTATTCCCAGATAACAACCGCCAAATTGAATAACACACCGCTCATCCGGGTACTACGAGTTATCTTGACCGGTACTACTTATATGTTTAACGAGTCACTCCGCTATCGTTGACTGTCTGGTGCCATCTTGTGACTGAAAACACTTATCCACCGCGTGTTACCATGGAAGACTTCAGTATTAATTTCAACATATATGGTATAAACAAATCTTTTTAGCCGTGTAATAAGCGAGATAATGTACATCCAGCCAGTTGTTATCTCAGAGTAAACCCCTTCAGGCTGATCGCCCTGTCAGGGTTTATTCTGAGATAACAACCGGCTGGATGTACATTATCCCTTACATAACATACCTTGGAATGTCGCGACTGACCAATCAGAATCAAGTATTCCACAGAGCCATGTAATAAGTGAAAATAACACATTTTACATTTTTATGGCATTTTAACTTCAACAATGTATGATGTGATTTAAACTACTTTACGTACTCTTGATTGCACAATTTTCTGAAAGATTATTGAATTATTTTCAGGCAATGAATTTACTCCAGGTAGAGTTTGTAGGTAAGCCGATTTCTCATGGTCTAAAAAAACTGCAGTGCTCGTTGACTTCTAGATTGGCTGTCTTTAGTTGTCTAACACGCATAACTGCATGTCCACGTCTGATGAGATGCCAGTTGAAAATTTGAAATGTTCACACCCAACAAATCTCACTGAACTGGCATGCTTTGTTATCAGCATTTGGGGTGGATACAGTGCATCATGATTAGGCATTTGAGACAAAAGTTTTGTAAGTGCGAGTCCCTGATTTCAGCTCTGTGCTCACTGATGAATGAGGAACTCTTGCTAGATGCTCAATGTAAAAATAGAATGCTTCCTTCTTCTGAAATTAGACTTTCTGCTGGTTACACATGCTGATTAGGAGTGTTTAGAGATTTCTTTGGCTTTAAAGTGATAGTTCACCCAAAAATAAAAAAAATCCGCCATAATTTACTTTCCCTCATGTCCTTCCAACCCTGTCTGATTTCCATCTGCGCAACACAAAAGAAGATATTTTGAAGAATGTTGGTAGCTAAGCACTTCTGATTCCCAATAGCTTCCATTGTATGGACAAAATATATGGAAGTTAATGAGAAGCGAAATAGTTTGGTTACCAACATTGTAAAAAATATCTTCTTTTGTGTTGCACAGATGGAAATCAGACAGGGTTGGAAGGACATGAGATGATGTGGAATTCTCTCTTTGGGTCGAGTCGACAATGTCTTTAACATAGTCTCACTTGGCAACAGATGCACTAATAAAGCACAGGAAGTTTACTTTTCTCACTACAATCACTTTTTTCACATGCTACTATGAATTATAAGTTACCGCACCTCTGTTTCAATTAGTTTGTTTTGTTGGTTCAAGAATTTTAGTGTCTGTATGCACATCTTTGAAATGCACCATAAAACTAACCATAAACGTTTACCTTTGGATCATACCGTGTGAACATTCACATACACCCTGACTATCCCTGCTTTAAAAGTGTCAGACGTCTTGTCAGGAGGTATAAATTCCACATGCTTCCCTATTTAGCCATTCCTCCTTCCCTCCCTCTTTTTTATTCTGCCTCCAGTAAAGTGACATAGCCCCGCCCATTTGCCCTAACCACTCCCCTGGCCCCTCCCCCTGCTCCCTGTGCCTGGAACATGCTGTAGCTCAGAAAGCAGACACAGCAGAGCCACATAGACGGCGTCACACACTCAGCACCGGTAGACATGGGCCAGATCTTCAGCTGGATCCGCGGCACGCGGGACCAACCGGCCCTGCAGGACGTCGCTGTAGAGCAACAGGTGTCGCTTACTGGACATAATCGTATTGAGGTCTCAGAGTATTGTGTGTGCATGGGTTTGTTTAGTATCGTGTTTGAGGTGCAGTGACTGACTTGGCAGTGTGAGGATATGATCATGGGCTTTTAAATGTGAGCCTGAGTTTGTGCAGATCAGGAGGTCTTGGCTTTGGTCCCAGCAACCGTCCGAGGGAGGAGTGCTGGAATGTGTGAGGAAATGTTTTACAAAAAGTGGAACTATAGGGACTTTTAGCACTTAAATAAAGCTGCAGCTACCAAGGACTTCAGTCTCTGTTATCTGTTTTACTGGCAATATTATGACAAATCCAGGTGTTGCAATGCACAGTATTGTTTGTCGATAGCGTTTCTGGGTGTGTTTTTTAAAAGAGCAATGTGATTCATTTGACTATTAATGTTTCTACACTCTTAAAAATAAAGGTTATCTATTTGCACCTTTGGTTATATTGGACTCTATTGGATTGGCTAAGGATTCTTTAGATTTTAAAATGTTCTTGGACTTTAAAAAATGGTTCTTTTAAGAAATGATGACTGAAAGGAACCCAAAATGGTTCTTCTATGGCAATGCAGCAGAAAAAAAAACTTTTGGAACCTTTAATTTTCGTAGTGTATGTATTTAAGAGTGTATGTTTTTTGCAGAGTTTGCAATGATTCTGTCTTAAAAGTAATTCAAAATACCATATGGTTTGTTTTAGTTGAACATATTGCTTGATATTGCCTTCTTTGTTTTTGACTTTTGCTTTTGATACATTTTCCTACTGTCATTCTTGATGCTAATATCACCAGTTTGCTTCCTGCAACCTAAAACTGGTGTTATGCAGATGTCATGGGGAGCTGTGTCATTTTGAGCATGAGCAGAGCTCTCTGATATGTGGCTGATGTTAGCCAATGTTGTTCAGTGGGCTGCTATCCAACTGCTGCTCATTCCGACAGTGCAACATGTCAGCCTGGTTCAGCATCAGCTATGACGTTAATGGCCCGAAGGAAGACACTTGCTCACTTTCACTGTGGAGAATGTGTATTGTAAATTTACATACAGATTTTTAAAAATGTAACAAAAAATCCTATTGAGACATTAAGTTATATAGTTGTATATAGTGCATACACAAGCACATACTATAACTTTTCAGAAGTTTATTTATTTTAACCTGATTTTTGTCATATTAACTGATTTTAATGAACTATAATAAAACTCAATTATTTTGATTGATTTGAATCATTTATATTGGTAGAACATATTTTGATAATTATTTTGAATGTCTCATAGCTTACAGTAATGATGATAATAATAATAGAATTTGACAGTTTAAAAAAAAAAAAACTATATCAAAGATATTAATCCTAAACAAAGCATTAAAATTCAGATTTAGCAAGAGAATGGAAAAAAAAAAAAGTGTGACTGATGTCAAACTATTTGGAGCTTTTTAAAAGCTTCAAGGCAAGTCTTGGTATCTGTTGTTATCCATTTCCAGGTTAAGCAACATATGAGTACCGTATATAGGTATAATTATCATATAGTGCATGTAACCCATACATTTTAAAACAGTTTAGTGTTTTATATAGGGATGCACAATCAAGAACCATTTGGAGATTGGTTGATATTACAGGCATTTAAATGTATCAATATCTGTCAACACTGGTTGTGCATTTGTTGAAATCAGATATTTGATTGTGTATGCTCTTTTTTTTTACATATATATTACCTTTGCCATCATCTTAAAGTTAATATTTGTACATTATGTTGTGATGCCTAAATTCACTTGTAGCATTTAAAATGATTGATTTGTAGTTTTATTATTCATTTATTTATTTAAATCTGCAATTTAATGGTTGGTATGAATAGAAAATCTCAAATTAAGGCTAGATTTTGTTTTTTTGAGGCATTATGCTCGAATAAGTGACATCAAACTGAACTCTTGGACAAAAAATAATTCAACGAACCACATGGAGAACATTCAATTAGAAATACAGTTGCAACACTTCTCTGTGTTGGGGTATTTATAAGCATTAATTCTGTTGTCAAGTGATTTGAGTGTATTGTAACAGTGTAGTGTATTGATCTACAGTGGTTTGTGCACTCAGTTAGTGACGCACTATTGATGTGAACATGTTCCATCAGCTTGCAGTTCCAATAGCACACACAACTATTTCTGTACGTTTGAGTATGTAGGTGTGCAGATTCAGCATGAGAGGGTATTTTTGTACAGCAGGTTGTCTCAGAGATGGACTGTTAGATTTCTCAGCTGTCGACCTAATACAGAACATTGTCTGAATGCAAAAGCTTCATCTTTAATGCAAACAAGTATTTGTGCTGTCTGTCTTTTAGAGGTTAAAAATCTGGCCTGGTAGGCTGTGCCCTTGAGTCCATATAGGAGATTCCCGCATGTTCTGAGCATGATCACAGACTGAATCAAAAACATTACTGTGTTAATTGCCTAATCATTGTGCAAACATGATGTCATACATCATGAGCTGTGCACACTTGAGCAACAAGAGCTCTATTTTTTACCTTTCACCAAAGCTCTGTTCCAAATCCTAGTGAGTTACCTCCCTAGGCAACATTTTATGGCATCATAATTGTGTTAGACATCAATGTGCTCCCTAAAAAGATGTAGCTACCTAATTTTGGCCAAATTCTAAAGCATCGGCACATGCACTGCCATTTGTGGAGAAAGCAAAACCTAACTAAATTCATTTATGATGACTGAAAGAAATAAAATACAAATATTTCTATAATTATCTAATCTAATTTAGTATTTCTTTGTACATGCAGCATGCTGATTGTCAACTCAGTCTCTGTGTGCTTCATGTCAGGATGCTATTTTTGTAGCAGGCAGTAGACAAAAAGGCAGTTTACTAGATTTTGGAACAGAACTTGTTTTTTGAGGTGTTATGCTTGAATAAGCGACAGACAGCAAACTGAATTCAGATGCCTGACTCTTGGACTCTGAAACTCAGTCAACAAACCACATGGAGAACAAACTACTAAATATAGACACATTGCTGCGCAGGACGTCAGGAGTACCTTCAGTCACTTTCAAAGTCATTAATACTTCAAATGTTTAGATTATCTGGAAGTGTGAAAAGCTGAAAGAGACAGCGATGTTGTCAGATTTGGCGTCTCAAAATGATTAACAAATCTCTATTTTTTATTTTAATACATTTAATATAGAATTTATTTAATTTTAGTTTATTTATTTATTTTATGCATCTTAATGTGCTGACTCAACCAGATTAGGAGGTTATTTCGTCATCAGTGTCACAACTTGTGTGTTTAAAACATCAGATTTTTAAAGAGCTGTGAGTCAACCGTGTTTATATACGTTGGCATGCATGTACATATGCATGCATGTGTGTGAGATATTCTACTTGCCTTCTTGCAGTCAGTCCAAAGGTATTGCTATTACGACATTAAACTTCTTTTGTGTACTTTTGGGCCTGTCTTATCTTCAGCCAGTAAAAGTGTTTCCAACTTTTATGGCCACCCAGACCACAAAAGGAAAGCCATGATTGAAAGAAAGTGCATTACTTACCACATTAAATCAAAATGGGACTTGTGTGGATTTTAGTCCATCATTATTTAAAATGTAGTGTTTATTTTTTGGAAAAACTGACCAAAATATTGATCTTGTGATCTAAAGTAAAGACTATTAGCTATTTTTATCGGCTAAAAAAGGACAAGCCATTTGATGTCCCTCCCAAACTGTTTCAAATATGTCATCACAAGACAAAAACTGCACTTTTTGCACAAACTGAACTGACAAACTGCACATGTCTCTATCATAAAATCTATAATTAGTGCTACAAGCTCTAAATGACAGCACCGCAGTTATCATGGAAATCATGTTTTAATTGCCATTGAGATGAATGGGGATGTTAATGGATGGCTTTCTACAGCTATATTAGAAGTCAAGGACCGCTCAAACAAACAGAGCAGTGTTTTAATAGAGCGACCTCCAAGTTGTGTAGAGCGTTCGTTCACAGAACCTGGTTTGTTTTCGAATGTTTTCTATTCAGACTGTCTGTTCTGAGCCTGCAGAACTTGAATTGCACATACATAGACTCTCTGGCCTTCTGAGATTCCTAGATTTCATCACCGCCACATCTTGACCTCTGTGTCTGGGTGGGACTCTGATGACAGACTCAATTATTAACTGATAAGGGTTGCTATGCAACTCTCCTGTTTAGTCACTCACTTGTCCTGCAGAAGCCTGCTTCATGTGCACAATTCACACACCTCTCCATGCTGAAATGATCTCTAAAAAAACCCAGATAATTCCTATTTCTTTTGGTGATGCATTATATTATAGAAGTAAAACAGGATGAATTGACAGTTTGCGTTGACTTTAAACAGATGGACGGTAAAGAAATCTAATCTGGTTGTTTAGGATACTAAACTCAAGCACTGCACTATGTTGCGTTTGGTCAATGGTTCTTTCCTGTTTTCCTTATTTGGTTTCATTCAAAGGTCCCCTGCCTCAGAAGTGGCTCTGTGGAATGCAACTGCATTCCAGCACTCGCATGATAACAAATACAGATTTAGGGTGTATGTTGGAGTTTTGTGATAAGCACAGTGTGAATCTCAAAATCTCCACCCAGCTGCACCCACTGTGACTGATGTGTGAGCTTTGTCACCTGGACAAAAGCTTTATGTGAGATTGCACAAGCATTTAAGTTGTGCAAAATGTGCTGCTGTATTACCATAAAAGTATAGAGTAACACAGAAAAACCATAGTAATTACATTTTTGGGCATAATGGTAATTATATATGGAAATACTTATGACAGCTGTTGTGCTGCCGGGGAAGCAATTTCAAGACCGTCCTTTGTCGTCAGCCTCTCCCTCCAATTTCCTGTCTAGCTCTACTTCCCCTGCATCTTATGTTTTTACTGTTTTTACTTATGTATATATTAGGGCTGTCAGTCGATTACATGATTGATCTAATTACCACAGGACCAATCTAATTAATCGCGAATTAAATTTGGCTGTGAAGTTACCCACAAAAGATAATTGAATGCCATTATGCTGTTCATGAGGAAAGTATAGTGACATTACAAATAGTAGCTTTAGAAATAAATATTTGATTTGATTCAACATCAAATTTATTACACACAAATGTTTCGGCTGCAACAGCCTAACATAAACTATGGAATATAAAAGACGATAATTTGAGAAACATCTTAGTGGTTTTTGTTCATGCAATTAAAGCTTAGTTACAAACAGTCTTCAAAATCCCTACTTTTATGGTGTGCAAAAGAAAGTTGTTACCCTGTATCATATTTGCCAACAGTCAATATTTTAATGGTGTTATTTTTCATAACTAATTAATTAACGCATTAAACGGACAGCCCTAATATATCTATATACACACACAATAATAACTTTTAACAACTTGTAAACTCCTATTTTATTTTTTCTCATTTTGTTTTTACCTACCCCTTGATTGATACTATAGATAAATGTATATATATTTTATAATAGAATACATCTCAAATTTGTTTGATATAAGATCTTAGATATTTAGTGTATTAAATAAAATATATATTCGTGTTACCTTTTATATATGGTAAAATGGGCTAAAACACGTCATTTTTAAAATTCATTTTATTTTATTTTATTTTATTTTATCCAAGACAACACACACCTATTTTTGTCATCGTGGGAGGTTAAAGTTGTCTTATTTTTCCATAGATTCTCATTGATCAACTTTTTGTTTGACATTGTACACCCAATGTGTGCACCAGAGGGTGCTCTTCTACCATAAAAGTGTGCTTGGTTTTGCCCTGTTTGGGGTTTGTAGTCAAAATGGAATCCTGTCTGAACAAACAAGCCAGTTAAGCCTTTTGTTTTACCAGTAGGAGTGTATATGAAGGCAGTGAGTCAAAGTGTGCAGCGGCTACGTAACTATAAGCGCTGGCTCCAATTCTGCAGCAAGTCCGATCTTCCTATGTAAAGCAGGTCTTTATGCCTCATCAACCCAGGTTGTTTTTTGTCTCTGCTTTTTTCTTATGTGCATTCATTATTCTCTCTCTCCTCCTCTCTCCATCTCTCTCTCTCACTCGCTCTCTCTCTCTCCTCTCTGTTCTTTTTCCATGCCTCTGGGTGTGGCGGATTGACATGCTGTGATGCTGTTTCTCTCTTTCTCTGGGCTGATGGTAGGTTGTGCAGTTCAGATTCCTGAGCAGTGAGTGTACCAGACACACCCAGCCTGACGGGTATGAACGGGAAGGTTTGCACTGCATCTTTTTTCTTCACCGGCCTCTATAGAAACACGTACAACTTCTTATCAGTCCAGACCGGCCCAGACCCCTTCAAACCACTGCAGGCAGCCTATCTTTGAAACCTATAACCACCACCCCCCCACTCCAGCTTCCTTAGTTGTGTGGAAACATTCTTGTGTTGTCAGTTTGTCCCTGGTCGCTTGCCGAGTGGTGCGGCACCGGCCGGTCGTGGCCGTGTCCTCGGTCGACCAATCAGAACACTTCTACACTCGAGGGCAGGGCATCAGCTGTTGAAGCTGGTGGAGTGGGAGGAGTTTAAGGCTTCTGGCTTCACTGCTGGGCATGTTTCTGTTAGTATATACTTGTTTGTGTGCATAAGGGGTATATTTTATATATATCAGGCCGAGGGAAATTGAAGTGACTCTCTTTTAGATTGGATTGCAGGCAAAAGTGAAACAGGACACTCGGTTTTGTTACAGATGGTACGTATCTACAGCTCTTGCATTTCTGTCTGTGGTTTCCTGCCGCTGTACCTGCCTATAGCTGAAGATTGTGCCAACTGCACTGCAGTTTGTGGAAACGATTACAGTGCTTTTGGCACGCAAGAAACTGCTTGTTTCATTGTTGTCTGAGAGACAGAAAAGGCCTCAGTCTATTTCTTACTATAATGTCTGAGCAGGCTTCATCTAAACAAGTATCAGGAAATTGTTTAAACAGCTGGTTACTAAGTTTACGGTTGTTTACTGCATTGATTTTAGGTTTAGAAGGTTTTAAGCAATTTTACATGTCAGAATGAGAGCTGTCTGTCACTATGCTCACATTTTTTGAGATGTTTGTGACCTCAGTATGCCATTTACATACTTTGTAGCCTTCCATTTTGACCTTTGCTCATGGCAAGAGGTAATATTTCATGTCTGGAAGCATAGCTGGATAACCAATTATTATTAATTATTCATTTTGTAATGCAACAAGCACGCTACGTCTTGCAGATGTAAATGCAGATGTCAAATAGACGTCTCCAAGATGTACGTGTGCTACAGGGAAGAATGCAGTTACGGCATTTACAGAACAGGTTAAACAAATATACTGCATTGAATTTTCCTCAGTTCTTCTACTATAGTATACAATTTACCATTACATTTAGCCTATACTTTGCTGCTGGCCATTTAGTACATACTTGAAGTGCATACTTGATTGCTTGCAAGTAGCAACTTGAAGTCATTTTCCACATCCAGGATGCTACCTCATTATAAAGTTATGGCATTTGTAATGTAAAAGCCAAAATTTAAGTCATCATCAGTCAGAATCTTACATAATTCATCATATTTGCATAAATTCTGTAGCCCCAGAATTGATTGCAGTCACTTAACTAGTTGGTCTTGAATTACAATCTGCCCTGTGTCATGCTAATCTGTGCGCTACTGAACCTCTCATTATGCCAGTAAAACCTGCCCATCCTTAAACCTCAATGCTAACGTCATACCGTCATTACATCTTAGTTGTCATAATACAGAAGTGTTGTCGTCATAGCAGTTACCTAATAGCAGTTCTTAAACAAACGTTTCGAATGAGAAACTTAGGACGTCACACAATAGATGAACTTTCTGTAACTACAGAGCGTTTATGAGTGTACTTTTGTGGTAATTTGGGTGGAGATGTGCATTAGTCATGATTAAACCGTAAACAATGAGGTAACTAGTGACAAAAGACCTATAAACCGCAGATTTTTTTCTGTTTAGTTGTGCTGTTGAGGAAGTTATTGGGATGTAAGAATCAATGCTAGCATAGCTTACTTATATTCACAAATCTCCAATTGTTATGCTAAAAGGGTGTGTCTACAGATTCAATGTGCGACTCCACCAAACATGCTTCTTCAGTATGGTTGAATTAGAAGAGGGCAGTGGCTCGGAGACTAGAACAGGTTGGAGAAGACCTGTGTGGTTTGTACCTAACCCGTGTTGCTATTTCCTTTGTTAACATTCACTAACGCCTGCTAACAAGTCGTGGTTTCTGGGAGGAGTTGTCAAACTTGGACTGTTCTGCTAAATGTGCACAGATATTGTTGTGTGAAGGATCTGTCTGTGATAGTTCGATTGTACTTCAGGAATTTTGACCATCATGATATTGAGATAACAGTGTGAGCTTGTCATTTAGGCTGGTCTGAATCACGTGTGCGTTTGGGCCTATTTTGGGGTGTTGGCACATAGTCTGTGTCAGTGACATCAGCAAAACCCACCCTAGAATATTTTAATCATAACATTTAATAGAAAAAATATTTAAATTGCTGACTCTGTCATTATTTGGAGGATCATCTGTTGTGGTTACATTGAGATCTGTAGAATGTTTACTTCTATTTTAAGTGCACTGAGTCAGCATCAAATTCATTTCAGTGCTTCTGCACACATTGTCCTTTTAAATGGAACCTGCCCTGTATTTACCTACAAACTTACCCATAATACTTTGTTTTTTTTAATTGCTGAGCATGCATAGTGTTTACCTGACTAAAAATCATGTATCTAGGTGGTTTCTTGCACGCAACATTTAGCTCTACACCCATGCTCATTCAATTCATGTACTCACAGTAACTCTCCACCTTTTTTTGTTGTATTGTTGTTGAGTGGGTTGGGTTATTATGGTATCAGCCAAGTATTTCCTAAATAATACTTTCAAGAGTTTTTTCTAATGCCGTCCATATGCTCAGAGCCAGTGCTTTTATTATCGTTGTTGCTCATGCATCTTTATTTAGTGGCGCAGAGAAAAAACACAGTGTGCTGATGTACACTAAAGGCCCTTGCACAGTGTCTTTGACGGTCAAATATCAGTACAATTGCAAGGACTTGAGCTTCAAGGCTTCCTGAATGACAATTCTGTAAGCCCTTTCTTTTCATTTAAAGATGTGGTAGAAATTGCAACCTTGTGGTTAGCACATTTGCTCTGATGTGTGATCTGGAGAGTTTGTGTCCGGCTTGTTTCATTTTCCTGTCCCATTTCCCCTCATTTCTTATAATTTCCAATCCTTCTTGTCTGTCAGTGTTAAAAAATATTAACAACAACAGCAATTATTATTCTAATAATTACAATGGTAATGAAAATTCTAGTAATGATTATAATAATGTGAATATTACAAGAATAATTTTATGCTATATAGTTTTTTAAAAATACTATACAATATTATTATGACTAAAAATTTTCATGTATTGTTTTAAATAATGTCCAATAAATGTTAAAAACATTTAAGACTGTATAACGCTTGATTCTTTGTTTTTATTATTATTATTATTAGTATTAATGATAATATTATTTCAATAATAGAAATGAAATAAAATTTAAAAAAAAACATTTTGTCTTGTCTCCTTCATCGATTATTTATTTATTGTAATGATAACATCAATAAAATGAAGAACGAGAAGAAGTACAATGACAGAATATCCACTTAAAAAATAGTGATCTTTAATTTTATATATAAAAATATATTATATATAATATAATAGAGAGATATATTCCTTTTAAACAAAGGTATTTCTTCTGACCTGCCATGACCACAGTCGCTGTTTTCTGTAGTCAGTTGGTCATGTAGGACAAAGTGACACAAACAAAAAGATACAAGTTTAATGTAGAGTTATGTGGAATTCAATTTTGGACCAATGAGATTTCACAATGGGTGGGGCTATTCAGTGCAACACTCATATAAATAGAAATTAAGTGATCGACAAAACATCCCATCACTAATCACTTGCTGGATTGGCAAAAAACTCAGATTTTAATGAAAGAGCTTTTATTGAGTATTTACCTGTGTCGTTACCTCTGGTTCTTTGTATTTCATCATCAACAATCCACCCTCATTCAGTAAATAACCTAAAACCTGCTGAGCTTGTCAGAACACTTCAGGGAACATCGAAGCAGTTAATCTATATGTTGGGTGCTCCTTGATGCTATGTTCACAAACTGACTGGGTGGAAGAAAAATTTAGAAAACGTAAAGGTCAGTAGATAAACGAGCCATGAGCTGTCACCATTTCATCCTTAAAGGGATAGTTCACCCAAAAATGAAAATTTGATGTTTATCTGCTTACCCCCAGGGGATCCAAGATGTAGGTGACTTTGTTTCTTCAGTAGAACAAAAATTATGATTTTTAAGTCCAGCCGTTGCAGTCTATCAGTCTTATAAGGCAAGTGGATGGGAATCACGGCTTTGAGAGTCAAAAAAACATACACAAACAAAACCAAATTAAACCCTGCGGCTTGTGACGATACATTGATGTGTAAAGACACGAAACGATCAGTCTGTGCAAGAAACTGAATGGTATTTATATAGTTTTTTACCTCTGATTTTCACTGCAATGTCCGAACTGTCCTGAGCGTGTTCAACAGCCGGCACGTGACGCGTCTTCTTCTTGCTTTACGGCGGATCGCAGACTTATAAGTGCATTACCGCCACCTATCTCTCAAGTGGACCATTGACACTCATGGTCCATTTGAGAGAGAGGTGGCGGTTTGGTGTTAACAGCAAATGTTTAGAGAGGACCACATACCATGAATGGCTAGAAGTGGTTGCCATGATTATGGTAGTTAAAGGTCTTGCCTGGTAATTCAGAAGCCCTTGTTTAAGATGCAGTTTGTGAACTGGTAGAGCTACTGTTCTCCTTAGTTGTTACAGCAAGTCATTTTTAGGATTGTTATTGCTTCAGTGTTCAACGAAATATTGATTTGTATCTATTAATAATGATGCATCTGATTAGAAATCCACTTTGCACTTTGCATTTGGTACAATTTTGCTCGCATATGAAAGTATGCACACACGTTTAAGTGTGTTTGATAATGCATTCATGGGTTTCTCCTCTCTGATTCAGCATGACCTCATGTTTCAAACTAAACTCATGATTTGCATGTGATTCTGGCTGTTTTTAATGTAGCGAGAAGGTCAGGGATAGTGATGGGTTCCATAGTTATTTATTAATGGCAGCAATAATGCTTTTCATAATAATGTAAATGCATTACGTTTTCTCAAACACTCAACTTTCTGTCTCTGTTTTTGCAGTCTCAGCAGGTCACACCCACCCCAACATCTCAGGTCTCCACAGGGAAGCCTGCACAATATGAGGTAAAATCCTTCATTGTTTTCAGTCGTTCTCTCATTTACTCCATTTATTCACATGATCTCATTTATTTGTCTGATGGAAAGACTCGTATTCCACAAAAAAATGTATATTGCACTCTACAACTTTATCGACCCATCGCATCTCCACTGGATGTAGATAGTTGTCTGCTTTTTCCTTCTTGGAAGTATTCAGGTGTCTATTCTGTGAGGAACGCTACTGTGTTTTTAAAGAGGTGTGGCGTTGTAGCTGAACGGAGAACTGGGAAAAGTCTTCCGTCTTTCAGATAAAGTGTTTAATGCTGTTCCTTTAAGAACGTGGAAAGCTACATTGTTGCCTGTCCTCAAGTCTATATTCTTAGCTATGATAATGTGTATATACCTAATAATAAGATTAAACAGTTTAAATTACAATATCGGCATAAATTGCAGTATGTGTAGTATGAACTAGCTTGAATTGATAGTATAGATAGACTTTATAAATAATTTGAGTTGATTCCTCTACCGGGGAAAAATACAGAGTTTCTCTTTCTTTCAGAAACATCAGGAAATTTTAGATGTGCTCAGCTGCAAGATCTTTCATCTAAAAAATTATTCTCAATAAGAAATGTATTTATTTATTTAGTAAGTATTTTTTTTAATGCTTAAATTTTTTTAATGCTCCAGTAGTCATGGAACATCATGGAAAACCATTGGTGTAAAGGTATGGGAACCCTGAAGATAAAAAGGGAGGAAAAGAAACTTTTCAAAAAAGGAACTGAAGAAAAACTAAAGGCCTCTTGCCAGTGTAAAAGTCACTGCCACAATACGAGGTTGTTGTGGGTTGTTGTCGAGACGCTTGATTTAACAACCAGCACCATTAAAATCTACGAGAGGACAGAAAAAAATCACTGCAACAAGATAAAAAGACAAAGAAGTCTTTATATACTCCTCTTGCATTTGTATGGACTCTTAGAGGACTATGTTGGTTGCTTATTGAGACTTTTTGATTGTAAACATAAATGCTCTTTTCATTTTTCTCGTGGTTATCTGTTGGACAGAGCATGTTGGGATATTTGGTTGTGGCAGGACATGGTGTCTCCCATGAGGAGTGTCTACCCTATGACTCACTTTCCTGAATCTAGTTACAGCTGGAGTTTGCTTTTGATTTGGTACCAAGACTCCCTGGTTAACAAGTTCTATACCTTATAAAAATAAAGGTCATGTTCACGTTCCTATACAAATAAAGATCTGCCCAGAGAAAGTGTTCTGCAAGACTATAGTTGATGCCATTCTGGCACATTTAATAATCTGTCATGATCCTATAGACTTTCTCTCAACAAGAAATGCTCTAAACATGATATATGGTTGCCATTTTCACATCTGCATTGTAGAAAGGACCTACGCAATCATCTACAGCAGCTGTGACTGTCAAACCTGGCACCACACCTGCAGCTCCTTCAGGAGCATCTTCTGCGAGAGCTGCAGGCGGTGGAGGCTTCATCACCACTAAGAAAGGACCTTCTCAAGTCACGCCACAGGTAGACACCATCCGTCTGCTGGATTTGATCAGATTACGGGCTTATTTACACCTTCCTCACACTGGGTTTCATTAGGGCCGCTGCCTTTTCTTAAAAACCTTTTTGACTTTCTTTCCTAACTTGCTTTCATTCTTGGTTAACATTTTTGGTAAACACTTTTGGGCTGTTTCCATTTCCACAACATTTGGAAAACATCTGTAGGACTGTTTGTTGCACAAACTTCTGTCTACTGAAGATGGTGTTTTTGGGATTTGTTCTTTGGGTCTCAACGTTAAACACATTCATGACTTTTTGGGTCTCTCTCCTCTGCCATTTCGAAATTAAACCCCATCTGCAAACCACCTTCATTTGGTTTTGTCCATCCATCTCATTTCGTATTCATACTTAAAGTGCATCTTGAATATTCGCTGTATTCCTGTCTTACTCCTGCATGCTGATTGCAGGCCACGGTCTTGAAACCCACACCTGCACCGTCTGCTAAAGTCCCAATTGTGAGCTCTGGGACTGGACCTGCTGGAACAACAGGAGTGAAGCCCACAGACCCTCTGAAAGATAAGGCCCAGGTACACCAATGCACAGCATTCCATGGCGTTTTGGCTACTCTTGTCCATCTTCTTCTGCAAACAAGATTTCATCGACATGCCACTTTTGTGATATTGTCTTCTGCATGCCAGTTATTGCTGCTTTTACTTCAAGAATTCTCTTTTGATGGATTGTCCCACCTCAGCAATGTCTCATTCTCTGATCACCACTCTCATCTTTCACAAATTTGTGAGGAGTTGCATCATTGCCCTCCTGAAAAGATAAGACAGAGGTCTTATCTTTCTATTCCTTCACTCTCTGCGTTTGCTTTGGCTGCACAGTTGCTCAGTTTTGTTTATAATCTTGGTGTTAATGTTCGAATATGTGGTGTGTATGCTCCTGATAGAGTACAACCATTCCCGCATCCAAATCGGGACCTGCTAAAGTGGATCTGGCTGTTGGGAAGCCCTCAGCCCCGGCTGGTGCCCAAAAGCAGACAAGTGCTCAAAAGGTACTTTATTAATGGAATGACAAAGGATCATCAGGAATGCACCAAAATTACATCAGCGTTGTTATTTTACCCTGCTAAAGGTGCAAATGTGAGACATTTGTGCTTGAAAAGAAAGTGTATCTTATTGTATTTTAAAAGGGCTTTTTGGGGGAAATCCTTAGTTGTTTTTTATATACAAGTATGCTATAAATTGATCAAAAGTGACAGTATCATGTCACAAAATCTTGACAGTAAAGACATTGTCACACAAAGTTATTTTTAACTTTCTATTCATTAAAGAATCCTGAAAAAAAGTTGAATCATTTCCACAATGTTTCCAACTGTGATAATAATCAGAAATGTTTCTTGAGCAGCAAATCAGCATATTAGAATGATTTCTGAAGGATCATGTGACACTGAAGACTGGAGTAATGGCTGCAGAAAAGTCAGCTTTACATCACATGAATGTTATTTTAAAATATAATAGAAAACAGTAGTATGACATTTTTAAACATATTTTACAGTTTTTAATATTTAACTGTATTTTTGATTAATGTAAGCATGAGAGAGAGGCTTCTTTCAAAAACATTTAAAAAACAACCCGAAACTTGTGAATGGAATTGTCCTAAAAAATCCCCCCAATGAAAAATATGTGTGATACCTGGGAATGATTAAGTAGGGTTGTGCAGTCCAGATGTGTCAGTATGGAATATAATAAAAAGTTATTTTGCTTTGTGCTGCAGGTGCAAGTGGAAGTGGGTCCTTCAGGAGCTAAAGTCGGTACGGAGGTGAGTTTACATGCTGACTTCATCTTTGTGGTTTCTGTTGTGTGATTATCAGATACTGTGTGTGTTAAAAACATCCCACTGAGTTTATTTTTATGTGTGTGTGTGTGTGTGTAGGATGTAGATCCGTTTGATGCCCTGTCTGGCACTTTACCATCATCACAACCTGTGGCACCAAAAGTCCCAGCATTCACTGGACCAGAGGTCAAAGAGGTACTGCATGAGTGTAGATATTTGAGTGATGTGTAAAACTTAAGCAGTTAGCATGTGTTTGTGAATGTTGATTATTTAACAGCCTGTGTCTTGCTATACATGTGTGTATTCTAATGGAGTGTATTGCATGTCTCAGCCAAATGTAAAGGAAGAGAAGGGTGTTATCTGTGGTGAGAGAGATGACACATTGCCGCCCGGATACAGACGAGCAGATCTGGTCAGTTGGAGATCACACAAATTGTTAACCTTTTCCCGGATGGTTTGCTTTCTTCCATGCAACACAAAATAAGGATTTTGAAGAATATGCTAATTGTTCTTTTCCATGCAATTACAATTAATGGAGATTGAGGCTTTTAAGCTTCAAAATGGACAGAAAAGTAGTCTAAAGAAGGGCTTGTGTGCTATATGACAATTCTTCTGAAGCCATATTGGGTTTTTTTGGGGGGTGAACTGTTCCTTCAGACATTCATTCCTTCTCTCTCCTCACATTTCTGTTTTGTTTCCCTCTTCATAATGCCTCCGCCTTTTTAATGATAGCTTACTGATGTTTGAACGTCTTTTAGAGGCTGTTTTCATTGTTTCTATCTAATTTAGCTTACTGATGTGTGAAGGACCTTTAGTGTCTGTTTTCATTGTTTCTATCTAATTCAAAGCATTGTTTTTTTTTACGCATGTGTTTCAGTCAATTTTCAGTCACTGTTTTAGTCGGCTTTGAGTCTAAATATTGTTAATTTGTCCATTCAGGAAAAGAAAACACCTGCTGGAGTTCCTGAGAAGCCTAAAGAAGTTCCCAAGGTAGGAGAACTGTGGAGGCCTTTTACTGTCAGTGTGCTCGGTGTGTTGTTTTTAGACCATTTCTAATCATGTGACTCGCATTCTTGTAGTTCACACACACTTTTAAAGTCTCCAGTGTTTGCTTGCGTACTTCCCAACACCACATTAGCATTCTGCACCTTTTTATTACGGTCTCTTTCTCACTGCATTCTCCTGGTCTTCCTTGGCCTCATGCTCTAACAATGCATTTGTTTTGTGCATAAAGTTACATATATTTGTTCTTACCTTCAATGTAATGTTGATTCATTTGGATTATTTTAAATGAGTACACACCCAAAAAAACCCATGGTTTTTATATGGGCAATTTTAGGGAATATGTATATGCCAAATACAGGCTCTGTTTTATGCATGATTTATCCCACATCAATCTATAATGCATACAATGTTTGTAAACAATTATTATATTGCTGCATGTTTATTTGCTTTCAAATAATATATATTTAACAAAAAACAAATTCCATTATAAGGCCACTAGGAGTCTGTCAGTTGTTTTTATTATTTTAAATTAACTGTATATTTTCTTTATTAGTAGTAGTATTATTGTTATGTTCCTGTTTAATAAAATATTTTATATATTTCTGTTTTCCTTAAATTTAGAATGAAATATGAACTTATCAGTATGGAATAAATAATCAGTATGAACTTTGAATCATTATTTCTGTTTGAAAACATTTGCATACACTTTTAGTGAACAAGGCCCATTGATTACAGTTACACTCAGTCATACTGTCACGTATGACTTGTTTGTGAGATATTTGACATCTCACTGATAATCACTCACGTCTTAACCATTACTTTTCATGTCTCTTTCTATCTGTATTTTAGTGCCAAATATTTAGCTTGTTCTAAGGGTGTTGGCTAGCAAACAGAAGCAAACACCAAGCCATCACTCATTCACTTTCTGCACATTGTTGCCCAATCAGCACATACAAGCACACTCATCTAACCTGTGCTGTATTCTACTCATTATGTAATACAAGTTTTATGTAAACACCCTTCGCCCACCATTCAGTTCTCAGAATATTATGATCACCGTCTCAGTATTTGGTACAGCTTTTCCGATTGTTTTGCCCTGATTGTTCATAGAGAGCTCAGCTTATTCAGCTGGTGGTTGTTAGCATGTAAAAGCAGTGTGTTATTAATGTCTAGCTGTTGGTATGCACAGGGTGTGTCTGTACTTTTCCTGCCCAGGGCACATGCTGTTTGTTATTCCCCCAAAATTGGGCTTGGGGCTCCCTCTTATGGTCTTTCCTAGAATTACATTATTAGTTTTTTGTGCACAATTTAGTTTGATTATTTTTATTCACATATGATTGTTTAATGTTTTCTAAAAGCCAATAAGCACATCCGAGGCGCTGGACTCCCTCGCAGCTGGGTTTGTGTCTTCAGCTCCACCTGCTCCTAAGAAGACAGATGTTGTGAGTATCTTGACAACAGTTTGCTATGTATTTGCTTAATTTAGGGGTTTTCAAACTTTTTCATGCACAGCCCCCATTTATAATGATCCCTTTGCAATAGAATTTTATTTAAATGTGTTTTTGTTTCATGTATAAAGACCCACTTATTCTTATAAAAATGTATATGGAAAATATTGGCCATTTAAAACAATTTTTTTAAAATAATTATTACTATTTATTAATTAAGTTGAAAAATTTAAAATAAGAAATATTTTCTGCATACCCCTAGCACCCTTTTGCGGCCTACTTTAAAAATCCCTGGCTTAAGACATATTAGACTGTGCAGTTGTATATGCATAGTCATGACTTTTTTTCACTGTTTTTCAGAAAACTGAAACCGTAGGAGCAGTCGATGTTCGTTCTGCAGGCATCTCCAACTTTGCTCCCCCTCCACCCTCTCAGGTAACAGCCATTTAAAACGCTGCGACATTATTTAACCCTTTCCAAAAACTAAACATGTCTCTCTCATCTTAAGCAGAAACAACCGACAACATCTCAGCCGCTACTGTAACCAAATCCCCTGCTCCACCTGCTGACAAGAAAGCCAGGATCGAGACCCCTGCACAACCCGCTAAACCAAAGACCGATGAGGTCAGTTAAAAATTCTTTTCAACTTGATACTTTAATGAAATTATATTCATTATATATTTTAAGGATTTAATGTTTAAAATCAGTCAACATTTTTTGATTTTTTTTTAATTACAAACTAATTGTAATAGTGTTCATTTTCTCTTTCAGAAGGACATGTCACTGGATGCTCTCAGCGCTTTGGGCGACACACTGGGCGCTCCAGAACCACCCAAAAAATTACCTGAACTCAAACCTGGGCAGATAGTTGATGTAATACTTATGTTTATTCTTTTAGAATCCATTATTTTATTTATTTATTTATTGTTAAGGAGCATGTAAAAAATTGGTGCAAGTAGTGCATCGCTGAAGTACTATTACTAGTTTTTATGTTTTTAAATAGTTTTACATGTTTTTGAGCAGGAGAGAAACAGTATAGCGAGGGTGTCGGTTGGGGAGAGAGAAGACACACTCCCACCAGGTTACAGATTCTCAGAGGAAGAGCTCATGGAAATAGCAGCTCCTAAGAAAGAGGTCCGACATTAATTTGATATTTTTGCATATTGTATTCAATGTGTTCTATTAATGTTCACTCTTATTTAATACTTTACATTTTTGGGAAGCGTGGTAATGGTTAGATGAGTCGGGGGACGAGAACCCGCGTGCTAGGTGCGGTCTCGTACTGGCCAGGGATGTAGGTGGGGGGGAGTGAATGTACAGCGCTCTATCCCACCTTCAATACCACGACTGAGGAAGGCACCGAACTCCCAACTGCTCCCCAGGCGCCGCAGCATAAATGGCTGCCACTGCTCCGGGTGTGGTTCACTGCTGTGTGTGTGCACTTTGGATGGCATAAATGCAGAGCACTAATTTCATACTTGGCCACATGTCAAGACACTTTCATCTATTTAGAATTTTGGCTTGTGTGAGCAAAAATGAGTTGTGATAATGGTGTGTTGTGATTGGCTGCTGTCACTGGATGCTGTGTTCTGATTGGTGGATGTCTTTCTCAGCCCTCAATAAACGCAGATTTGGGGGGTTTTAGGGGGGTTTTTTTTTGGGTGCACGGACTTGCTTTCTGGAGGGTTCCAGAGCCTGCGCAGCACGGGGGGTAGGCTCCATGTTCTCCTTAAGGTACTATTTTTAATACTTTTCCTCAAATGAACAGTATCCGCACAGTCTTACTGATTTCCTGCTATACTGTAAATTCAGTAAATGTAATGTGTTTATCGGCAAAGAAGAACCCTGAAGTGGTTCCTGAAAAGCTAAAGACGGTCACAGGTCGGAACGCGGTTTCCTTTTCCCCCCCCCCCCCCTTTCCGTTTGTAGCCAAATGTTGTTCAAACCACCATTACTTCACCACACCATCGTTCCCCCACAAAGTAGTTATTTTAAAATAGCTTTCATTAACAACATAACATTAGTACACATTCAAACAGTTGTTTAATTATTCAATCAGGAAACCAAGAAACCTGCTGGGGTTCCTGAGAAAGCTAAAGATGTTCCCAAGTTAGGAAAGCTGTTTCTCTGCTGTTGTTTGTAACCATTTGTTGTCTTCCTGTTGTTAAAGGGATAGTTCACACACAAATGAAAGTCATCATTTACTCACCCATAAGTTGTTCCAAACCTGTATGAATTTGTTTCTTCTGTATGTTCCCAAGGTAGGACAGTAATAGAGGGCTTTTACTGTCTGTGTTTATTTTGAGATAATGACTGGCTGACTCTACATTATATCACTTTTGGCTACTTACCAAATTAATAACTGGACATGAAATATTGATTTGATTTGAAATTGCTTTATTACGGGATAAGAACGTGACCGTGGAGTGATACGAGAGACATTTGAGAAAATGATCAATAGTACAGTATCGTACATGATAGAAATATATTTGAAGATGGAATGCAGCAATTAACCAAGTATTCCAGAATGCTTTGTAATAATGCATTCTCCAAATGCAAATTGTGGTAATGTTTCTCCTGCACAGATTAAGATGTTTTCTGTCTTTCTAATCTTCTTTTAGCCTAAAGTGGATGAATTATCAGCACTGGATGTTCTGGCAGGTGATTTTGTGGCTCCCGCACAGTCTGTGCCTAAGGTCGGTTTATTGCTCGATTCTTATCTGTGCTATTATTGTACTTTATGTCCAGTATCTCCTGTATTTGTTTTTACTCAGAAGATGATTTTTCTATTCTGTTCTATTCCTGTAGGTTTCTTCGAGTGCTCCTAAAACTGTTCCACCAGGCCCTCCGCAAACACCACAGACAAATGAGGTATTGCAAATACTGGACAAAAATATATTCACAGAAATCACACAAATACATGACATTGGTCATATTAAGCATATCAATAGTACTTATTGTGTTTTAATATTAGAATTGATGTTCATCTTTTTGGACCCTACAGATTCTTAATTTCTCTCTTTTTTTTTTCGTGTCCTGCTCTCTCATTTGTGTAGGACGCTCTCAGCGCTCTGGGTGACACACTGGGTAAACCAGAGCCACCCAAAAAAGAACCTGAACTCAAACCCAAAGACATCGTTCATGTAATAATCCTATACTTCTTATGTTTTTAATTTACAAATGTAAATGTGGCATAGATGTCATTGGTACATTCCTTGGTGATTTTTTTTAATAACTGAATGTTTTTTGAGCAGGAGAAAGATGTGTCATCAAAAAAGGGAGTTCGTGTTGGAGAGAGAGAAGATACACTCCCACCAGATTACAGATTCTCAGAGGAAGAGCTCAAGAAATATCCTCCTCCTGAGAAAGAGGTAATAACGCTGTCATAGTCTTCAGCATAGTGTGACACTGGTTGTCTTTCAGAAAGTCTCATGGATGTGTGTGATGATTGGTCACTGTTGCTGGATTCTGTGATTTGATTGGTGGATGTTTCTTGTGTCACAGCCCTCCTTAGACACTACTGAAGCTATGGATTTTCTGTCTGGCGGTTTTACAACCCCCTCTGTGGCATCGGCTGCCAAGACCCCCATCTGTCCTGCCTCTAAGTCTCCTGCTAAGGTGAGATTCATGGATGTCCACATTAGAGACAATCATCACAAATTAAATCTGTTTAATATGTCAGTTGTGTATCCAACACAGCAATGAGAATAAATGTCTGTACACTACTGTTTAAAAACTTTAACTACCGGTTTTTTTTTTTTTTAAAGAAGTCTCTATTCCCCAAGGTGGCATTATTCATGATAATACAGCAAATACAATTACATTGTGAAATTTAATTACAATTTTAAATGTGTTCCGTTTTAATATATTTTAAACCTCTGTGTTCAATTGGTGCTGAAGAAACATTTTTATTATTATCATCAATGTTGAAAACGGTTGTGCTGCTTAATAGTTTTTTTTTTTTTGGAAACTCTGATACTTTTTTTTTACAGGATTCTTGATGAGTAGAAAGTTCAAAAGAACAGTATTTATTTGAAATATAAATAGTTTGTGACATTATAAATGCTTATGACCTTGTGGTCAAGTAATGCATCGTGCTGATTATTGGAGTTATCACTGAATTTTCTTTTTAAAAAACATTCTTACTGACCCCAAACTTTTGTATCGTAGTATATGTTTAATCTCAATATCATCTCCATGTTTATTTAAACCTCTCTCGTCTCTTTTCTCACTCTGCTCCTTAGCCTTCAGATTCTGCTTCCGATTTTGCTTTAGATGCTCTTGCAGGTGATTTTGTCGCTCCTTCTTCTGCATCTAAAGTTCAGTCTGCCGTCTCTGGCCCCCCACACGCTGGCAGACAGGTAAATGTCTAATTTATCCATGTTTATACATATTATACATTTTCACACTTTCCTTCTATACTGACTTTCTCTTCTACTGTTTGTTTAAGTTGTCAGAAGGTACCTCATCAGCTATGGATGCCCTCTCAGACACTTTAGCAGACATTAAAGGAGCCCCTGAGCCTGCCCCTGTCCCACCTAAAGATGTCGTTAAGGTACCACCCCTTTTAATGACCATTAGTAACCATGTTTTAACCATTTATCGAAATTTAAGCTGAAATTAAAAACACCTTAAAATGTGAGAATAACCACCAAACCTTGTGCTTCCTGCTATTGTGTGGCGCCTGCCACTCTGCATATCCTTCCAAAGCATACCAATATTAGGAAAAACTGTCTGAAGTTCATTTTAAGCAAGTGTCCTAATCATTTGTTTGGCAAAGATGCTAATTTCGAATATTTACATATGTTTACATACCCTGCTTATAGGCACAGCAGCAAAATCAGTTTAACTCTACCTAAAGGGAAGGTGAAAATAGTCATGTAAACTAAACTATGACAATACTGGATCCTGATGTTCTCACCATCTTTCCTCCCACCACAGGAAAAGAATATAGTGGAGGAAAGAGTGAGTAAACCAGGTGAGAGAGACGACACCCTTCCACCTGATCATCGGTTCACAGAGGAAGACGGCAAGGTGACTTTTCCTTCTCCTTCATGTTTCCGTACCAGTGGATTTCATTTAGAAATACTTACAACTAAAATGTGACAAATTTTCCACTTATTCTTCGGTCTTCACCACAGGTGTTTGTAGCAGCAAAGCAGAAAGACGTCAAACCAAAGCAGGTAGTTTTTTAATGCAGATTTATATGTACCATTTTACAATTTATTAAAGGGTTAGTTCACCCAAAAATGACAATTCTGTCATTAATTACTCACCCTTGTGTTGTTCCAAACCCGTAAGACCTTCGTTCATCTTCGGAACACAATTTAAGATATTTTTGATGAAATCTGAGGGCTCTCTGACCCTCCCATAGACAGCAAGGTAACTAACAGTAGAGACGAAAATGTGGTATAAAGTCGTTATTTTTGTTTTCTTTGCGCAAAAAAGTATTCTCGTAGCTTCGTAACTTTACAGTTGAACCACTGATGTCACACGGACTACTTTGTCGATCATCTTGGTACTTTTCTGGACCTTGAACGTGGTAGTTACTGTCTATGGGAGGGTCAGAGAGCCCTCAGATTTCATCAAAAATATCTTAAATCGTGTTCCGAAGATGAACGAAGGTCTTACGGGTTTCGAACAACACAAGGGTGAGTAATTAATAACAGAATTTGCATTTTTGGGTGAACTAACCCTTTAAAACGTCTAATAAAACCAAAACCTGACATTTCTGTCATTTGATCATTAAGAATCATGTAGATATTTGATGTCTGTCTGTTCATCTCTCAGGACGTCCAATCGATGACACAACGGCCCTTGACATGCTGTCTAGTGATTTTTGTGCAGTACCGCCCGTGAAGCCCTCAGCACCTGACGCCCAACGCTTCACCCCTGAACACACCGAAACATTTAAGGTACCACAAACAAACCTGCGAAAGTAACATCCCTCTAAATTCTTCACACAAATTCTGTGTTTAATTTTTTTTATCTGTCTGTGTTTCCAGGCATCAGGTCCAGTTTTCGACGAGCTGGCGGATAAAGTGATTCCCAACCTGACTGACCCCAAAGCTAAAGACAGCAAACCAAAGGTAAAAACCACATTTGACTTTCACATATTATTATTTTGAAGTCAAATATTTGAATAAAAAGGCAAGGGAGATAATAAAAAGTAGGATAAATCTGTGCATGCTGATTCTGAAAGAGCACCAGGTTTTTCCCCCAGACCCTTCATACTGGTTCAAACCGGTTTATATCAGGGGTCTCTATGTGATTACAGGGAAAGGGTGCAAAACCAAAGTCTAAACCAAAGGTAGGTTGTATTTGGAAATTAAATGCATGAATTTGTTTCTTATACTGTAGCTTTGACTCATGAACAGCAGCATGGAGAAACACAAGCTCAAACGAAAAATCCCAATCAGTGAGACTTTCATCGGCTGAATCACAAGCACACAAGCACATGGCTGTTTATATTCATATTCCCTTAAAACCTGGTGGACAGCTTGCATTGTTTAAGTACTGTGGCTGGTCTATTATTCAAAGGCTTTGCATTTACAGCATACAGAATTGATTATTACTCCTATTGTCCACATGGTGGTGCACTGCCACAAAGCAACTTTCCTATTTCTCAACCACGTGCTTGCATGAAAGGATTTTATACTTGGTTTGCATACTTCAAATTCTGGTTTTGTGTTCCAGAAACAGTCAGTACAAGATTCATCAGCCACAGAGAAGCTGCCCGGTAAACTGAGCTCAGATGTGGTGCCATCGTCTTCCACAAAGAGCAGAAACCTATAGATCGTACGTCAGTATATTTACAAACCTCTTTGAAGTTTAATTTCTATTTTTATTATACTACAATTCAAAGGTCTGGGTTCAGTATGATTGTTTTTTTAAAGAAATTAATACTTTTATTTAGCGAGGATGCAGTAAATTGATCAGAAAATTATTTATAATGTTAAGATTTGTATTTCAAATAAATGCTGTTCTTGATTCGGAGTTCTGAATAAATAGTAGTATCACGGTTTCCAAAAATATTAAGCGGCACAACTGTTTTCAACATTGATAATAAAGCTAAATGTTTTTTGAGCAGCAAATCAGCACATTAGAATGATTTCTGAAGGATCATGTGACACTGAAGACTGGAGTAATGATGCTGAAACCTCAGCTTTACATCACAGGAATAAATTTTATTTTAAAATATAGTAAAATAGAAAACAGGTATTTAAATTGTAGTAATATTTGAATATTACTGTATAACTGACTTGGAAAAGCCTTAAAAACATTTTAAGAAATCTTACTGACTCCTAACTTTTAAACTGTAATGTATATATTTTATATTTATTCTATTATGTTGAAGTTTTTATTTTGGGCATTTTTATTTTTATTTTTCAGATTTATGGTGTGTCTCCTCATCCCTAACACAAGAAGCCATTAAAGGGAGCTGCTCGGACAAGAAATATATTTTATGGTGGACATGGAATGAAACTAAAAAATCTCCTTGTGAATGATAGAACATGTATATATGGATAGGATGTTAACATCAAGCACATGTATTGTTCTATTTTCAGTCATCTGTTTTTGGTGTGGCGTTGTGATATAATTTTTCCCACAGTAAAAAAAAATATTATGCCATATACAATTTTTTTTTCTTTTTTATCTTTACTGGGGGTCTCTCTACAGTCTTCCTGTTCACAGAGATGACAGTCTGTTGCTGTTTGAGGATCTATTGAGACACTAGTGTACAGAGATGCTGTAGGTTATGAGTTCATCGTTTACAGTACAGGAATTGCAGTAGATGACCGTGATTTTGAATGCTGTTGAATGTCTGTATAATGATACAAGTCACAAAAGGTTTGTATGGGAGGTGTTTTTCATTGTAGTTTGTTTCCTGAAGTGCACTTACAAGGATGCTCTCAAAAATAACTGTAAAATAATACTGCAAACACTAAATGCCCCATGTGCCTGTTTTATCCCAAAACCCTTGGGAAATCATTTGGACAACTTCATGTTGCACTGTTAAAGTGTTTTCCACTTGATTTTAGAGGCTGAAATGATCATTTTTTTAGCTTAAAGCAGCACTATGTAACTTTTTTCTGTGTTCAAAATTTGCTAAATGTATATAATGAGCGAGTACATCATGAATTCATCTTCCAAACCGCGTTTTTGTCTTATTCCGAATCACTACGGTACACTTATAATAAGTACTTATATTTGGACTATTGTAGCCTGGTCGGGTCGTCACCGCTGCAGAGTAACACATACCTGCGTGAATTGCCAAAGACATAAACTTAGAGGAGAAGTAGCTCCGGTTGGAATGTTCTTCTGCAGGATGTGTGCAGTTCTGTTTATTAACCGCTAGAACACCAAAAGTTACATAGTGCTGCTTTAAGCTCAAGGTTTTAAATGTATTTTCAGAACCACTAGTTAGTTGACAGGTGTTACATTAGATGTGGTGGGCAAAGTCAGAATCTTTCACTTTCACTTTAACTCACTTGTGTTGGTTTAAGGGCAACCGCAACGTTGCCGTTTTGCTTAACATCAGGGCTCACTCTTTGATTCTTTAAAATGTTCAAATAGCTTTCATAGCTGATGATAGAAACCGAAATATGACCTTTAAACCCTACAGTGTCTTTCATATATTTTGCTCATGAAATGTTGAACAGATCCAGATGGGTTTCCCTAGAGTGTTCTAAGACGTTGTGTACTAGTCATTGTGACAGGATGGTATTTTCAAGAGGGGATTTTTACTCTTAAAAAAAAAAATAAAACAACTTGTTTTGTCAGTTTGGATTGTTCTGTTCTTAAACTCTTCCATATAAAGATGCAATGATGATAGGGGCTCGGGTATATTATTTTTGGATGTGTGTTTACAGAGAATGATCATAAAATACTTAGTGTCAATTCAGACCATTCAAACTGATTAGTCCATCCATCTTTATGTAGGCTACTGTGAGATCAAATCAGCAAAATTAAAATATTTGTTGAAGTACTCTTAACTGTTTTGGTTACAAAGAAAATGCAAAACAGAAGTGACCTAAAGTTAGAGAAATCCTGATGTTTTGAATATTCATTTTGAAAGATTACATTTGAAAGCTCTGTAGAAGGAAGAGTCATGAAAGGGAAGCTGATTTTAATGTTACATATTGGAATTGGATGAAATCTTTAACCATTACTGGATTTTCCTGTGTGTTACTGGATCTATAATGGGGTGTCGAGCCGTTTAGAATGGTCAGCAGGTGTGGTATGAGGTCTGAAAATTAAAAAAATGAGATTGTTGAACAGAAACTGAACCGTTCCTCAAAGATTTGCATTGTCCAACAAAAACAAAAATCTTCAAAGGTGTGCTGCATGTTAAATTTGACCAAAGCACAAGACTACTTACTGTATTATGCAAGTGTGGGGACATCGACTTGTTCTCAAGTCTGGAACAAAAAAATGAAAAAAGGGAGATTTATTAAATTTGTTCAATAAACAAATTCAGTTCAAAACTGACAGTCATGCATTTTTTTAAATAAAAAAAACGAATTCTTTAACAACTGCAATGTTTGAAAACAAGTGTGTTAGAATTTTTTCTGATGGTTTATATGAATGTAAATGTATTTATGATATATGCAAATATGTGTGGTGCTCGGTCAAAGACTAGACCCCTTCATCATTATATATTATATTTGATTATATTAGTATTATAGGATTATCACTCAAAGTAAGAGTTTCAATTATAACTTTATTAAACTAGTTTTAACTCTTCTAATATTTGTATTTAGTAATATTGAAAACTATAGCTGTCATCTGCATGCACACTTGCACAGCACAGCTATTGTTTCTCACCATTGCAAATAATTTATGATTCCTGTGACAATAATTGTGGATTTGTTTTAATTGTGTTCAGGTTGTAAAATTCTGCCCACAGTTGCTTGCTTACCTTTTCTAAAACTTACACGGCCTATAAACTATTAGAAAATAATACACAATTGCACTTTGCATTCTTTAAAGGTGGATGTGACTTACAGCTGCAGTACAAAATTGTGATGATCCACAGAATGAGGAGAAGAACAAAACCACAGGCCAGAGATGACAATATCCAAGTCTCACAGTTGATGCTGGGCTTCGGGTCTGAGAAGATATACACATCCTAATCATTACAGCACTGTTTGATTATATACTAACACACACACACGGTTTTATATATGCTATGCATATAAATATATAGGCACATTTACACTGTGATTTTGTTGTAATCACCGGTTGTAGTTTTCGGTGGTGCTGGATCCATTTTTGGAGGTGGTGTTGCTGGATCTGCAACAAAGATATAAGCAAAAGGATTATGAATACAACTATGATGCCGTATATTCTTGTTTTGGTTTTGTTTTTTACATTTTCAGTGAAAATATCTAAACAGCATTAATCATTTAATCAAACATTTTAATACATTTAGAATTGTTTTCAGAGAATATATCATAAGCTTTAAACTTTGTACTCCATGAGCATTATTTTAAACATAAACCTTACTGTTTTTCTTTTTGTTTTTGTGAAATCTATACTCACAACAAGACCAATCAATTTGCCATTAAGGTAACAAAAATGAATTTAATTCAAGACACATTCACATTAAACAATTAATGAAAAACAAATTTTTATTGCATGTAATTTTGCTTCTGAATTAAATTTCTTGTTTTATGTATGTTTATATACATATATGAAAATACTGATTAAGACCACTTTTGAAGTGCTCATATTCTACATGACTGGCCATATGATCACTAATAATTCAATCCATAATAATGTTAAGAAAGCATTTTCTCACCTGGTTCTCCTTTAATTTCCATTGGCTCTCCAAAGAAGAGTTTATTGCTGTTCATGGCTGCGCAGGTATACACACCACTGTCTGTTTGTTTCTTGAAATCCTTAATAGCCAAACTAACTTTACCACTTGGAGCATTTTTGTTCAAGCTGTATTTTTCCTGATCAACATTATCCTTTACATCCATGCCTTTAAAAGTGAGCAAATGCTTTGCACCACTTTTGTTTATTTTAAACCAGAATGTAATGACGCTGTGCTGTTTGGGGTCACAATCGATTATTACCTCCTGTCCTTCTCGGTAGAAGGTATGTGAAAAGCACCCTAGAGACAAAAAAAAGAAGTTTTAAAAGTAGAAAAACAAGACTTTAATCCATGTGTGAACCAATTCCATCTGGAACAGATTTAAATTAAAACCAAAAATGATTTTATTCATAAGGTTGTATTTAAAGTCATTTGAATAACTAAATTCTTCCACACTCAGTGATGCAAAAATAGAATTAACTTGTTTTACTATTGAATTAACTGAAACTTAGCTTTTAATACATTTACGCAGGCAAATGTAAATATAGGTCATCATTTCTGTATGGTATCATAAGTTCCATGCCATTTCTATGTTAAAAAATAGCTCAAAGTTGAACTTAAAAAAGTATTATTTTACAGAAATAAGTCTACAATAAAATGACTGTATATAAAATAATGTGCAAATATTCACTTCCAGGTGAAATATGAATCATTATTTTTGTTCTATTAAAATGATCGCAAGCGATCTGTCAATCTCATACTTTCATACCTAAAACATTTCTTATAATATAAATGATAGTGCATAATATTATATAATATGTAGTATATAATATTATATACAGTACAAGAGAATGTACTACTTACCATCAAAGATGGACAAAATCACACAAAATCCAATGCATATTTGATACATTTCTTTCAATTCTCAGCGCAGACATTCAGTTCTTCTACAATACCAGGAACAAAACAACTAAAAGGATGAAAAAATCTCCCCGTCTGCCCCTCCCAAACCCTCACTTTCATTTTCATGGTTTTCAACTACTTACAAATTGTACTGAAGAAATTAAATGTCAAAATGTACTATTTGTTTGGTTGCTATTACAATGCATAAACTATTTTACAAATATAAAATATCGAAAATATATAACATTTAAAGAAAGTGAATGGACCACAAAGACGTGTACTAGTCATTGTGACAGGATGGTATTTTCAAGAAGGGATTTTTACTCAAAAAATAAAACAACTTGTTTTGTCAGTTTGGATTGTTCTGTTCTTAAACTCTTCCAAATAAAGATGCAATGATGATAGGGGCTCGGGTATATTATTTTTGGATGTGTGTTTGCAGAGAATGATCATAAAATACTTGAAATGTCAATTCAGACCATTCAAACTGATTAGTCCATCCATCTTTATGTAGGCTACTGTGAGATCAAATCAGCAAAATTAAAATATTTGTTGTAGTACTCTTAACTGTTTTGGTTACAAAGAAAATGCAAAACAGAAGTGACCTAAAGTTAGAGAAATCCTGATGTTTTGAACATTCATTTTGAAAGATTACATTTGAAAGCTCTGTAGAAGGAAGAGTCATGAAAGGGAAGCTGATTTTAATGTTACGTATTGGAATTGGATGAAATCTTTAACCATTACTGGATTTTCCTGTGTGTTACTGGATCTATAATGGGGTGTCGAGCCGTTTAGAATGGTCAGCAGGTGTGGTATGAGGTCTGAAAATAAAAAAAATGAGATTGTTGAACAGAAACTGAACCGTTCCTCAAAGATTTGCATTGTCCAACAAAAACAAAAATCTTCAAAGGTGTGCTGCATGTTAAATTTGACCAAAGCACAAGACTACTTACTGTATTATGCAAGTGTGGGGACATCGACTTGTTCTCAAGTCTGGAACAAAAAAATGAAAAAAGGGAGATTTATTAAATTTGTTCAATAAACAAATTCAGTTCAAAACTGACAGTCATGCATTTTTTTAAATAAAAAAAACGAATTCTTTAACAACTGCAATGTTTGAAAACAAGTGTGTTAGAATTTTTTCTGATGGTTTATATGAATGTAAATGTATTTATGATATATGCAAATATGTGTGGTGCTCGGTCAAAGACTAGACCCCTTCATCATTATATATTATATTTGATTATATTAGTATTATAGGATTATCACTCAAAGTAAGAGTTTCAATTATAACTTTATTAAACTAGTTTTAACTCTTCTACTTCTTGTCTTCGACATCTTGCCACATATAGCTGTCATTCCTGCCCCTTGCCCCGCCCCCTCTCTGTTTTCCCTTGCCCCTCCTTTCTGCTTCTGTGCCCCTCCTTGTGGCTGTTTAATTGTGTCCGGTTGGTCCCCTATCTGAGCCCACAGTTGCTTGCTTACCTTTTCTAAAACTTACACGGCCTATAAACTCGTAGGCCCCTCCGCCACCTTGCACTTGCCTTCTTCCCGGTGGTGTGCCTTCCCCGCCCCTGCGTCCCACACATTTGATGCTCCCGCATGAGGCGACGCCCCACACCACAGGCCCGCGATGCCCCTCATCCAGTCTCACAGTTGATGCTGGCTTCGGGTCTGGACGACTATACACACTCATAACTTACAGCCCTGTTTGATTCTCTACTACAACCCACAGGTTATCTAGCTAGCTATACTTCTCTGGCCCCTTCCCCCGGTGATTTGTGTACTCCGGGTTGTCGTTTTCGTGGTGCTGGCTCCTTTTGGAGTGGTGTTGTGGGCTCTGCCCCCCCCGCCTCAACCGGGCCCCAGGATTATGCCTCCCACCTCTGCTTCCGTAGCTTCTGTTGTGGTTTGTTTTCCCTTTTCCGGCCCATCTCACCGCATTCCTCCTTTCCTCCCCCTTTCCTCCATTTCGCTTGTTTTCCGAGCTCTCTCCTCCGCTTTCCACTTTGTCCTCCCTGCGCCTTCTTTCCCCTCCCCTTCTGTTTTTCTTTTGTTGGTGCCATCTCTCCCCCCCCAAGCCCACTCCCCTTTGCCTTCCGGTCACCCCCCCGCCTTTCCTTCCGACCCACTTCCCTTCACCCCTTCCTGCCCCCCCCCCTTTTTCTTGCCTGTCCTTTGCTTCTGCTCCCTTGTTTGTGCGTTTCTCTCCTCTCTGCCATCTGCTTCGCCCCCTTTTGCCGTGTCCTCTTCTCTGGCTGGCCCGCTGCTCCCTCATAGTTCCCTCCCTCCTCATGTTCCGCCCGCCTTTTGCCCTGGTTCTCCTTCCTTCCTTGGCCTGCAAAAACCCGCAGGCGCGACTTGCTGTCATGGTGCGCCGGTATCCCCCCCCTGTTGTTGTTGCCTGGCCTCCTTCCTGCCCCTCCTTCCCCCTGGGCGCCATTTTTGTTCCCGCTGTCTTTCCTTTTTTTTTTTTTTTTTTTCTTGAACACAACATCCCCTAGCTTTTTTTTTTTATTTTTTTTTTTTTTTCTGCGCCCCATCTTTCCTCCCCTGCCTTCCCGGCAGCCAGCACCACTGTTTGACCCACACTGTTGTGTCGAGTTTTCCCACAGCCTGTCCTGGCGCTGTGCCTGGTTTGGGTCCCCTCGCTTCTTCCTCTTTTTCGGTCGAGGTCTGTGACCAGCCCCTCGCGCCCCCCCCGCCGTTTCGCACCCGTTCCGACCCCGCCTTTCCTCCCTGTGTGCAACCCTTCACCCTCGGGACCGCTGTCCCTTCCCAAACCCCCCCCACACTGCTTTTCTTCACTCGGTTGACAAAGATCAAGTCATTTGAATAATAAATTCTTCCCCCACTCAGTGCTGCCCAAAAAAGAATAAACTTGTTTTAAATTGAATTAACTGAACCTTACGCCTTTTAACATTCCGCAGGAAATGTCCCATATCGGTCTTTCATGTCGGCTTAGGGTTCATACAGTTCATGCCATTCTATGTTAAAACGAGCTCAAAGTTGAACTTAAAAAGTATATTTACAGACACCCAGAAGTCTACAAATAAAATGCCTGTATATAACATACTGGCCAAATCTTCACTTCCAGGGTGACCTTCTATGAATCCTTATTTTGTTTTTAAATGTCGCAAGCGATCTGTCAATTATCCCTTGTCCCTACCTAAAAATTTCTTCTAATCGAAAGGTAGTGCATAATTATTATCTATATGTTTATATAATATTATTACGTACAGAGAATGTCTACTAACTCAACGCTGGACCACAATCCACCCCCTCCTGATATTGCTCCCTTTCTTTACACACTCTCTCCGCGCCGCATCGTTCTTTCCAAATACCGGAACACAACCCTCAAGATGACCCCATCTCACCGTATCGCCCCACTCCCCCCTTCACGTTCCTGAGTTATTTAAAAACCACTACGGAGTAATACACAACATGTCTGCCGCCCGTCCCTGTCCCACCTGTACAACGAATGAGTTGTGACATGAGGAAAAAGCCAACAAGACCAGACAATAGCAAAGCAGAACATTGCCCAGAAAGAAGAAAAAAAACAACATCTACTTCGACCCTATCTCCATTTCAAAGAAAGTGGCCTGGCCCCCCCAGCGTGTCGAGTCCTTGGCAGGCTGGTCTTTTCCAGCCGGCTTTTTCCCGCTCCCAACCTACACCACCCTTGTTTTGTCGTTTGTCTTGTTTGTTCTTCCCCCCACCTCTTCCCTACAGCGGCCATGTGCTGGGGTGGGTATATTATTTTTGGCTGTGTGTGTGCCCCGCCCAAGCAGTCCCCACTACCCTCTGACATTGTCCTCAGCCCCCCCATTCACAACCCTGACTTAGTCCACACCATCTGTACCCCTGTCGGCTCCCTGTTGCGCTCCCCATACAGCCCACCTTCACCTACTTTGGGTAGTCCTCTCTGTTTTGGTCCCCGACCTGCCCCACCCGCGTGCCCTCACGTTCGCGAAATCCCTGCCTGTTTCTGACCATTCCTTTTTCCCGCTTCATTTGCCGCTCTGTAGCCGGGACGCGTCCTGACGGGCCGACTGATTTTCCTGACTAGACGTCTTGGAATTGGCTGACTCTTTACCCCTCTTCTGGATTTCCTGGGACACAGGAACAGGGCTCACATACACAACATGGTGGAGATTGAGCCGAGACGAATGGTACCACCCGGTGTCCGGCTGCGGTTGCCAATCCAACACTGCGCATTGTTGAACCGAACCTGACCGTTCCTCAAAGATTTGCTGTCCCCAAACACAACTCTTCCCAGGGTGCTGCCTGTCACTTTTGCCACCACGCACACCCGGCCTCCTTCCTGTCTTCTCCCCGGTGGGGACCTCGCCTTCTCCAGTCTGGCCCCCCACCGGACTGCCCCCCGAGCTGTTCCTGTTCCCTCCCCCCAGTCAGTTTCCCCCGGCCCGTCTGCTTTTTTTCTTTCACCCCCACCAAGCCTTCTTTCCACACACTGCCATGTTTGACCCCCCGTGTGCACTCGCCTTTTTTCTGCTGGTTGATCGCATGTCCACTGTATTTATCTCTCTGGCCCCTATGTGTGGTGTTGGCCCCGGCCTGCCCCCTTCTCATCCCTCTTTCTCTTTCGCATTCTACTTTCGTCTTCCGGATCTCCCTCCCCCGCACGAGTTTCCATATCCCGATCTCCCCTCGTTGTCTACCTACTTTCCTATGTGCTTATTAGTCTCTTAGACCCATCGCTGTCATCTGCCTGCACACTTGCCCCGCCCGTAGTGCTTTCTCCCCCAGCGGCCACTCAAATTCTGATTTGTTGCCATCACTTGTGGACCCCGAGTGGTTATCTTCCTATCGAAGGAGCCAGGTGTCCCATTTGCCCCCCGTTGTGCTTCCCTGAGTCTCACCTCAATACACCCTCCACAACGGACAAGAGAATCCCTCCATACGCCCCCCCCCCATAATACCCCACCTTGCACTTTGCATTCTTTAAAGGTGGATGTGACTTACAGCTGCAGTACAAAATTGTGATGATCCACAGAATGAGGAGAAGAACAAAACCACAGGCCAGAGATGACAATATCCAAGTCTCACAGTTGATGCTGGGCTTCGGGTCTGAGAAGATATACACATCCTAATCATTACAGCACTGTTTGATTATATACTAACACACACACACGGTTTTATATATGCTATGCATATAAATATATAGGCACATTTACACTGTGATTTTGTTGTAATCACCGGTTGTAGTTTTCGCGAGGCAGTGTGATCTTTTGGCGGTGGTGCCACGATGGCCTCTGCCACCACCAAGATCTACGCCAAAGGATTATGAATACCACTACTGATGCCGTATCTTTTGTTTTGGTTTTGTTTTTTCCATTTTCCGTGACATCTTCACCGCCTTCCATCTTCCTCCCAAATTCCTCCCTCGCAAGCGTTTTCGCGCATCTATACCTAAGCACTTTAAACTTGTCCTCAGACAGACAATTCTTTTTAAACTCAAACCTTCCTGTTTTCTTTTTGTTTTTGTGCAATCTCCCCTACTCACAACCCGCCCAATCAATTTGCCTTCCGTCCCCACCCCTGGCCTTCCTTCCAAAAGCACACACACAACATTCCCTCAACCTTGCACTGCCCCCAACCAACCTTTATACGTGCATGTAATTTTGCTTCTGAATTAAATTTCTTGTTTTATGTATGTTTATATACATATATGAAAATACTGATTAAGACCACTTTTGAAGTGCTCATATTCTACATGACTGGCCATATGATCACTAATAATTCAATCCATAATAATGTTAAGAAAGCATTTTCTCACCTGGTTCTCCTTTAATTTCAATTGGCTCTCCAAAGAAGAGTTTATTGCTGTTCATGGCTGCGCAGGTATACACACCACTGTCTGTTTGTTTCTTGAAATCCTTAATAGCCAAACTAACTTTACCACTTGGAGCATTTTTGTTCAAGCTGTATTTTTCCTGATCAACATTATCCTTTACATCCATGCCTTTAAAAGTGAGCAAATGCTTTGCACCACTTTTGTTTATTTTAAACCAGAATGTAATGACGCTGTGCTGTTTGGGGTCACAATCGATTATTACCTCCTGTCCTTCTCGGTAGACGGTACCTGCGAGACCCCGCCTCGAGGCCCACACAGCAGTTTCCAAGTCGCCCCCCACGCCTTTCATCCATGTGATGAACCCATTCCCTCTGGAACCGCTTGCAAGTAAAAACCTAAAAATGATTTTATCATAGGTTGTATTAAGTCTTGAAGAACCTAAACTTCGTCCACACTCCGTGATGCAAAAATAGCAATTAACTTGTTTTATACTACCTGCCTCATGCCTAAGACAAAGCCCACAGCAACAGTTTCCGCCCGGACCCCAGCCAACACCCCTCGAGATCCTCTTTCTGTATGTATCATAAGCTCCATGCCATTGCCTGTTAAAAACCTAGCGCACCCAAACCCAACACGTCGGGAATTAACAAGTATTTTACAGAAATAAGTCTACAATAAAATGACTGTATATAAAATAATGTGCAAATATTCACTTCCAGGTGAAATATGAATCATTATTTTTGTTCTATTAAAATGATCGCAAGCGATCTGTCAATCTCATACTTTCATACCTAAAACATTTCTTATAATATAAATGATAGTGCATAATATTATATAATATGTAGTATATAATATTATATACAGTACAAGAGAATGTACTACTTACCATCAAAGATGGACAAAATCACACAAAATCCAATGCATATTTGATACATTTCTTTCAATTCTCAGCGCAGACATTCAGTTCTTCTACAATACCAGGAACAAAACAACTAAAAGGATGAAAAAATCTCCCCGTCTGCCCCTCCCAAACCCTCACTTTCATTTTCATGGTTTTCAACTACTTACAAATTGTACTGAAGAAATTAAATGTCAAAATGTACTATTTGTTTGGTTGCTATTACAATGCATAAACTATTTTACAAATATAAAATATCGAAAATATATAACATTTAAAGAAAGTGAATGGACCACAAAGACGTGTACTAGTCATTGTGACAGGATGGTATTTTCAAGAAGGGATTTTTACTCAAAAAATAAAACAACTTGTTTTGTCAGTTTGGATTGTTCTGTTCTTAAACTCTTCCAAATAAAGATGCAATGATGATAGGGGCTCGGGTATATTATTTTTGGATGTGTGTTTGCAGAGAATGATCATAAAATACTTGAAATGTCAATTCAGACCATTCAAACTGATTAGTCCATCCATCTTTATGTAGGCTACTGTGAGATCAAATCAGCAAAATTAAAATATTTGTTGTAGTACTCTTAACTGTTTTGGTTACAAAGAAAATGCAAAACAGAAGTGACCTAAAGTTAGAGAAATCCTGATGTTTTGAACATTCATTTTGAAAGATTACATTTGAAAGCTCTGTAGAAGGAAGAGTCATGAAAGGGAAGCTGATTTTAATGTTACGTATTGGAATTGGATGAAATCTTTAACCATTACTGGATTTTCCTGTGTGTTACTGGATCTATAATGGGGTGTCGAGCCGTTTAGAATGGTCAGCAGGTGTGGTATGAGGTCTGAAAATAAAAAAAATGAGATTGTTGAACAGAAACTGAACCGTTCCTCAAAGATTTGCATTGTCCAACAAAAACAAAAATCTTCAAAGGTGTGCTGCATGTTAAATTTGACCAAAGCACAAGACTACTTACTGTATTATGCAAGTGTGGGGACATCGACTTGTTCTCAAGTCTGGAACAAAAAAAGAATGAAAAAAAGAGATTTGTTAAATTTGTTCAATAAACAAATTCAGTTCAAAACTGACAGTCATGCATTTTTTTTATTTAAAAAACGAATTCTTTAACAACTGCAATGTTTGAAAACAAGTGTGTTAGAATTTTTTCTGATGGTTTATATGAATGTAAATGTATTTATAATATATGGAAATATGTGTGGTGCTCGGTCAAAGACTAGACCCCTTCATCATTATATATTATATTTGATTATATTAGTATTATAGGATTATCACTCAAAGAAAGAGTTTCAATTATAACGTTATTAAAATAGTTTTAACTCTTCTAATATTTGTATTTAGTAATATTGAAAACTATAGCTGTCATCTGCATGCACACTTGCACAGCACAGCTATTGTTTCTCACCATTGCAAATAATTTATGATTCCTGTGACAATAATTGTGGATTTGTTTTAATTCTTTGTGTTCAGGTTGCTTGCTTACATTGCTTACATTTTCTAAAACTTATATGGCCTATAACCAATTAGAACAAAATACACCATTGCACTTTGCATTCTTTAAAGGTAGATGTGACTTACAGCTGCAGTACAAAATTGTGATGATCCACAGAATGAGGAGAAGAACAAAACCACAGGCCAGAGATGACAATATCCAAGTCAAGTGTTATTATTGTTACTACATACCTTGTTTTTTGCATGTACACTGTGTTTTTTCTGTAGTCACAATGTCAGGCTTTAGATCTGTTGGAGCAATTTTTGTAAGTTGTGTTGTTGGATCTGAAACAGAGATATTAGCAAAAGCATTAGGGACACAGATATCATCAATTGATATATTGTAGTTTTGTTCGCGTTTCACTGAAAATATCTGAAAAACCTCAAAAAGGTCAATTTGATAATTAAACTTGTGTAAGATTCTAAAATTATTTTCAGATGATCTGAATGTATTTATTTATTTGACCCATTAGTAATTCATGCGTGCCCTAATGGTGACCGTGATTTCACCAAGTACAACATCCTTGTTGATCCTGGAACAACATTCCAATTAACCAATCAGAAATAAGGGATAACTTTTCAGGAAATATCTGTTTTAGCTTACGATCAGGGTTAGGTGCTTCTACACCATTGTAAATCAGCTATCATTTCCCACTGATTTTAGGAATAAATTATGGGTAGGGTTAGGTCTAGGGGTAGGGATTGGGTTAAGTCTATATTTTTGGACAGTAATGTTGATCCAGGAACATGTCTTACTTGGCAAAATCACGGCAACCGTGAACCAATACCATCTAAAACTTATTAAAGAGTATCAGAAGAAGAAGAGAAAAAAAAGCTACATTTGAGTCATTAATTTTTAATCTAAACGATCTGTCAAACCTTTACATATTCGTATCTTAAATATTCCTAGAATGTAAATGCCGTACAATACCATAAACAAGCACATGTTACTCACCATAGACAGAGTACAAATATCCCTTACGAAAAATAAGTTTATTCAAGTGTGCTTTTAGTATACTTCTTTTAAACTAAAAAATAAGAAAGTATACTTTCAGTCTACATTTTATGTACTTCTCAGAAATGGGCTTATGTACTTCTCAGAAATATACTTAAAATGACATTTAAGTATACTTGACTTATACTTAGAAAAAGTCTAAATATATTTGAGCTATACTTGTGCTCTGGGAATCCATCTTTTCATTGTTATACAGTAGGGGGCGCTATTACACATCTACTGTACAAAATGTCCAAAACACAAGTGAAGAAGAAACCAAAAACAAATGCTTCCACATGTAATCTAGCATGACCATCAGACATAAAACAGCATCAAAACTGTGCAACGTTATGGAATAAAATATCAACCAATGAAGAGGTAATAATGACTGTCAAGCTTTGGGGTGTTGATTGACTACATTACGTTTTGATTTCATATCATATCTTTTTTTGTTCAAAATGTTTTATTATTTATTTATTTATTTTTTATTTATGAAACTTACCCACATTTATGTGTTTATAAAAAAGCATGCATGAAGCTAGAATAAAATGTTTTTGTTTACAAGCAGATACCCTGTTCTTTCTTTTGATGTTTTGTATGTTCAGATATTCATATAACAAAATATATAAAAATTAATACATAAATAGGGACATAGTAGTTTACTTAAAGTATGATGTAAAGTTCACTGAAAGAAAACTTACGAGTATACTTGCAGTATAAAACTACTATAGTTTTTGAGACTATACTTCAAAGTGTACTAAAATGCTAAAAAAGTATTAATTAGTAAACTATCAGTATACCTAAAAGTTCACTTTTAGTATAGTTGCAGTACAAACTAAAAACATAAATGTAAACTAGTTGTGTACTCAAAGTTTACTACTGTTATACTTAAAGTATACTTAAAAGTATACTTTTATATGTACTAGTAAGTGGGTCCCAAGGAGTATTGAAATAGTACACTTACAAGTATACTACTATTACACTGATATTTGTATACTTACTACATAAAGTATACTTAAAAATATACTTGAACTTTACTTATAGCACAAAAGATAATGCATATTTGATGCATTTTTTCAAATGTCAGCACAGAATCTCAGTTCTTCTACAAGAACAGGAACAAAACTACTGAAAGGATAAAAAAATCTCAATCACAAGATCATATCATGTACAGAATAACAAAACCCCGTCTAAAGTCGTTACACACGTGCTGTGTTTATTTCGTTATGTGCAGTGTTGGGGAAAGTTACTTTTAAAAGTAATGCATTACAATATTGCGTTACTCCCTAAAAAAAGTAACTAATTACGTTACTTAGTTACTTTTTATGGAAAGTAATGCGTTACATTACTTTTGCGTTACTTTCGTGTTACTTTTTAAATATGAGCAGGGCTTGATTGTTTTTAATATAAGAAGTTCTATTTATAGCAAATATAAAAGCCCTTTCACACCAAAAAGTGTAATGAATAAACCTCAGGCTGAAGGAAAAGTAAATTCACGTCTGTACAGTAGAACGCAGGAGAAGAAGGTTCAACACTCATCAGCAATAAAAAAAACAATGAAGCACAATTGTTAAAGTCATTTGTGCTTATTAGTATGGTTGAACTGGATCATCAAAGGTCAGCAGCAAAGACATTGGTTAATAAAATGGGATTAGATAGGCCTACATTTGTGTTATTTAACATATTTAGTTATTGCAGGTTTGCGTCATCTGAGTTTTAATTCATTTTGATGAATACTAAATCTGTTTTTTGTGAGTGGGATGAATTAATGCACATTCACATTTAGTCTAGAACTACAGTAACATCATGTTCACACAGCGCACACAACTCCTCTGCACTCCCGATTTCTCCCAATATGGGGACAGGAGACTTGTCAGTAAATAAATAGGGAAAACAAAGTAACTGGCATTACTTTTTTGAAAAAGTAACTCAGATATTTTCTTTTAAATTAAAAAAGTAATGCATTACTTGACTAGTTATTTTTAAAAAAGTAATCTGATTATGTAACTCGCATTACTTTTAATGCATTACCCCCAACACTGGTTATGTGTCTGTCTTTATAGGCATTAGGTCCTGTCTTGTCGAGCTGGCGGACAAACTGATTCCTAAAGCAAACCAAAGGAATCACACACGTTGATGGGCATTGCGTGGACGCTGAACATTCATTTTCAGGACACAGAGATCTAGAAGTTTCACTAAAAGACATTTTTCAGATATTAACTTTAGCTCCTGAACGGCAGCAGAGAGAAACACAAACTCAGACTACAGTAAAAATCCCATTCAGTGACCATTCCATCGGCTGAAACACAAGCACATGGCTGCATATGGTCATTGGTCATATTTATTCATCTGACAGACAGTCAACATACACAATTCCGTATTTTGCCCACATGGTAGTGCTCTGCTCTGCCACAAAGCAACTTTGGGTTTTTCATAACTCTGAGAGCCAGCAGATGGCAGATTTCTCTTGAAAACAGGTTACAATGCAACGTGACACTGAACATGATTTTTAAGCTTAAAATGCTTTTGTGACCATTTTTACATATTAAATAAGCCCCATTTAATAAGTCTACATTGAAGCAAAACATAAAACATTTCACTAGGAACAGATTAAGATAAAAGCCACGTAAAGAAAAACAATCTGATTATTGTCAATGTATTAAATGTAACCGATACAAAGATATAATGACTATAAAAAAAATCTAAACTTATTGGAAAAGAAATAGAGATGTTTTGAACATTTTCATTGTGAAAGATTCAGATTTAAGGCTGTACAGTCTGAATAATCATGAAAGAAGAAACTGCTTTTAACTTTGCTTATTGAGAAGAAATTAAATCAAAGATATCTTTAACCAGTACTGGATTTCCTGTGTCTTTACTGGAGCTAGAAATGGCTGTTGGGCAGTTTTGCATGACCAGCAGGTCTGGGTCTGAAAATGAGAAATTGAGATTGTTGATCAGAAACTGTAGGCTACCGTATTAATATTTTGTGACACTGTGCAAGAAAAAAAACAACAACGCAAGACTTACTGTCTTTTGTAATGGTGGGGACATCGTCTTGTTCTTAAACCTGGAGAGGAATGAAACATTTTACAAAGATTTTTACTCAAATTAAAAACAAACATCAGCGACAATCATACATTCTTTTAAATAAATTAAAGTGCAATTAAAATTCAGCAAACCTGAGAAAAACAACATCCCCAGAACTTAATGAATCCAAAAGTAATGGAAGTATATGCATATATGTTATTAAAATGTATGCATATATTATGTATGGAAATATGTAAATGTAAAACTAAATTAGTGTCCTCCCACTGGGCTCGCATAATGACCAGACCCCTTTTTCATTTATTTAGTATTAGCGGGATCACATTTTTAAAATGCCACTTATAGGTGCTCTCTACTCCAGGTATGTTCTTATTAATAATACCTATACAATATAATACGTCGACATCAGTAACACCCATAACCTGAGCTCCCACCCCCAATCATCAACCCACTGCTCCCCCCCATACCCTCTCCTCCTTCAGTATCATCTGTGCCACCTAAAAAAAAAAAGCCCATCTTCTAAATAACGCCTAAAAAAAAAAAAAAACTAGTAATTTAACTGCTCTTGGACATATAGCCTAGTCTTATGAATCAGTCCACATATTTACATATTTGCTTGTGTGTTTGCCTTTAGGAATAGTTTAATTGTTCTAAATAAATAATCATGTAGTAGTATTGAAATATTACATCTTACAGCTACTGTTTCTCAACATTGCAAATGGAATCTGCGCTTTTCAGATTCCTGTGACACTATATAATTGTGGATTTGTTTCAGTTGACTCAAGCCATAAATTCAGTTTAAGAGTAACTGTGTACAATTGCTTATTTGTTCCAAAACTTATATGGAACATAATCAATTTTTCAGAAATGTGCAGTTAAAAATGACCAAGGCAAATTTTGCATATTTAAAAAAGCGTGCGATGATGACTTACGGTTGCAGCCTTACAAAATGTGAAGGATCAGCAGAATGATGAGACACACAACCAGAGGCCAAAGGATTGACAATATCCAAGTCTCCAGTTGATGCTGTCTTCGGTTCTGAGAAGATATCCAATCCTCATTACGCACTGTCATCTGGATTATTTATAACTACCACGACTACACACACACGCACACACCTCACACATCACACACACCCCACACAACACACCACCACACATCCCACCCCCTCACATTCACCACACCACACTACATCACACACACAGAGACATTTTATATATGCTAGCCATGTTAATATATAGCCAACAACCTTTTGCACATTTACACTGTGATTTTGTTGTAATCACCGGTTGTAGTTTTCGGTGGTGCTGGATCAATTTTTGGAGGTGGTGTTGCTGGATCTGCAACAAAGATATAAGCAAAAGGATTATGAATACAACTATGATGCCGTATATTCTTGTTTTGGTTTTGTTTTTTACATTTTCAGTGAAAATATCTAAACAGCATTAATCATTTAATCAAACATTTTAATACATTTAGAATTTTTTTCAGAGAATATATCATAAGGTTTAAACTTTGTACTCCATTAGCATTATTTTAAACATAAACCTTACTGTTTTTCTTTTTGTTTTTGTGAAATCTATACTCACAACAAGACCAATCAATTCGCCAATAAGGTAACAAAAATGAATTTAATTCAAGACACATTCACATTAAACAATTAATGAAAAACACATTTTTATTGCATGTAATTTTGCTTCTGAATTAAATTTCTTGTTTTATGTATGTTTATATACATATATGAAAATACTGATTAAGACCACTTTTGAAGTGCTCATATTTTACATGACTGGCCATATGATCACTAATAATTCAATCCATAATAATGTTAAGAAAGCATTTTCTCACCTGGTTCTCCTTTAATTTCAATTGGCTCTCCAAAGAAGAGTTTATTGCTGTTCATGGCTGCGCAGGTATACACACCACTGTCTGTTTGTTTCTTGAAACCCTTAACAGCCAAACTAACTTTACTTGGAGCATTTTTGTTCAAGCTGTATTTTTCCTTATCAACATTATCCTTTACATCCATGCCTTTAAAAGTGAGCAAATGCTGTGCACCACTTTTGTTTATTTTAAACCAGAATGTAATGACGCTGTGCTGTTTGGGGTCACAATCGATTATTACCTCCTGTCCTTCTCGGTAGACGGTCTGTGAAAAGCACCCTAGAGACAAAAAAAAGAAGTTTTAAAAGTAGAAAAACAAGACTTTAATCCATGTGTGAACCAATTCCATCTGGAACAGATTTAAATTAAAACCAAAAATGATTTTATTCATAAGGTTGTATTTAAAGTCATTTGAATAACTAAATTCTTCCGCACTCAGTGATGCAAAAATAGAATTAACTTGTTTTACTATTGAATTAACTGAAACTTAGCTTTTAATACATTTACGCAGGCAAATGTAAATATAGGTCATCATTTCTGTATGGTATCATAAGTTCCATGCCATTTCTATGTTAAAAAATAGCTCAAAGTTGAACTTAAAAAATTATTATTTTACAGAAATAAGTCTACAATAAAATGACTGTATATAAAATAATGTGCAAATATTCACTTCCAGATAAAATATGAGTCATTATTTTTGTTCTATTCAAATGATCGCAAGCAATCTGTAAATCTCATACTTTCATACCTAAAACATTTCTTATAATATAAATGATAGTGCATAATATTATATAATATGTAGTATATAATATTATATACAGTACAAGAGAATGTACTACTTACCATCAAAGATGGACAAAATCACACAAAATCCAATGCATATTTGATACATTTTTTTCAGATCTCAGCGCAGACTTCAGCTCTTCTACCATACCATGAACAAAAAAAAAAAAAAACAACTAAAAGTATGAAAAACATCCTCCTCTCCATCTCCCCTCCCCAAACCCTCACTTTTCATTTTCATGGTTTTCAACTATTACAAATTGTACTGAAGAAATAAATGTCAAAATGTACCTATTTGCTTTTGGCGTCTTGTTTTGTTTGCTATTACAATGCAAAACTATTTTATAAATATAAAATATAGAAAATTATAACAGTTAAAAGAAAGTGAAATGGACCACAAACATGCAGAAAAAAAGAAACATGAATAAAGAAAATGATGGACACACAGCAAGAATCAAATTCTAGTGTACATAAAAGAATACAATTTAGATTGAGTAAGGATAAGGTTTATTTCTCATAATTTATCTTCTTTTTTGCCTAAATTAGTTAAAATAGATCTATTCTGTATAAATGCATAGAAACAGAAACGAGAGACAGACAGACAGACAGACAGACAGACAGACCCGACAGATAGACATATAATAGATAGATAGATATATAGATAGTGATAATCGATTAGAAGATAGATAGATTAGCCCACTAATTTGGGTATGTTGTCCAAAACATGCGTGCTAAGTTTAAACAGCCTAATTAAGTTTTTTAATCACCACATAACGTAAAATAATTAGGCAATGAATCATAAAACATCTCACGAAATCTGTACAAAATTCGCGAAAAATTGTAGGTGTGAAAAATAAGTATCCTATAGCCAAGCATCCAAGTTATTCTATCACATCATCTCCACTATACATTATCGGAGTAGGAAATCTCCCCTATATAGTCTGTAAGACATTCAATGTATGTCAAATCATCTGGATCTTGTTGTGTCTCATTTTTTCCATTTTTCGGATCTAACCAAACAGGGTGTGCGGTTTTGGTTTTTATCAGGGCTTGTCGTATTGTCGGTGTCAGTTAGTCAGGCATGCGTGCCCTGAAGGGTTCTGCATGCCACCCAGCCGCGGCGCGCGCAGCTCTCTGATCACGCGTCACCGCATGTTGAGTGGGGCTGTGACATGTCCTTCGGTGGGCGATTTTGTTCCTGCAACTCCACGCGTTCAGTCCCTGTGAAAACTGTGACGTCTAGGGTCAGACGAGGCTATTAATATTAGCCTAGCATGGAATGTTCGTCTGTTTTGTCGGGCTGTCCACTCCCCCCATCTCTTGAGTCTTCTTCAACGTATCTTAAGATCTATTGCACTACTATGCAGTGATGAACTAATTCTCAAGCTTCACTTTTCAAAGACCGTTGTTATGTTGTCATTCTCACTCTCATCACTCGGCACGTCGTGTCTTAGGAAATCGTAGTCAGGATCAGTACCAGGCACGTGCAGAGGAGGGGTGCGATCGGGTGCTATGTAGCACCTGCCCCTTCCCCTTCGACATGCCCAAAGTGTCCCCTTTCTTGTCAAAGCAAATTTTTATTTTTTTGCTAACTTTAAACGCCATTTTACGTGATGCCTTCCCAATCTCGTCTATTATTACTAGATGAACGAAATAATAACTTCTAGTGCCGTAAATAAAATTATCCAGGACATTATATGATGGCTCATTCACCTGACAATCTCATTCAGGTGACTAGTCCCTCAGTTCAGACCTTTAACTCGTAGCCATGCCCTTTCATAAACGTCCATCTGCCTAAAATTGGAGCTTTCTCAGCGGAGCGGTTTGTGCTATGTATACGTATATTATTAAATTATTATTTTTATTATACAAGAACTGCGTGAAGAGAGCATGCACAGCTGTTGTTTATATTGCTGCTTGTAGCCTGTGGAAGTAAGGTTAGCAGCAGCAAGGGGCTATAATATTTTTGTTCAATATTTTCCTAATGACAATTTTATGATGGTTTATAAAAGCTACTTCGAGCACCTTTTCCCCATTTATATCACAGAATAAGGCAGGGAATTTATAGTTTCTATAGGCTACTAAATTATATGTCAATCAGTACTGCATTATTCATAAAGTTTATTTATTACCTGGAGATAACTTGAAAAACACACATAAACCGTATATCTCTCCTGTGTCAGGACCACTATCGTCAATTATGATTGACAATTAGCATACAGTTTGTATTGGCGGTATGGTTCCGTTCTGGGCACGAACTCCCTGCGCATCCATGCAGCCTAGCATGGATGAGAGCAGGGAGAGCAGCGATACCCCCCCAGGGTAAACAGAACAGAACCAACATAAATGTATTGCAGATATTGTTAAAGTTCAATAATGTTATGTACACATTTTAGTCTGATTCAAAGGATAATCAGAAGGCTGAATCCTGACTGACAGAGGAGGAGCTGGGGATGAAGGAGGATAATTAGCTACTGAGCAATGCGAAAACTGCTGATAACACTGAGGGAACTTATATATGAATGCTTAGATAGTTGTCATATTCCCATAGGTAGATGGGGATCAGATGTGAGTCAGCTGATGCGAGCTTGACTACGTTACCTGCCAGAACCTGACGCTACGCTATACTTTCGCCAATCGTGTGTTTTATTGTATTCACGTTCTTTTCTGCTTTATATTTATTCAGCTCAGCTACAGCGATGCCAGATGCTTTTGTCCATAATAGTGATCTTCCTCACATCATAAGTCTTCTAACTTCTAGGAGTCTGTTTTGGACCTGTTCGCCGAGAGCGCCCCGCTTCGAGTATAATACACGACACGCTCGATTCACCTTCTCACTCATTTTGGAAACGAATAAAGACGATCATGCATGCATAGAATATCGCATACGTCTCTTATGCATTCTAAACATTCTAGAAACCTCTAGTGAACACCCCCACCCTGTCCCGAATAAAGTGGTCGGGGACGAAATTACATTTCCTTTACAATGAAAGAATAAAACGCGCTAACTTTCCTCACGCGCAATATAACAAATGGTGCCTGTATTCTCTTTCCTTCTTGCGGCTGTATTGATTGTGTGAAAAAGTTACAAGGGATCGACGGGTCCTTGCCTAATGTGTATCTGACCCTCAAATAAACTATCTAGTTGATCTTTTCCTTTTCTTATTACGTTTTTACTTTAAAACGTAGAGTGTCCTTAAACAACATATGATCACAACCCGGATAAAACCGTTTTATACTGATTTTCTCATCCTCCGATTTATAGGCTCCGTAACGTCACTGTTTATTTATCATCATATATTTAAAATGAAGAAATATCCGAGCAGGATTTTATAATTATTCAGAAAGTATATCATTAAAAAATATTAAGAAGTGCAAAGAAGTATTTATTTAACTTTTAAACTTAAATCTCGCTTCCCTTTTCGGTTCCTGTGTTTATCTCTTTCAAAACTGCATCATGGCATTTGCTGCTATCAATACAGAAGCAGCCATTTCGATACACATCTCAGCAAGAGCACAGCCCTATTAAAAGCCGTGCTCCATGTGCCCCTTTTATATTTTGAGCACCTGCCCCTCCAAAGGTCTCTGCACGGCCCTGGACAGTACGGTTTTAAAAAAAAGCTAATCTACATGGATAGCTCACTTAAGTGCATGCATGAATGCATGTAATAAAACTCAGTTTAATCTTTTTTTTTTTTGCAATGAATTTTAATTTAACTATGTGTCATAGCCTAGTGATTAGTATGAATTCAGTTCTCCTCGAGTTCACACTAATATAGTTCATCACATTAAATATCAACATGTTCCTCTAACGTTTGAGGACCAGAAAGTAACACTTGTTGTCTTCATTTGAGACTGTTTGTGATGCTTGAAAAATGTGTTTCTGCTATCTTATCTTGGTGGGAAAACTTAAAAAGTAGTATCACCTGACGTCATGACAGGATCACTGCTTCTTAAGAAGAGTGGAAAGATGTTCATCGCTTTGTAAGAAAGCTACAGACCACCTTTGTTCTGCGTTCAGCGAGTCTCCAAATGATGTGAGAATGGATGAGAATGATGCACATCACGGTTACATCACTGGCAACAGAGCCACCTTTCTTCTATGTTTCGCAACACAGTCTGACGTCATGTAGCCTATATTTACATCGCCTGGAAATTAACGTAACACATTCACATAGGTCGTGGAAATATGAGTTTACGATTTTAGCAACAAAAACAAGTCTGTTGACGAATCTGTCAGGTATACAAATTCTGTTCAATCAAACACACACTAAATACCAAGTAGGCCTGCATAAAACTTCAATAGCCCTACAAACCTGATCACAACATAACATAAATCGTAAAACACTAACCACTCAAATTATACATTTATAAAATGTTGATTTTAACAAAACAATTATTTATTAAATTACATTGAACATTATCATATTGTTTTATATAAATCATCTAACATTAACTACTCCATCTAATCTAGCATAAATTTTTCCATAAATAACAATTGATTCATTTACCTCATTACGTACTTTACATAACTTAACATATAATACATTCCATACTAAAACTGCACAAAACAATATTTGATAATGAATAATATCATGGATTTTACTAAATTTTCTATTTTATTGGTTGATTGTTATTGATTCATTATTATTATCCACTTTTCATGTTTCAAGGTCTGTTTGTACTCGCTTTGACTACACTCCGGTACAACTGCGAGTTTTGCAAACTAAGCTCTAAAAGTTTTCCTTTGATATTTACTATCTATAGTTATATATATCAAAACAGACCTAAATATCAATAATGAGTAATAATAATAACTCAATAATTATAATACATCAATGTTACCAGGCCCCTTCGGATATCTCTACAATGGCTTGGCCTGTTCCACCATAGTAGAATTGATATAAAATCTTATTACTATTGTCTTAATAAATGCCTTAAATAGATCTGCCACCATTTTATCTGAGGCACTAGAGCCCTATTGAGTGGTCTTGGCCCACTCCGTGGGATAATCTCCGGTCCACCAAATAAAAATGGTTCCACTCTTCTCTGAGCCTTATTAAATAATCCAGTACCAAAACTCATTTTGTTTGGTCCTCGTCTTTTAAAACCATCGTAATTTTACCTGATTTTGCTTATAGTAGATCCCTAGTCACTACATACCAATGCTTTAATACCTGTAACCAACAACTATATTAAACATTAAATAACATATTTTACCTGACATACTACGCTGATCCTTAAAATTTGAGGTTAAAACTTAATTCAACTAAGTAAAACATTTTGTTATCCACACAATAAATGCTTTAACCTTCTCAAACTTTTAGTCATTTTCATTTCTGTTTCAGTGTTGAACAGCTCGACCTAATCTGAATTACATGTTACTGATTTTGAAAATCCATTGCTAAAACTTTCAATGAGGAAAACTTTTTTTCTTTTTACAGCTTTTATTTTGCATCATAACTCTAAACACAACAAACATGTGAAAAATTGTTGACCCCTATCGTTCTAAAGGAGCGCGACATATCTGTTTTTTGATATCCTTGCCCGTTGGAGGTTGTTCAGGAAGACCTTCCAGTCAGAACAGAGACACGTGCTTATTTGACAGCAGCCACCTCTCAGCTTCACATAGCCCCCCATTCTCGCTTTCTGACGTCCCCTGTTTTCCTCAGTTGCCGTAATTGTCCTCATCATCTCAACCCGTGTTTCTTGGGACCAGGTGGTCCCTTCTGACTCCCCCAAATGAACTCTGATCCTCTAGAGATTTGGTTCTCAGAGGTGAAGGTGATTGGGAGGATGGTGGTTTACCTGGAGGATTCTCTTGGAGGAAGACGGGGCCACTCATCCTCAAGCCCACCACCAACAGATAGGATATTTACATTAATGTAATAAACAGCTGCCGTCACTCGCAAGAGCCTCAGTATATATACGAGATTTGATCAGCATCCAAGGTCACATACTTTTCAGTCTTCACCACTGTCCCAAAGCTCCTGAGGACTTCTCTTACGGGGGTTCATTGAGCTCCTCAAACTACACTGTTATCCAACAATTGTGAAGCACAGAGGGAGGGTTCACATGTATGTTACAACAGATCATAACCGGATGTACGTACGAACTTGGTTTCTATTGGTACCTTTCCTTGTATACCTTTTTGTGTTCCTATTTACTCGTGTGGTTCTCAGTGGCTGTATGTTGGGTAAAGAGTACAACTTAAGGGTACTGCTACTTAACTTATTGACTTAACTTTGCATTCAACTACCGTTTACATGTCTATTATCGCAAAACCCCTACATTATCATTATAAGTTAGAGTTGCACCTTTCTTAATAGAAATGCGTGGACTGGGCAGTTTTTTTTCTGGGTGCTCTTTTTGAATTGTTCTTCTTAATCAGTTTCTATAATGTGTTTTAAGACGATACCGTCGGTTACTGTCAGAATCAACCTGAACAGTTCATTTTATCTTTCAATGTGCATTTGTCGGTGTAAGATAAATGAGACGGTGCACAGGTTGTTACAGGTGAGATTCGTATCTGAAACAGAACATCGAAAATATCATGCGTAATATTCCTACTGACGCTCCTGCATCCTGTCCCCACATTCACAGCAATTTAAATTTCCGGTGGGGATTTTGTCTTTGGATGATATTGGGTTATCAGTGGGTATTACTTTAACTTATCTCCGACAATAAAATTTTCGATAAATTCGTTCTTTGTTACTTTTCTAGAACATTCTACATTTGGTTTTATTTACTACAGTATTACCGCAACACTGTATTACAACTCGATTGGTCTTACCAAAAAATCTAAAGTAAATTTCAAGCATGATATTACAATTCTCTTAGTTAGCATTACGATCTTACTAAAATGTCTAATGGTATAGAAACACTGCTCTTTTTGAATATACACTGACTGAAACTTGCTAATTTCTTGTAAAACATATCATTACATACCTAATCCTTGCCTTTTACATTTACACCTAACTCTCAACAATCAATGTCCATACTTGTTTTTACATTTTGTGTCAGGCTAATATTACCCATGTTATGAAAATATTAAGTTTACTATCTTAAAAGATGACCGTTTGCCTTTATTCATAATAATGGACATATACCATAAAACGTCGATTGCCGTTAATAATTTATCTTAAATGTTAGAAGCATCTTATATTCCCTCTTTTATAAATTGTTAACTGAAAAAGTCATTTGGCACTGAGGGTTAGTAATATTCAATTCTATGTATGCTATGCCCCATAATTTTTACCTATTTCTTATTTAACTGTAATTTTTACCCTTGTCTGGTCGCGTGACCCCCACATGCTATACACCTACTTGCTAGGCACGATCGCAGACAAACTCGACTACACTTTTCAATTACAGACTGGTAAATATTTCCTTCCTGTCACCACATGCTTACATACTGTACTGCGCAGTCATAATGTCTTTTCGATTTCGGAGTATTTAAAAAAATGCGAAGCCCTGCCCACTTTAATGCCATACCCTATATTCTCCTGTCAGATTCCGTCATGAGGTTTTGTTGTCCGCAAATTAGTCCAACAGTAAAGCGCGCCACGGAAGCTTTCACACAAAAAGACAGCACAATGAATATTTCCACTATAGAAAAATAATTTTTTCTCTTTTTTCCGTAATATTTTCACGTGTAAGCTCGAAACCCCAAAGCTACATAGCCCTCAACTCACCTTATTCATTTTTGCAATTTTTTTTGAGATATCCACCTATTATTAAGGTATATACCCATCTATTTTCTTCACACAGCCTGTAATTCAAGTCCTTCGACATATAGCTCAGATAATTTGCTGTTGAGTAAGCGAAGTCGGCCTATGCATTCTATTTTTTTTCCTTTGCTCTTAATTTGTAAGACCGAAAGAACTGTAAACAGGTCTTGTTAGCCACTTCTATGTCTCTTTTCTACTAAACACTCCCTGCCACATGAGATTGTAAATACTGTTAAAGTCGTTTTTGTGCATCTCTTCTAGTTTTGTAATTAACTAGACCACAATATGTATGTACAGTGGGTACGGAAAGTACTCAGACCCCCTTAAATTTTTCACTCTTTCTTATATTGCAGCCATTTGCTAAAATCATTTAAGTTAAGTGTTTTCCTATCATTAATGTACACACAGCACCCCATATCGACAGAAAAACACAGAATTTTTGACATTTTTACAGATTTATTAAAAAAAGAAAAACTGAAAAATCACATGGTCCTAAGTATTCGACCCTTTGCTCATATTTAGTAGAATCCCCACCACCTCCCTTGGAACTACCCACTGTCGAACCATCCGACCGCATCGCCCCATACACCCCCTGAGCCCCTCCCGACCCGTCCCTCTTCTCACACATCCTGCAGGGCATGCATACGAATAGACTCTTCCTATAGCCCGTCAAACCAACAATTTTGATCTAATACAGCCATGAGTCCTTTTTGGGAAAGATGCAACAAGCTTTTCACACCTGGATTTGGGGATCATCTGCCATTCCTCCTTGCAGATCCTCTCCAGTTCTGTCAGGTTGGTTGGTAAACGTTGGTGGACAGCCATTTCTCTCCAGAGATGCTCAATTGGGTTTTAAGTCAGGGCTCTGGCTGGGCCATTCAAGACAGTCACAGAGTTGTTGTGAAGCCACTCCTTCGTTATTTTAGCTGTGTTCTTAGGGTCATTGTCTTGTTGGAAGGAAAACCCTCGGCCCAGTCTGAGGTCCTGATCACTCTGGAGAAGGTTTCCGTCCAGGATATCCCTGTACTTGACCGCATTCATCTTCCCCTCGATTGCAACCAGTCGCCCTGTCCCTGAAGCTGAAAAACACCCCCACAGCATGACTTGCTTCTGCCACCACCATGCTTCACTGTTGGGATTGTATTTGACAGGTGATGAGCAGTGCCTGTTTTTCTCCACACATACCGCTTAGAAGTAAGGCCAAAAAGTTATATCTTGGTCACATCAGACCAGAGAATCTTATTTCTCAACATCTTGGAGTCCTCAGGTGTTTTTTAGCAAACACCATGCTGGCTTTCATGTGTTTTGCACTGAGGAGAGGCTTTCATCCAGCCACTCGGCCATAAAGCCCAGATTGGTGGAGGGCTGCAGTGATGGTTGAGTTTCTACAACTTTCTCTCATCTCCCGACTGCATTTCTGGAGCTCAGCCACAGTGATCTTTGGGTTCTTCTTTACCTCTCTCACCAAGGCTCTTCTCCCCCGATAGCTCAGTTTGGCCGGACGGCCAGCTCTAGGAAGGGTTCTGGTCGTCCCAAACGTCTTCCATTTAAGGATTATGGAGGCCACTTTGCTCTTAGGAACCTTAAGTACAGCAGAAAATTTTTTGTAACCTTGGCCAGATCTGTGCCTTGCCACAATTTCTTCTCTGAGCTCTTCAGGCAGTTCCTTTGACCATGATTCTCATTTGCTCTGACATGCACTGTGAGCTGTAAGGTCTTATATAGACAGGTGTGTGGCTTTCCTAATCAAGTCCAATCAGTATAATCAAACACAGCTGGACTCAAATGAAGGTGTAGAACCATCTCAAGGATGATCAGAAGAAATGGACAGCACCTGAGTTAAATATATGAGTGTCACAGCACATGAATACTTAGGACCATGTGATATTTCAGTTTTTCTTTTTTAATATATCTTCAAAAATGTCAACAATTCTGTGTTTTCTGTCAATATGGGGTGCTGTGTGTAACATTAATGAGGAAAAAAAATTACTTAACTGATTTTAGCAAATGGCTGCAATATAACAAAGAGTGAAAAATTTAAGGGGGTCTGAATACTTTCCGTACCCACTGTATATGAATGTAATGCACTCTGCTTGCTCTGTGGAAAAGAAAAACATTTTTCATTGAACATGTACATGTCATTTTGTACAATCAATAAAGAAATACAACTTTTTCTTTGATCTATTTAGTATTTATTTTGAAAACATTAGAAAATGAATGAACTAATGATAACATGCTTTAGTACAGAGACTGCACTAAACCGTGTAATGGAGGTTTTGTGTTAACAGTCTGTGCCTGTGACGCTCTCCATGTGGCAAGATCTGTGGTTTCTCTGTGGTGGCTTTGTTTTAGTGTAGCGCTGAAGAGCTCAAAGTTGCGATGTAAGAGAGATAATGCTCTGTCTTTTTGCACAGGAAGGGGTTTGTTCATTTGCCTCAAAGTATCAGGAAGAACAGCTGCACATGAATGGCAGCACAGTTTCTCTCATACCCACATATTTTTTGTTTATTTGACAGAACTTTTATTTATTTTTTGATTGTATTGTTTCCCTCTGTATTATACAGTAGATCCTTTTAATTTCAAGTGTTAAATTTATCCATATTTGCCTTTTATATGAGAAAATATAAAAACGTGGAGTATTTTTGCTGGAGTTTTGTGATTTTTATTGGATGTTTCAATTCCTTTCTCCTCAAATTCTCACAGGTTTCCTTGCAGAGTAACTAACCACAGGTGTAGTTCACCACATTAACCATGAACATGTACGTATAGGTAGTCTATTGCCCTGACTTGATATGTAAGAAATACTTCAAGCTAATTAGACTTTCTGGCTGTGATCACACAATATCAAGTGATAGGCCTATAGTTTCATAACGAGAACACACACGCTCAGAGAGGGAAACTTGATAACACCCAAACACATAAACCAACACACCCTCAGATATGCAAGACGGGGGACACCATAAAACCCTACAAAACAAGTGTCATCAGAGAAATAACCCACAGAAACACTCAATAATACACTCATTCAATTTAGACTTGATTAAAATAACTATTTAATGAGCATAACATCAAAGCATAAAACGACAGCATATATGAGATACAAGAACATAAAAATTAGAAAACTGTATATTCAGTCACAAATTAAGCATACTGTACTGGCAAGAACAAAACTCGAAGCTCGATTAAGACAGCTGAGGTTAGTCCAAGTTTAGAGTGAGTTCGGTTTTGTGGTGATCCTGGTGGTAATGTTCTGCTCTGGTTTGATTCGGTCAAGTCAGACAATGAATCTAATTCATTAAGTGGACTGTTGGTTGAATAACGTCCGATGAAACACTGAACTGTACATTTAAGCTATTATTTTTATATACACATTTTTTTACATTCTAAAAACCAATATATTTGTGAAGCCATGGCAAAATTTCAGAGACTTCGACACAGGTCCATACTTTGGAGAGAAAAAAGACCACCGCCTGCAAATGAACAAAAAATAATAAGACAAAGACTGTATTTAAACTTTTTAAAGGTAAGTCATGTTTCAATCCAAATGCTTACATTTGTTTCGACATGAAGAGTGTGTTCTTCCACCTCATCGCAACTGATTCGTTCTATGGAGAAAATGACACAGTATATTTTTAAAAAGTTAAAAAAATGTCTTAAAGCTCATAATACTGTCAGAAATAGGCTAGAAAAATATTAAGGATTTTATCCAAGTTTTTCTGAGTCTAATAAGTCAAACTGTTGAAACAGAACCAATGCAAATGCATATGTAAAGGGCTTTGATGTGAGATGCCAGTGTCGCAAATGAACATTAACCCACAGCCATAACCTTTCCATTTATTTGCTCATTTTTCATGTTTGAAAGGCCAAAAGATCATTTAAGAGACATTTTAGTAATAAAAAGCATTAATTAAAATGTTTTTAAAAAAAACACTTAAATCTCATTATGTAGCAGCACGTTGAAACATTTCTTGACTTACTTGGTAAATTGATGTCTACACTTCTTAGGTAGACCTGTCCCAATATATAAAAAAGAAAAAAATGTATGAGTTGATGTGCATATGACATTTTATATAAAATTCCTATTCAAAATCATTTCACTTTTATTGTACAGTAAACTGTTTATACTGTTACTAAATTATAAGCACTGTGAGGTAGAACTTCAGAAACTCTCACAATGGACTTCTGAACATCTGAAACTCCGTATGCGAGAGTAAACATGTCACACGGCCAAACTGAAGTTTGGAACAACAGGTCGACCTCAATGGCTGTGATGGAACTGGTAGAAGAGATTTCTTCTTTAATGGATAATAATGAATATACTGTGGGGGTGCTCCTAGATTTAAAAAAAAAAAGCGTTTGACACTATTGATTATGGTTTATTAATGATGAAACTGGAGAGATATGGTATAAGAGGAAAAGCCTTTGCTTGGCTAAAAAGTTACCTCGATGACAGATATCAATTTGTACAAATAAACAATGTTAAATCAGATGTAATGAAGGTTACTTGTGGTGTTCCGCAAGGTTCGGTGTTAGGCCCCAAATTGTTTGTACTGTACATAAATTATATTTGTAAAGTGTCTAAAGTATTAAAAATGGTTTTGTTTGCTGATGATACAAATTTATATTGTTCGGGGAAAAACTTGGAACAGCTTCTGAATACAGTGGAAATCGAACTCATGGTTTTCAAAAAATGGTTTGATGATAATAGACTTTCACTGAACTTAAGTAAAACTAAGTTTATAATATTTAGTAATCGACAAAGTAACAACAAAATTAAATTAAGGATTACCAATGAGGAAATAGAAAGAGTGTATGAAAATACATTTTTGGGTGTTATAATTGATCATAAATTATGTTTGAAACCACATATTAACCATGTAAAAACAAAAATGTCCAAATCCATTGCAATATTAAATAGAATAAAACATATTTTGAATGAAAAAACTTTATATATATTGTATTGTGCACTCATAGTTCCATACATTACTTATTGTGTGGAGGTGTGGGGTCATACTTATAAAACCTATATAAATTCAATATATAAGTTACAAAAGAAAGCAATTAGGATTGTTAAAAGGGTTGATTATTACGAACCAACAAACAAATTGTTTATTCATTTACATGCTTTAAAATTTGTAGATTTAGTTGATTTATGTACATCACAGATTATGTTCAAAGTTTATAATAATTTACTTCCAAATTGTATTCAGAGGCTGTTCAAAATAAGAGAAAGTCAGTATAAACTAAGAGGATTGTATATGTTAAAAAAAGTTAGGGCAAGAACTAATGCAAAAAGTAGGTGTTTATCTGTTAAAGGGGTAAATCTATGGAATAATTGTGATAAGGAATTAAAATTATGTAATTCACTCTGCAAATTCAAGAAAATGCATAAAAATAAGGTGATAAATAATTATATGACCCAGTATCAATAATTGTGAATGTATTGTTACAATATTGAAGTAATAGTTGTAATGTGTATTTTTGTTATGTTGTTTTGAATTATGTATGTACATTTGGGGTAATGTTTATGTAACATGTTTATCTTGTATTTCTTAGTGAAAAGTGTCGCTCATCAGTTAATTATGTATAAAGGGTAGGCATAATAAGCAAGGCTTCAGCCTACACCTTTTTTGGTAATTATGTTTATTTATTTTGTGAAAAGTTGTCTGTGAGGACCAAAATAAAATTATTGATTGATTGAAGTTGTTAAGTTCTTTCATTGACCACTGTGATGTACCAGTATGTTACAAAGACATGTGCAAACTCTCTCTGTGTGTGTGTGTGTGTGTGTATGTGTGTGCACTCACGACTGAAGTAGTAAAGTGTGCCAGCAAGTGTAATGGCCAAAAGCAAAAGAGCACCAATGCCCGGCCAAAGCACTGATTGTTCACAGCCTGCAATGTGACACAAACAAACCAATTAAACTAAACAGTATAAAACAGCACAAAATCAGTAACATCTAAAAGCACGTCTCAGTCCGTACCTTTAGGAGAGCTGGGGGGTTTGCAATTACAGGTCTTCTTGGGTGTCTTGGTCTTAACTGTTGGCGGCTGATCTGTCGGAGGATTCACTGGAGAACAAAGAACAGAGAACATCAAGACAGAACATATATAAAACTAGAACATTTGGCACCCACAGTGTCCAGCAACTTGACAACCAAGTCGATTAACATGAACTTTCCAGACTAGAAGATCTAAGACAGGTCAAGGCTGCTTAAACTAACAGAACTCTAGGATTCTGAGGCCAAACATCTCTGCATCTTTGAACACTTCACTTCTATTTCAGTCTTACTATGTCTCCTATTAGTCATTTAAGACCTTGAGATGCTCTTGAGCACCAGGATTGACACGTATACTTGTATAACGTGTATATTTGGAACCATCTTCAACTTAACACCAGGTAAAGATCCTCTCACTTTAGGGATGGAAAGTTCAATGCTAGTGCCCAAACCAACATTAGGTGTCTCAGATTCACTGCTTTGGTCTGCATGACTTTTTTCATCCTAAAATCTTCGTTCACTAACCATCAGTAACGCCATTAAAGAAAAAACAGGGTAAGGAACCAAAACACAGAAGAAGAGCGCTGCTATACCTCCAGGCATTATGTAATATCCAACAGGCATAATATTTTTGGTTTTAAACATGCAGGAATAGAGGCCGATTTCTTCCTCCTGAAGTCCTGTTATACGCAGGGTGTAGACCACCCTCTGACCAGAGGACACCGAGCCCTTGAAGCGAGTGGCGATCAGGTTTTCTCCATGTTGCTCTCTGCCAGCGCTGTTGACATACAAGAGGAACTGAAGAGTCTTTGTCCTCTTAAGGTATCGGTACCAAAAAACCTCCTGGCAGGAGTGATCTGGACATTCACAGGACATACTTTCCGAGCCGTTGATTTTGGCGTAGAGAACAGACGGCGTAGCTTGGAAGGTGGGCAGTAAAGCCACTAAAGGAGAAACAAAGAAAAAATCATAAGTTCTACTTTGTTTGTTATGCACATTTTGATTTTTGGGTTTAACGACAGTTTAGCTACTTAAAAAATGTTAGGCGTCTGAATGGTACCTATTCAAAGGGCACTGGCATACAGTATTAAATCAGATATTTTTCAGCTTTTTTCTATGCAGAAAGTAAAACAGTAAAAGGTGACAGGTTTAAATTAGATTTAGAAACTAAAAAAGCAGAAAAGAAAAGGCTGAAAGTTCCTTTCACAATAGACCATACAGAACTAGAAGGCAGTAATTTCCTTGTTATGTAAGAATGGAAACCTGAATAGACAGACAGTATGCTTATAGGCAATTTGTGTTGTCTATATCCTCTTGCAAAATAGTTTTCCTCTATTATCAGTGCCTGGCGGGGAAAGCACATATTTTTTTTTGCATTGACACTTTGAGATATGCTTATGTGGGCATTGATTCATATGCGAAGAAAACATTATAGTTCATATGTCAGAGAATGGAAAAAAAAAATCCATTCACTCAAATTACACTATTCAGTTTGGTATGAAATCCAAAATAGGTTGAGCGTGTGAAAGCATAGAAAGTGAGTCTTTAGTGAATCAGATTTCAGTTGCAAAGCGATTTTTGTTTAACACTGACTTCGACAGAGCAGATCATTCTGGAAAACCAGCAACAAACAAACCAGAGCGATAAATAATAATAATAATAAAAAGAATAGTCAGCATTTTAAGAATATATGCATTAATACATATATTTCTTTTACATTAAAATATATATGTATGCAAATAAACAAGCTGTTATTCTACATAAACTTGAGTGTGAGAGATTACCTGGCTTGTCTCTGATAATTATCGGAAAACTTTTATATATTATAAAATGTGAAAGCATAAAATGCTCTCCAAACGTTTTAAAATGCAAGAAATCTCGTAATTGCCTAAGGATGCAAACGTTTTTGGGCCTACAACGCAGCATCGATACCTTCACATCATGTTATTAAGATTATATAAGATTCTTTAAAAATACCGTCTTTGCAGGATGACAAATTTATGACAGTATTCAAACAAAAGATATAACAAAAGTCATCAATTTACTTCTGCAGATGTACTCACACTGAGCTCATATTACTGTATCACTTAAGTTTCAGGTCTGATCTCATTAAAAGTTTGACAGCTCTTAAAATATAATGCAAAGGAAAGTTCTTACCTGCCATCCATACGAACAAACAAAAGCACATGCAAGAGAGGGTCATCCTTGGGCGTCTGTGTGTGAGCTGTCAACTGTGTGTCTGTGTTTTCCTTTCTGTTCTTCATGTGTCATGCACAAAGGAGGGCCTGCAGTGTGTGGGGCCAATGAACCAATTACTGACAGCCTATCAGAGAATGAGTCAGAGGAAACACACAGAAGAAAACATCAAGGAAAAATCAGGAGACTTTTTCGGAAATACACACATTTCAAGTTTCGTTAGCAAGTAAATAGCAGCTATTGGCTATTTTACATGCAAAAGCATGATTTCAATAAACCCTCTGAAGTACAAAGTCATCTTTGATTTTCTCAATCCACTGTTCCCAATATATAAATTATGATGCATTTCAGCCTTTTAAATTCTGTTTTAGAGTCATATTCAGAAAGTAGAGTTGATTTAATAGACATTTTGAAGACCTCAAAGTATATTTTAACCAACACGTTGTTGGAAAAGTTAGAGGTTTAAACTGAACTCACAAAAGAGATCTAAACAATCTGAAAATCAATTTCAATAGCTAGAAATTCACATATTTAGAAAAACCCACTGGTCATTCTATTATTTGTGTAGTTCTAGTGAATGTTAAAGGACTTTGTTTTTCTCTTTAATCTGAAACAAAACGCACAGGTTTGCTGAACCCCAAACGTGTCTTTCCCTAAAACAGCACTTTAACACAACATGCATGGTGTGGACCTGAGAAACACCCATCATATCTGGGCCACAGAACACAACAGATGGCACTGTATCAAATCAAACACAAACACGTAATATAAAAACGCTTGTGATAAATATCAGGTAAGACTGAAATGAATCACATATTCAACCAACACATGCCAATGCGGATTTATGGAAAAAATCACTTAATTAAACCAACATCCACATAATAGTGACAAAAGCACGACTCGGGTGAGCATATAATCAACAAATTGTGCCGTGGACAACAAAATATGTTTAATCTCGGATATGTGTTGATTTTTTATCATGTCACGTTATGCCCCCAAAATGTGTGCTGCTTAAAATATTTACTTCAAAGTACAGCCACTTTGAACTTAATTACTGCAGAAGGACTTGGAAACTGCAATTAAAAGTATTCACAAAAGATACATAAAATTATAAAAAATATTATTTTAGAATATTTACAAAATACATATAAAAAAAACTAGTTTGGTATTATATGTACACAGTGGTGTCGACTTCAATCACATTTATTTTGGCTCTGAATTAATCGTCAGGTCGGTTATTAAACGAAAAACCTAACGCATTAACTTAACATCAAAAACTATAAAAAAAAATGCATGTGGAAAAACTTTTTTTTCAACAAAATGTAAAAACGCTTAACACTGCCAATCGATACTAGCATCATCGATTAGAGGCCGATAATATTAAGTCATAAGTACCATATCTCAATACATAATATAAATAATAACATGAAGGCTTGTTCCACTTCTTATATGCACTGAAAATTCCACCCTACACTCTTAAAATAACGGTGTCTTCGAAAAGGTTCTTGACCAGCCGCTGACAAAGACGAACAATGTTGTGTTCACAAAGAACAATTCAGTTACAAGCGTGCTTTAACGGAACACATCTCTCTTACGTTTTTATAATATGAAAGAAACCCTTCTTTCACCCCCACAAGACTCTTTTTGTGAAACAGAAAGGTTCTTCTGATGTTAGAGGTTCTTTATGGAACCATTTAGAAAAAAAAGGTTCTTCTATGGCATCGTGAAGAACCTTTATTTTTAAGAGTGTATATCACAACAGTAACACCGAACAACCCTGAAGAACAAAACTGCAGGCCTGTTTTCGCACCACAAAGTCAAATTGTTGGTTTTTATTCAGAAGCCCAACATTTCTCAACTCACAAACCAACGTGCTTGTTTTCCACTCCACATTCTAGATAAACTAATAAAGTTTTTGAGTGTGTGGGACTCTGGAGCCTGAAGCTCAGAGGGGCTTGTGTGGGAGTTTTCGAGCTGAGGTGTTAAAGATCTCGTTCATTGGCCCTCGTCTCTCGGGGAGGGCTGGAGGGGCTCATGGGCCCGTGGAGGGGTCGTGACGAGGGGAGGATGTGGGAGACGCACACGCCTTGGAGGTCGAGGGTACGACAAAGACACAGGGAGCCGAACCACACGATTCTTTGAAAACAGGAGATCTCAGGGGGCTCGAGAGAACGCTTTAGTGCGACGAGCTTGTGTCTACGGAGGGCTTTCAACTCTGCGGTTACAAAGACTTGGAAAAAAGTTCATATAGTTCTGAAGTACAAAAGCTGTGTGAGAAGCTACAGGTGTTAGATCCACAATTTAATACAAGTGCATTTGAAGATCAAAACATGTTTTAGTAGAATTAAAAACATTACAATTCATCATGCGTGCAAATTAAAGGGATAGTTCATGCAAAAAAAACTTTACTCAGCATCATGTTGTTCCATGTACACTATATTACTTCGATTTTTAAATGTAAGCAAATCAGCATATTAGAATGATTTCTGCAGGATCATGACTGAAGACTAAAGTAATGGCTGCTGAAAATTCAGTTTTGCCATCACAGAAATAAATTCATTTAAAATAGGAATACATTTTAAGGAATAATTATATTAAAATAGAAAACCGCTCTTTTAAATGGCAATGATATTTCACAATATTACAGTTTTACTGTATTTTGTTAATGTTTTGTTACTTAATGCAGCCTTGGTGAGCATTAAAGACCTCTTTCAAAAACATTTGAAAAAAGTTAATTATGCCAACCTTTTGACAGGTAGTGCATGTCTGACTTTTTCCAGTCGGACACAAAAGTAGAAATGTTAAACAATACTATATTTTATATAGTGTAAGGGAATGGGGATCAGGCAAGTCTTTAAAATGACAACAAGTCACCATAAATTATCATAAATATAAGTATCATAAAATTATTATAGTCATTTATAATTTCAATTGTGCATCCACATTATCAAATTGGCTTGAAATTGGAAATTGGAAGGTGGATAAATGGATAACATCGATTTCAAACTTCATGTTCTAAACCTATGCATCTAAAGGCACCCTATTTAAATGGGTGTGGAGAGCAGAATCTTTACTGTTTATGACACAAAAATACATATAAGGTTTGGAATACAGTGCAAAACTTTTATGATGCTTTTTTGTCATTTTGGAGATAACCAGCCCACATCCCAGCCCAGTTTGGAACGACATTAGGATTAGTAAATTACAAAATGGTCATTTTTGACCGAACCATCACATTTTACATGGGAATGTGATAAAAAAATAAATTTAAAAAAACCATAAATAATGCATTTTCAAGTATAATTTTTTTCTTTTGAAACACAACCACATTCATCTTCCCATGATCAGTATGTTCCCTGAGCGCTCAGAAAGTGATGCAAAAGTGAATTAAGGATTGTTTAATGGAGACATTGGAAATTGGCTTAGCAGCAGCACACTCATTAAATAAACATGATTGCATGATTGTGACAAGTTAACTCACAAAAAAGGAAATGCAGCTCTATGCAAGAAAGAGGTCAACAGAGTAGCAGTCGTGTCCTCATTCAACTCCTGCACCTGTTAGACCTGCAAACAAAAAATATTCCAGCATCAAATGAGCCTGGCGTCACATTACCGTTTCACACATTCACAGAAATGCAACAAAAACAAGGATTGCAGGCCGAGCTCTTCCGATTCAGGGAAATGTTTACAATATGCGATACTCTATATTCTGACAACTCTTCATTTTATTCTCACCGTTCATTCCTGTTTTCATGTCTTTCTTGAACACAGAGAGATTAAGTCTGAAAGAGGTTTCTAGCAGATCCACAGTGTAGTGTGTACATTTGCAATCAACGCCCCCTTGAGACTAAAACTGTAAATGCTTCAATTAAGTCAGAAACAAAAGTTCATGTACAAGAGATTTTTAGAAAAAGTTCAACAATAAATACTAAGTCTATGCTGATATAAACAGTGGGAGGGGTTTATTTGATCAAAGCATGAAGCAAGTTGATGGACACATCCACATGGACATGGGTGGATGGCTCACGTAGTGTTTTTGCATCACACCACAAGGTATAAAGTCAGTGATTTCTCCAAGAGAGAAGTGCAGCTCTAGAGACATCCTAAAGTCTGTAGTCCTGAGCATTTCAAGGAATGAACATTTTCATAATTTCCTCACCCTCATCTCATTCCAAACCTGTATGATTTCCTTTCTTCTGTGGAACACAAAAGAAGAGGTATAGCCTAATGTTCACGTTGCTCTTTTCCACACTGTGAAAGTGAATGAATGTTGTCGAGCTCTAAAAGTGACAAAAGCACCTTAAAAGTAGCAGTTAATTCATACAAATTGTGCAGCATAAAGTCGTTTGAAGCCAGTTTTTAACAAACGCTGTAGTTTCTTGCTCACAACACAGCAAGGTTGAATATGTGGAATTGCAGGCAGCAATATTTTGAACCAATATTTTCAATCAGTTTTGAGCTGTACCTTACCAAAAATCAAAAAACTTGAAATATAGTGCAGAAGTCATATTGACTTCTACTTTTTGTCATTTTCGGAGCTTCCACACACATTCGTTGCATTGGAAAAAAGCAGCATGAACATTCTTAACATCTATTTTTGTGTTCCATAGAAGTCATATGAGTTTGAAATGAAATGAGGGTGAGTGAATCATGACAAAATTTTCACTGTTGATTCCTTAAAAAGGAATTGTGATCAGATGGGTTTCTGTAAAAAAGAAAGGCCTTTAGAGTTCTTCAGAAAGCATAAATAGTGAGAAGGGTCCAGAAGATTTCAGCAAAACGCTTTTCTGGGGTCCTGTGCATTTTTATTAGAACAATACTGTCAGACCATCATCGAAAAAAACTAAAGTCTAAAAAACACCAAGAATCGTTTCATCCCAGAGCCTTTCCTCCTCTGTCCTGTTGTCTTCTCGATTCAGCTTCTCTTTTCCTTTTTTCTTCTCTTTTTTGTATTTGTGTTTGCCATCTTTCGTTTCTGTCCTGACCTCTACGTGTTCCTCCATCTTTCCTTGTGGTTCCTCGTGCACTTCAACCTCTTGTTTCTCCAAGAGTTCCTCTTCTTTTCGTCTCTCCCCATGCCTCCTACTTTTCTTGCTTGCTCTTCTTTTACTTCTGCTTTCCTCGTCTTCACTAGAGCTCCTCTCTCTTTTTCTTCTCTCCTTCCATTTCTTGCTATCATCTTCTCCTTCTACACTTCCTCTCCTGTCTCCCTTCCACCTCTTTTTCCTTTCTACTTGTTCCGTAGCAGACCCTTCCTCCTGGTCTCTTCTGCTCTTCCCTCGCTTTTTCATCTTCTTCTTCCGTCTCCTCCTCTCTCTGCTGTCATAACTGCTGCTGCCACTACTGCTGCTAGTGTAGGAGGAGGAGTCTGAGGAAGAGGAGGAGCTAAATGACTCAGGGCTCCTCCCTCTTTTATACAGGTGACCAGGTGGGAAAGGAGGACGGGCATGGGGCATAAATCCCGGCCGATAGTGTGGGACAGGGCCTCTCATACCAAAGCCGAACTGATTGACCTGAGACTGGAATTGTGGGTGCCAGTGAGGTTGAGGGAAACCAGGAGATGAAAAATGTGGTACCGGCTGGCCAGGATGAGGCATCTCTTCTGCTTTCTGTGGACCTTCTTTCACACTCTCATCCAGGCCCTTGCTTGCTTGTCCTATGGTTCCCAACCCTGCTTTGGGATCCAGTCCCCGGGCCTTCTGCACCTGGATGTAGTCAGCCAGCTCATCCTGGAAGGAGTCGTACACTTTCTTCTGAGATTGGCACAGTTCCATAACTTTCTTCTCTCTAAGGGCAAAGATTAATGACATTTCACTTAGTCTAGCATTTAAACTAGTGACTGACAAATGTGAGTTTTCCAATAGCCAAGAGTGAAACAAAATTGGACTGGAAACAATTTTCACATTTAGAAATTGTTAGTAAATTTCTCAAAAAAATACGAAGAAATGGCAAAATCAGAAAACTTAACAATAAGTAGTATTTTCTTGCAAAACGTACAGCCTTATTTTTATTTACAACTTTAAAAATTCTTTTTTTAGTGTATGCAAATATGTAAAATCCAGAAATAACTGCAATATGTAAAAAAAGGTTTATTTTAAAGAAGATTGACTCAAATTTCACCCAAAGTCAACAGGAAATCAATCAATTTGCCACATTTTTTCCCTATTTTACAAATTGCAGATAAACTATTTTACGTAACTGAAAAAAAAAAAAACATAATAAATAAATAAAGAAGAATCTATGGTGGGATTTTGCCCATGAACACACATTTAGAATGTAAGTAAGATTCTTTCTGATTTCATTTTAAAAATGTCATTCTAAAAATGTCAAATATTTGCTGACAAGATCAAGATCTAAATCCTAGTGGCGTAACAAAAAAAGGAATCAGAAAATAACGAAATGGAGAGCAACCGTCACTCACTGACAAAGTGTTGTTTCCCGAATGTGGCACCTGTAACATCTCCTTACTGAGGGGGCTGAGTGTCAGACAGCAAATAGCGGCAGTCAGGGAGCTCGCTGGATGTGTGCGTGAGAGAAAAACAGAAAACAAGAAATTTCCAAATGTACAGTAAATTCTCACCCCAGGCATATGTACAAAATCCGCCCGCACTTTCCTTTCCCCCCTTATTTTTTGTGAACGACCACTGAGTACAACAATATTTCTGTTTACATTAATGGATAACATGTGACATTACAAAATTATTTTAATTTGTATACTTTATATAATTCTTAAATTTAATTTCATATAATTAATTAATTACGCATTTCTGAATAAAAATTTTTCATTAATTTGAATATTTTTTAAATTGGTCAATGTAGATATATTTTAACGCATACCATTTTCTGACTGTTCCCCCATCTCATCCAGCATCTCTTGCCGGGCCTGGTTCCTCTGATGTTTCCGACCGCTATAGTGCTGCTGGGCGACCAGAGGGTTGTTAAAGGAAGCGCTGCACAGTGTACAGTACTTGTTGGGGTCACTGAGATCAACCTCTTGATCACCCAAGCCAGAAGTGTCCTTCTGCTCCAGACTGATCTGATTCTGCACAGCAGCCTCTGATGGGTGTACATCAGGAATTGTGGATTCTAGGACGGGCGCTGAAAGTTGAATATAACATAATAGTGTTATGACAGATTTAGCCCACAATGGCGAAGAGTCAAACCTAACAGTCCCCAGTTTGATTTTACTCACCTCCAGGTGGCAGAGGATTGGTTTTTCTCATGTTCTTTGCATGAACTTTGCCCTCATAGTGCGACTTGGCCACAGTTGGAGAGCTGAATACCATGTTGCACATCTCGCAGAACTTCTCTGCAGACAGACCTCTCTGTAAAAAAATATTAAGTATTATATATTACCACACACTTAAGAGCAATATATGCATATTCTGTATGATCTGTTACATACCAAAAGGCCTCCACAATCTTGGCTCGGCTTATTTAATTTAGTGTTCTTGTTCTGCAAGTACACCCTGACTCTTTGTGCATGCTTTTTCCCCTGGCAACATAGAAACCAATGTTAGAAATATGACTGCAGATTTTTGAGGTTGCCTGAAAAAACTTGATACAGTTGCATGAAAAACCACCTCACAAACCTCATAATGAGAAACTCTCTGGGATTCGTAAAGCAGGGTTGCTTCACAGACGTGACAGAAGTTATCTGTCAACAAGCCTTTGAGAAGACCACTGTCGCTCTGATACCCTGCAGAAAAATCAGACATTAAAAGCGAAAATAACATAAAATAATATTTACTGTATGAAATAATCTTAACATACTTTTGTGTAATGTAGCTGATGTGGTTAGCATAGACATAATCTCACATGGCTCTTTTTTTTTTTTACATATCTGATTTTCACAGAGCATGAAATTTATGATTAGAAATAAGTTTTAGATACACTATGAGGCTTTTGGTAAAACTAGTGAACAAGAAACAGACTTGAAATAAAAATATCAGTAGCCAAATTGTGATTTAATGAAAAAAGCATAAGCAAAATCAATTTTGTTCATGAATTCATTCTGACATAAATCGTTGGACTGAACTAAATGTGACCATTTATACACAAATGGTTTTACAGAGAAATTCGTTCTGCTTAAATTTGGCCCAATGTGTGCAAGCAAAGCGTGCAAGTAATAATGCATCTGGTTATTGTGGTGCAAAAAAAAGATATTTTAACCGAATTAAGGATACACTGACAACTATTTCATGTTATGCCTGATAACTAATAACTGACCCATATTAGAAATCTGCTATAAAAACACAAATCCAGTTAAAGAACAATAGTTTTATATGTTACAACTGAATCTAGGCATCGGTACATCAATGTAAAATCTAAATTATTCCAATTGATTTAAATTAAAGAATCACTAATAATATTAGACCAATAAATTACATGGTCTTGAAGCTGTGCATACCTAAATAGACAATTTGTACACGCCGTGCATTATTTTAATGAATGCCATGCAGCAATGTACATATGTCTAAATGAAAGAGCTCATGTTATTGTAAAACGTGTCAAACTTACTTGAATTCTATTATTGGCATAAAAAGTTTTAATTCGGTAAGGTTGTTTGTTCCTGAATGTGTCATTGTACTATCTGCTCAAATAATCTAGTTACCAATAAGTTTGTGGATACTAAAATTACATAAAAACATAACTAAATGAGCATTTATTAATATGTACTTACTTGTACTACTATCTGAACATAACATAAATGTGATACTATTTTTTTTTAAATAAAATGACACGAATTAGAGATTTAAAATGGAAACTTAATGGCATTTTAGAAACTTAAAATGCACTAAAACGTTTTGAAATGTCACAAACGAGCTGTTACTTTCCATAACAATGGCAATGGAGGATTATTATGAGGCTAAATAGGCATTCGCTACCTGGCTAACTTGTTGATAGTTGCTTTATCGGCGAAATAATCTATTTACACGATGGTATGATTCATTAACTCCACGTTTTGTGTCTTAATGTGTATTTTCAGCCGATGAACGATGACAATCGACTTAAAAACACAGATAGTTTTAAAAAGGGATTTTTGTGGTGGTTGTTTAAGATGAATGATGGGTACTAATATTTAGCCTAGCCTAGCTTGTTTACTCGCTAAGCTTTATTACCACCCATGAATCCATCTCAAACAACTCAAACACAAGCATTCGATGCAAATAAACTCCACATGACGGCATTTTTGAAGTTTTTGAAGGGTTTCAACTGATAAGACTCACCTTCTTCAACCTGAGAAATATTGGTGTTAGTGTTTTGTACTGTTTCTGGATTGATATCGTCTGTATTTTTGATTTTGTCTGTTTCCGCACACTGCGGAGAACACGATACACTAGCTTCAAGCTCGGACATTTTTTTTAAACCTGGAAATAAATCAAAACTGTAGCAGATTACGCTAAAATGCCAAAGCGCTCTACATGGCAATGGCTAAAATATGAAGGGAGGTGCGCATGCGCAGTAGGATCACATTTCTTTACGTGCCAGCCACTGAATTAAGCAGATGCTTACTGCCATCAGCTGGTGTTTTAAGTTATTGTCTTAGTAAATTAAAAACCCTAAAAATAAATCTTTGTGTTAGATTGTACAAAGCAAATATATTATGGTTTACCATATTATGAAGCCCACAATTATAAATACAATGGTAAGCAGTTTCTTATAAAAACAATAAGTTGTTAATACTGTAAAATTATAACGAAGTAAAACGAGATCTCATTCAAACAGGGTCATTCAAACATAAGCTAACTTTAGAATCTATGGTAAAAAAATAAAATAGGTCTATAGTTTAATATGTATTTGTTAAACATGGTTTTGTATATACTTTCTTCAGTAACCTGCATCAGAAATGAATTCAGCTTGATAAATTATTAACATTACAGTTTTATTCCTTCAGTCTGAGAAATATTTGAAATGCTGTGAATTTCTTATTGTACATTAACTGAAGACAAATCTGGCCAAAAAAAAAAGAGATACATAACTAGAGTTCCGGATCACTGATCAGATATCATCGACAATCCTCATCAAAAAGATATATATTTCCTTTAATAAAGTTGATTAGTGTATCACACAAGATCAACAAAGACAAAGAAATTTGCTGTAATCTATTAAAACTGAGATTGTACAATAGAACAGTGCTGGTATCAGATATACCATAGTATACCGATATATAATATTATTTAGTGTTATTCATTTTGTGCCTCAATTTAATTTCCTAACTAGTTTTGATGTCTTTCTGTAAAATTTGTCATTGGCAAAACAAACACATTTTCTGTTAAATTAGATGCAATATTAGCACAGACAGTACAGTATGAATGCATTATTCTTGTAAACATTGAATTTTTGTGGAGTCTGTCCAAACACATAGAACAACTGTAGGCATAGCAGTGAGCTATGAGACAACTTCATCACTCCTTTTCCTCCGAATCACTAGAGCCATGTAACAGAAAGTGGCAATGAGGAGGATGGTTAGGAGAATCAACAAGCCAATCCATGCTGCAGGACACAAGCCCTTCCTGATGCCCGCAGGTTCCTCTGGAAGAAGACTGCTCACACTGAGAATATAACCCAGAGCCCAGCCCACAGACGCCTCACCTGCCTGTGACATAGTAGAGACTAAATGTGTGGTTTCGCATTTTTGTATACTTAGTTTGCATTCACACAATTTGCATTTTATTCAGAAGCAAACTGTAAAATTATTTGTGGTTAGGGTGGTTCTGTGATGTACAAGCATATGAGTATATTTTTGATAAACCCACCTTTTTCTGAAAAGCAACATTTTGGAAAGAACTCTCATCAAAGTTATAACCCCTAAGCATTAGCACTTGTATATACACTGCAACTGCACAGTAATCCTTCAGGTATTTTTTCAAGTCAGGAGCTTTCTTGGTCATCTATAATGAACAGAAGATATGGATATGAATTTTTTAAGATTTACAGGAATTCAGAGATGCAATGCAGCATGTTTATACAGTGTATTTTTATGATAAACACAAAGACATTTTTTTTCACATTCATAAAACCTGGCTAGAAAATATCCAGTTAATCTTTGAAATCATTTCTTTCTGAATCAACCTTCCTAAAACATGCTAAATATATTATCTATTATATAGTGTGTGTATGTGTGTGTGTGTGGTGTGTGTGGTGGGTGAAATTTCATTCAAATTGATTTCAGGTTGAAATATCAATTGGAACTAAAAAAAAGTTATAAAAGTAATTAAAATATTAATATTTTACTATAAAGATCATATATATCCTTTCCAGTTATAGGCCAATTAAGATTTTAGATCAGTGTAATTATTTTCATGACAATTAAATAAATAATACTAAATAAAAAAACGAAAAATCTTATTACTACAATGGGAGAAAAATTCAAATATTTAAATTGTAAAGTACATCATGTTTCATACATCCTGATAGCATTTGTTGTACTGGCTTTAATTTATTCTGAGGTAGCTAAAACAAGCATTAGTATAAGCATTAGTACAAATTATACCTCTTCTATGGTCATATTGCACACAGCTTTGGTAGCCTCCTCTAGCTGAGCAGAGGTTCTGATGTTTATCCCTGTACTTTGCTGGAGATAACTGTGAGTGAAGAAATAAGCAGAGAAGGCCTAAAAGAAAGACAAATACATAAGATTTTTTTCTATTAAACTTGTATGTTCCACTTTGTCCATTTCTGGGCCTCTCACCATGAAGCCCCCGCTGATGTTGGGCTGGAAAACTCCATTAAAGGAACACTGAGAAAAGGGGCAGAACTGGAAGGAAAATATATTAGAAGTGTTGCCAAGGCAGCTTTGGTAGTCCCCGGTGCCTTGCACCCTGATCCAGGAATGAGGGTTGTAAGGTTTGGGTCTCTTAGACACTGTACAAGGAGAGTCAAACACTTGCTCCAGCTTGAAGACATCAGTGAAGTCAGATGGGTAGCAGGGATGGTACACTTTGCTAATATTACCCTGCGACTGAAATGAAAACATACTGGAGACATGTAAACTGTGACAGGACATTCACCAAGAAGTCTCAAACACAAAAATAGTGTCTACATATATACAATGAGGTATTACTGATTTGTGATGCATAATTTCATACTTCAACCAGGTAGGCCAGGATCTGGCGCAGGGCCTCTTCTTTACCATAACACAGGTAACTATGCGTGTAGAGGGAATACTCCTGCCCATAGAGACGCATGGTCATGCTGTTCAACTCGTTCTCAACTGTTTCTGGGGTCTCAAAGGTGATCTGTGTGGACGCCCCACCTAAATCCAGCGCTCCGACTGTTTTTCTGCCAGAGTTAAGCCATCGGCCCACATAGCCATACTGTATAAATGAGCAAAATAAAGACAGAAATTGGCCACTATATGGCACTAGTTGAGAAACCAGTAAAAATACTGTACCATAAATCAAAACACTGGCTTAATATTTAGATGTCTATGATGATAATAAGCAACAAAGTTGAAGGATAATTAATTTATGGACAGTTTCACTGACAAGAAAAGACAGACATACTCTAACAAGAAAGCACCTTTATGAAGTTTTCAAGAAGGTAGTTGACAGTGACCCAACCGTAAACCCCTTCTTCTTGACCACTCAAAATTACAGCTCCTCGAAAGTTGAAAGGAAAGGATTTGATTTTTTGTTTGACTTCTTGAAGAATCTGAGATGCTTTGTCAGGATTGGTAATTCTGAAAAATAAAAGATGGAAAAAATTAAAGGTATTTGGAGGTTAATGAAAAAAGCAATCAGCAAATGTCATCCTGGCAGAAAACAAAATTTTACTACATAGCTATAAACTTCTTAGAGCCAAAACATAGCCTACACTGGCCCTAGAAAGGGGCAATTTAGATTTAAGACACTAACCCTCGGTTTCACAGACAAGGCTTAAACCTAATCCCAGACTAAAATCTAAATCTGAGCTGTTTCAACTGAAAGAAACTTGCTCTGACTGATTTTAAATTATATCAGTGCCTTTATTTTGTCTCAAAATGCACACCAGTAATGCTTTTTCTAAGGCAAGTTTATAAAAATTACTTAAAAGTCCTAATTGAACTATAGCCTAATCCTGGTTTAGTCTAAGCCCTGTCTGTGAAACCAGGCCTAAATGTATGAATTTGCATTAAGATGACGTAAAACCAAAAAGCACCAGTAAAAACCTTTTCTCAGAACTAACTTCTCTTTTCTAATTTAATAAACTGGTCCCAATGTAATTACATTTTTGTAAAGATCAGTTCCCCTTAGGTTTATTTATTTATTTACATTTTTATTTTGTTTCAGTAATTTTAGCATTATTGTTTGGTATTTTAATTTTGTATTAAAAAAATATATACAGTATATACTACTTTACTAAACATTTTACAGAGAAAACCTGAAGCAATCTTAAACACATATGCAGGGTGAAAAAGTGTTATATGCCAGAAAATATAATGCAGAAAGATCAGGCTTTAACCTTCAAATCCTATTGAAGCTTTGCACTTGAAACTGAACTAAAATATCCTGAAACTTGCATATTGGTGTTTCTGTGTTTGTTTTTTATCTACATGAGAAATACCTTTACCATTAATCTGCCTGAAAAAATTATACTACTTCAACAAGTTTAACCAGAAAATGAGACAGCCAGAAAGTGTTTTAAAGGGGTGGTTCCCTGGGTTTTTTCTAGGCTTGATTGTGTTTATGGGGTGCAGTCTAACATGTGTTAATGCTTAGTTAAATTTTTTTTCACATAATTTACCTTTATTCCACACAGCTCTGTCCCTTCTCTCAGAAACAGTCTGATCATTTCCTTCTTTAATGAAGCCCCCTCCCTCAGAAATAGGCGATGGGCTCTGATTGGTTAGCTAGCCCAGTATGTTGTGATTGGCTAAACCACCTCTAGTGCGAGTCTAATCGTCCCGCCTCTCTCCTCAGCAGCATGTGCTCCGGTTGTATTGTAAAGAATGGCGTCGTTAATATCGCTTATCAGTTTGAGCCCGGTTGAGAAGCAGAGGATATTATAGAGGAAGATCGTGCAGAACCTGTGCAAGCACGGCTTTTAATGGTAGGCCTATGTTTTTTGTTTGTTGTTGTCACTTTTAGATACACTGTTATTTGTAAATGCTACTGCTTATGTTAGCTTTTAATATACGGTTTTATCCTGATTAAAGCTTTAATAAAGTATGGCAACTGCATGCGCGTCAATGTTTAATGCTTCTCATAGCTATGTGAAAATAAGTGTATAATTGGAACAGTTCATTGTTGGAGCTGAGCTGAATGAGAGAGAGAGAGATGCAGAGCAGGGGAACGCTGCTTTTGAACATTGATTTTAAAACCTGTGAATCCATTAGAATCGTTAGAAGACAGAATCGCGATTCATATATGAATAGATTTTTACGTGCACCCATTGTTTTCTATTCCTCTTCTCTAAAGCAGTGCAGCAAGGCCTCGCCCCCTTTGCTGCCTTTTTTCCGAGGGCGGGGTTTATCTGGGTTTGTGATGTCACGAACCCGGGAAGTAACTTGTTGTAGTCCCTACCAGCTGTTTTTGTAGGCATTAAACTGCCAGAATTTTAAAAGACGATATCTCCGTTTGCATTGAACTTTCAGCTTCGTAACTTTGCAGATATTGTTTATGCTCCAACAGCAACATTACACACTAACTAACGTCAAAAAAGTAAAATCGCAATGAACCACCCCTTTAAAATAGGATGTGTTCTTTTATATGTGGCCTTATAAAACGATTCAATACTACATGTAGCAACATAGAAGTAGAAAAAAAAACACACTCACTTCAGAAGTCTCATGCCAGCAGTAGCTCCTAGATGCACAGGGGTGCGATGATGTCTGTCTGGGGGAATGTCGCGCATGGCCTGCTTCAAGCATGCCTCAAGGCTGTGGGCCGCTGCACCTTGCTGCCCGGCATAACTAGAGATTCCTCCTCCTGCACCAAAGAAAAACAAGACACAATAATTACATCCATTTCTATATTTATTAAACTAGATTGAAATATCTTATACCAGAACATGCATATTGAGGCTTCATTTTATTTACGCTTTAGATGTTTATCTATATCTCTACCATTAATCTGTTTGAAAATGTTCAATATTTCAGCAAGTCATTTGACCTTTGACATGACACTCGCTGTGCTGGGTGACCACGCCTGTGCCATTTAATTTGTCCGCCGGCCATCTGTAGATGTACAAGGCAGTGTGTGAGGAGCCAGCGTCCAGCACAACCCCATACTGCAATGAGAGAGAGAGAGAGGCAAAAAAAAAGCGTAAAAAATTATATTCAAATCTATGTGATTAGAATGTATTATCTTTTGTTTTTATCTCAAACAGAACCTAAAGTTTTGGTCAAATTCTAAAATTTCCGTAATACGATGAGAACATAACATGGTTTGACAGTGATTTATTCGCAGGAGCCACTGTAATCACTTTATTTTGAGATAACCATCATATTTCAAGTACAATTACTTCTAAGATTTTGTACATATTGTGTGTTTCTGTGACCTGTTGCTCAGTGTTTACCCACGGCTCCCAGGGGTTAACATGTACCTGTTGCCAGAAGACACACTTCATGGAGATGCAATTCCCAGAAGTATCTGACATAACAAACTATCCTGAGTCTGCATCTTCATTTGTTCCAGGGTTCCCAACAGGAACAAAATGACCATTCTCTATGTTTACCTTGTGAAGGCTCACCTCCCCAAGGCTAAATATGCTTTACCTGGTTATAATGTAATTTCAGATGCTAACTTTTACTTGTGGTTCAGGTAGCTGTGCTCAACATATTAGTGTGTGCTTAAAACATAATGTTTTTGTGATCATACATTGTTTTCAGGCCTTTTGCTTGTTTACAAAAATTCCACAATTCCTCTTTGTATCATGTGCCAAAATCATTCCTCCCATTAATCAGGATACACTGCGTAAAATGCAACTTAGCTTACAGGAGAAAGAAAGAAAGATAGAGAGCAAGAGACAGAGAAAGAGAACACAAAAGAAACAATTTGCCATTTTTATCAGGTCACAGAAGTAATCATACTTACCATGTACTGTGGTGGCTCTCTCATTTCATGTATAGATACAGTCAGGAGTAGAATAGACACAATTCCAAACAGAAAGAGCACAGCTGGGACAACAAACTTAACAAACAGTTTATCCATCAGTAAAGTTGAGGTTTGCCTGGTGCAACTGATGGTGAAGGAACAAGGGCAACCCCTCCGTCCGCCCAGTTCCTTAACAAGAGAACAGACTTCTCTTGTACAAAGAAGCCCAGTTAGTAACAGCAGAACCATTTCTTTTACATTTCTTTAGAATAATAATAAACACCAATTTTGCAAGTGTACATGTTTTATTGTTATGTAGACTGTTTGGAAATACAGATAGATGTAGAATAGTTGTTGTTGTAATAATAATAGCTGTAGAATAGATTGTTAGTAGAAACACAATGTCCAGCATTAATTACAACCTTTTTTGTAGTATAAGGGAGTGTTCCAGACATTCCTAAATCTTCTTACATCAAATGTGACTAAAGGTGTGTCCGCTGGTGCAGCTGACTAAATTTAGTCATTAATGTGCAGCAGGACTAATGTGATGGAGACCAGTTTTATTTACAAGGTTTCTCTTCTTTCAATGTCCATGCCTCTATTCAAACGCTGACACAGCTTGCTCTGAATAGGATAATTCCTGCCAAGAACAGAGGCACTTTGCATTTACAGGCCTACTTTGTATCCACAATGGACTACTCTACATGTGGTAAGAATGTCCTGTTTGGTGTTGAAAAGGGAGGAGAAAAATGTGTGACATCATCTTTGGGGAGGATTACTGTCCACTTGAATGCATGAGCAATAATGTTTATTTTATGACAAACAGAATGATTAAATTAAGGCCACACATCCAGATCTTAAATTGCATGAGGCGTCAAAAATATGGCAAAGGTTATGTTTTTGATTCATTGTTTACAATACAGTCTGTTCAATAAAAGCATGTACTGAGTGATATTCTGATCTGTGTATGTTTGAAAGGCTTGAAAGGAGAATTAACAACATTTCTCACAAAACATTTCTGTTTAAAGATTCACAAGCACACAAAGTTTAAACAAAACCGGTTTTATGAAGAGTATTTAACTACATTTCAAGCTTCGCTAGATAAAGATTAACAGATTTAAATGAATGGATAAATACAGTGACTTTGCCAATTAAAATAGGCATAATTTTCAGAGTAATGGCAAACCTAGGAAATCATTTAAATAAATACAAAACTAAAAGTTAAAAAACTGAGTAACCTGACAGTGTGAATAATTTCCTTCTTACATCACACATATAGTACACTGAAAAATCTCAAACTGGAAATTTCAGTGTTATTTCAGTTCATCAAACAAAAAAGAAAAAAAAACAACACGACAGCATAACACATAAATGCATCCCAGATGGGTGCACCAAATATTAAAACAAAATGTGTAACATCTCAGTGCTGCTTGTCCAGTTCTGGTGTGGTGTTTTGAAACATCGGGAGAACAGACTCTTCATGTTGACACAGGTGCCAGACCATAATGCAATAATAATTCAGCAGCAGGAGCAGCATCATGACAACCAAAGCCAAAATGACCAGAAGGGTCACCACAAGTCTCTTTCTGGTGCAAAATGGCTGAGATGACCAGTGGTCACTTTGGGAACCCTCCTCCAGTGAGTGTTTAGGCCTGAAGTGTGTGGACAGGCAGTGTTTAATCCAGGTCCCAGCAGGAGCAACAGGTGAAAATAAGCACGCCTCTCTCTCTCCCATCGTCGCACAAAGAAGAAGCTTCTTGCCCACAAAGCAACTGTCACTACCACTTGCCAGCCAGCGTCTGAAAGAAGAAACATACAGTGGTCATATGGATTAAGCAGTCTAGTGCAAGTAATAGCAACAACAACAACAAAATAAATAAATACTATAAAAATCTGTATTTTTGTAGTATATATATATAGATATATACACTATTTGTCATTGAATTTATAGAAACTAGACTTTGAGGTCAAGTCCCAAAACTCCCTAGCAACGTGAGTTTTCCACAAACCAGCACTAATTGCATTATTTTATTTTATCTTTTTAGAAAAAAAACCTCATTATTAATGTAAAGGCTAGCAATAATTAACATGGCATTTTGTTCAAAACTCTTTAAGAATATTTGTTACTTGTTAAATTATTTTTTTCTTTCAAAATTGAACATTTACGACAGTGACGGCAACGGTGGCAATTTTATGTCGGAAATGTAGCTATGGCAGCATATTTTTGGCGCGAACTGTAGAATAGAGGGAACGTTAAAATGTGAACAACGCTAAAAACAGAACTTCAATTTCAATTTGTTTTCCCACTAATGCTTTTCGGTCTTTCACTTTTATGATTTACGCTGGAGAAGTACAACGTTTAATGAAAAAAATGCTTGTATTAGACGGGAGAATCCCTCCACCTGCGTTCAGTCAGTGGAATAAACAGATCCCGTAAGAGCAGGTAAGAGGACGCGGTCCGTTGTTGACGAGAATGGTTTGGTTCGCAGGATGGTGTGACACAGTTTAGCGGTTCAAAAACAGTTCGTAATACGTTTCAGTATATAAGCTATCATGTAGTATTGTGCAGCAAAGACTAAAGTAAACTCACCTGTTGCAGACGTCAGTGTTTGCAGAGGAACAGTCTGTCCTTGCTGATGATGGTGATACCGCCTCTTAAATACGCTGTCAGGCGTTTTCCTCATACTTTCAAATTCATGAGAGATTAACAAGTCACTATTTTGACCACTACCCCCGGCCCATAACGTAGACGTCTGACTAATGTATGCATCTCCACCTCTCCAGAGCTGCCTGTAGCTAATATTGAACTTTCTGGGAAATGGATTGTCAAAGTGGAAGGTGTGTTTATTTGCTGCAGTACTTGTCTCTGTGCAGGTCTTCGTACGTTGCGATTTTACTCGAGGAATGATCTATTTAGCTATTTGTACATAAATCACATATATACACATGCACATTTATTTAGCTAACTAGGGGCAATGCATAGATTCATATTGTTTTTATACACCGATATAGTTATACACTTTATAACCTAACCCTGAAAGGAAAAAAATCTGCATTTATACAATATATATTAGATACAATATATATATTGGGACACTTTGTCAAGTTTTGCTGTCTTCTGGGTACAAATTTATGCTCAAAATTTGGACACACACACACACACACACACACACACACACACACATACAGGCTATATATAGTGATTTGGAAATCATGGAAATAAATGAAATCCATGGATATTTTTCTAGTGAATAATATAATATCATTATATGCTCACAAAATTGAAAAGACACTTAGTTGTGGTCTGCAACTGACATGGCACAAATTTATTGGCACACAGAGATTTTATTTCTATATATTTTGTCAAAATGCATTGAAGAAGTATCTAAAATGAACTGAAACATAATGTAGCATTGTAGCACTTGTTAAAGTAAGACTTATGCTCAGGATATGTGTGTTACTGTATGTGGTGTAATTTATCTGATTGTGTTTGTGTGTCATTTACAGTGTGACAGTTTCTCATAGAACACTCCCTTTTTTCAACATTTTCATAAAATCATCTGCAATCTAGCAGTCCAGGCAACATAAACTGAATTCAGTGTTCACATGCCCTGAAATCAGATATAATACATCATTCTTCTGAAGTACAAACCACATTCATTGACCCAAGCAATGAGAAAAACATACTGTACATACACCTGTCAGTTTGAAAAGACTAAAAACTAAAGTAGTGTAAGCTAGTAGTAAACAGAAGATATATGCGATATGCACTAATTTGACACAGTTTAACTCTGATATATCAGAAACAAATCCAAATCTCTTGATATATGAAAACTAGAAAAGGAGTGTTTTGTAAAATTCAAACAGCTGACAGTTACATATATTTCGCATTCTTAAATGTGCATTTTCATATCAAGTATTAGTATTACAATCAACATTTGGCAAATTGCATAATTTCCATATGCTTATAGCTTCCAACAGATACACATTAAAGTGCTAGGTAGATGATCTCTCTTATAGGGGAGTTTCCATGGGTCATATAAATAGCATTAAGTGAACATTTACAGTAAGCAATCCTTATTTGTACAGCTTTTGTTGATGTTTCTCAACCCCAGAACTTGGGAACGGGCCAGTTTTGCCATCTAACTAATAGGTGTATACGAAACTACAGCACCAGCGTTGAAAATAAATGGGCACACTTGGGGTTTTCTCATGTAAAAGATCTCTGAGGTCGTCTGTGGGGATGACACAGAGATGATTTTGCGTGAGATGCCAAGTGCTAGTTGGATGAAAAAACTCGGCCCCTTGATGCACCCTTCAGACTGAAGTTGAGAACGACTGCATTTAAAGAGGAAGAACTGTTGAGTTTGAAGGAGAGTTTGCAATTAACTGATGTGCAGTAAGCCACGTCGTAAATCTAAAATTGAATACATTCTGTGAGTATGGGAGGGGGGGGGGGGGGGGGGGATACGGTATATTTTTCTTGTCCATAATCCTTTAGGGACAAATTTGCATGCGTATTACATGCAAAGGGATGTTAGAATATAAAAGACAATGATATATGAAACAGCACAGATCATGTGCTTGATTGGCTGACATTTTGCTTTATAGATTATATAGACAAAGAATGAAAAACAATGAAGAGAAAGCAAATAAAAAATGTAAAGAAGATAAATATCATATGTAAATGATGAATATAATTAATGTAATACATACTACAACTAGTTAATTCTTTAAATAATGGCCGTAGAATCGGCCTTGCAACATGAAATGTTTTGTTCTTTGTTCTAAATTATACTGTACAATACTTAAACCACTTAATCAACATAAGAATAAGCACTAATATTAATAAGAAATATTTATACATAATGATAAAGAATTTATACAGAAGAAGTACTGGTGGATGGAATGATTGTATACTAATTTCAGCATCAAGCTGTGATGGTGAATGCGCTTATGTGTTTATATGGTCTGTGTGTTCGCAGTGCTCCAGTGCATTGCAGTGTCATGCCATTCCTTGCAGTCCACCATCAAGTCCCAACAGGTCCAATTGGCTCCTCATAAAGGTGAAGTGGCTCAGTAGTTCTCGTCCATGATGGATCCATTGTGCAAAACCTAGAGGAGCGGTACTACAACGCTCCCCTCTAGTTCCATCTTGTTTGTCTCTAAAGAATGAGCATGTCTTTATGTTAAACTCTCCCTCTTTCTCTGCCTCACACCACCGTGCTGACAGACGGGTCGGACAAGTTGAGTTGGCCCGTAATGTCTGTGGGTGGGTATTGCTGTAGAAAGAGAGAGAAGGTAGAAAACACACAGGATAGAGAACATTAGTGTGACCGTTACCTTTCCTTTTCCCCAAAAGCCTAGTACGGAATTAGCTTCTTTACCCCCAAGGCAGCAGGTAGCATGCAAATCCAAAACAAGTACTCAACCATTGAATGTTTCAGACATCATTGCTCTAAATTTTGCCTTCAGGCCAGGACTCAGAAACATTTTAAAGGCTATGTTTTACAATTGAATGCAACACTTTAAAAATTCTGTTACATCCAAGGAGGTTATAAAAATTTTAAATGGTGTGGGAGAAGTGTTCTTCCAGCTATCTTGCTGCCTTAAGTGGTATTTAGAATTATATTCAAAGAAGAGGAAGCAGGTTCTCTGGTGAGAGATGGTTTTAGGTGATAACCTTGATAACCTATGTTATTTATATAAGCATTATTGGGTCAAAAGTCAAAATGTATTTTTACACTTGCGACACACTTAAAAATATATGACTGTCATTGCATTATATAATGAAATATAAACCAATTGGCATCTGCAAACAAGTGATGTTAACCAATTACCTTTTTTTCCAAGCTATATTTGCAGTTGCTTTTAACCCAGTTGGCTCAATGTGGTTTCTAGTGGATATATGATATCAGATCCCCTCACGTTCACACTGGCGCACTAGCAGAGTAAACATAGTTGTAGGTCATAACATTAACTAAAGACATTGGTTCCATTTTTGACTTTCAACCAGAAAGTGTCCAGAAAGTATCCAGAAATACTTTTTATCTTCATTTAGAACAGAAATAAAACCTAACAACCAAAGTATTTCTCCTAAAGTTTGTTAATGGACACAAATACCAGTTGCTTTCATATTTTGTTGTCTAATGCAATGACGTTACTACATTTTTTAAACTTGGCTCAAATACTTTCTAGGCCACTGCATATTTATATTTGTAATATATATTTAATTCTCATTCAGTTGCAGTTCCTGTTTCCTCATCTCAAGACGTGTTAGAAGAGCAACAAGCTGTTTTCTCACATGGGCATCTGCAGTGCCGGGTTGGCAAAACACTCAATGACATGCAGGTGCCCAGTCAGAAGGCAATTAACACAACAAACATTTTTTTTTTTTGCTTTCAGTTTTTGTAAGCTATAAAATGTCTCGCAGTGAGGCTTGCCATGTTGCAACGGCAAGGACATTTTTATTAAAACAAGGTATTTTGATCTGACAGGATTATTACATTATTATCATTTCAAGTTCTGTTCCTTGCTGTGGCAATCTGTGAAATTGAGGCACAGAGAGCTTTTTTGGTTAAACTGACAAACATTTTTGTTTTCTTTTTTTGGTGATCTGCTAATCAAGACAGATATATATACCTAAGGAATACATTTTCAAAAAGCAAAATACATATATTGATGGAAAAGCAGCAGCAACGAGTTTCATATTATTCAAAATTTTAAGAGTTTAGCAAAAATCAAGGACACATGCGATGTTTGAGTTCAAAATAATTTCAAAATAAAATTTCTTATAAACAATTTATACATATTAATTATGAATTTAATATTTACCATACTAATTATAGCATGTGTCCTCTTTTATAGCTTACTGTTTTTTTTTTTTATTACTATGCCATTGCCAATAAATAAGCTTATAAGCTCAATATATGATGCAACAACTCTAAAAGCCAAAGCTTAAGGCAAAAGTTCTCATTGTCAAGATCATCATCATCATATTGCAGAATAGATGTATTCAGCAATACATCTGATGACACCGGGAGGCTTTTTTTTTGTCTTCCTTGGTGTTGCATCAAGAATGCCCTTAGCACGCCTTAGAGAGCATGAGATAGTTCTTGTTATGTTCACTTAGAAGGCTTTCTGTTGGCACTTCCAAATCAAGCCCACAGTGCCCCCTGGTGAGAGACAGTGAATCAGCAAAAGAGACAAAAAGTGTGTGTATCATCACTACCACAAAAAATGCAACTACTTCTACTAAGGCAACCAAAACACAGTCTCTACTTCTACGACAGATATATTGCATGCTTGCAGAGGAAGAGAGAGGCTGTGTAGCATGTACATCATGTGGGGGACGTCGACAGTTATAATTCCATATACATCCACTTATATAGAAAGAGAGGCGACACTGATATCAAGAAATAAAAGGATGGTTAAACACTGTGGATGGCTACTATTGTGTTTCTGATTTTCACCTGGATTGTTGTGCCTTTTCTTCACCATTCACCACCCCAACCCACCTTCCCCATTTTCTTAAACATTTTAAAAAAAAAGTAAAATAATTCCAAAATAAAATGTGAGAAAACGTAACGTAATAGTGCTGAAAATGGAGGGAAAAAACTAACAGTCATGTATAGGTTTTTAGGCCCTATTTAATAAGTTGTGGTGCCATAGCAAATCATATTAATGTTAATCAAAATCAACAGTTATGAAATTTGTAGAATTGATCTGTTTATGATATACTAAGTACAAGTATATGTGTAGTATATATAGAACTTTCTCCATGTCTGGAAAGGTTTTACTATGGCAGCACAGTAATTTTATAATATATAATAATATTAATAATTATGTAATGATTAATGATATAATCATTTTGCTGTTAATGCTATATTCCAAGTCTTCCAAAGCCACACAATGTTGTAGGAGGATCAGATTGAAATTTGAGCCATTTGCTGAAAATTTTAATAGCTCTCAAATTGAATTCACATATTGCATGTCAGGTTTATGCCTTTGATATCAAACGTCATTTGTTCTTGCATGTTTTATGACTTCTTTATAAAACTTTGAATATAGCACATAAATTACTACTTTTATGTACTTTTATTATGTTTTTTAGCGCTTGAGAGCCCTTGTTCACTGTCTGCTATTACTGAATGGAGAAAAGCAGCATTCCGCTGTCTCCTTTTGTGTTCCACGGCAGAAAGAAGATCATACAGATTTGGTACAACATGAGGGTGACTAAATGATGACAGAATTTTCATTTTCAAATTCCCATTCCTTGAAATAAACTTTGTTAGGACCTTAAATCAGTTGTACAAAAGAAAATCATTGTTAATTGATGATTCCAAAGTCTGAAAGGGAAGTTCCGCTGTTTAAAAAAAATGAGTTAGTCTGCATGGTATCGGTTGCTCTGATCAAACACCACAACACCAAAGCATGCCGTCGGGGAAACAAACATCGCAAGATTTGACTGTTCATATCAATAACATCAGGCAGGTTTGGGGACGAGAAACACACAAATACGCACAACACATCCCACCAAAAAGAGTCACACACGTCCACCCGCACTAACACACACTCCACATCCAGAGGTTGCAATAGGGAGAGAAGCAGCCCAGAAACATCAGGCATTGTGCAGCGCCCCCTCCTCTTGGAACAGCTCTTAGGTTAGAACCTTTTCCCTGATCACTGGGTCCTAAAACCTTTCAGCTTAACTCTTAAGGATGGCTGAGCTCTTAAGTCCTAACTGACAGATGGGGTCTGGATGGTGACTCGATGACTGACTGACAGACACGTGGCCGTGGCCGAGATGCCAGGAATGGAGGAATAACCAGAGAGAAATGCGGCTCTCTTGGTTTCAGACATGACATGTCGTTTAAGACAGAAGAAAGTAGATACAGAGAGAGGAGCAGAAGAATAGGACGAGAGAAAGACAGACGCAGAAAGAGGAAGAGAGACCGGCCGAGTAAAAAGAGATGCCATTCCTTAACCTCCTTACCGTGTCTTTGGAGGACCTACGTCTCTTGATGCTGGAGGCCAGGGTGGTACTGATGGACCTAAAAGAGGGTTTCTTTTTTGGGTCGCTGTCTGCTCTACCACTTTTCCTATCCTAAAATAAATATACGTAGAACAATTATTCATGTTCTCTGGCTGGTTTTCAACTGCCAAAACCACATCCCCTCGTTCCCCATTGATAAGCTATCTTAAACCCAACGATCTATAAATATGAATGGAAGTCAGACTTGTTTGATTCAAAGAGACTAAGAATTGGTAGTAACAGATGCAACCGATTTGGTTGCATGAAGTGGCAGCACTTTCGAATTCCCAAATGATCTTCCTTGGCATCTGTTTTGTGCTGTTTCATAAATACTTCTTTTTAACACTTTGTGGTTTTAGGCACAAAAGAAGATTGGGACCTTTTTACCCACTTCCCTCCCACTGTCCAACAAATGTGCCCCACACGGCTACTCTCTGGCCTCTACAAAGGGTACGAAGGTATAGCACAAGACTGGGTGTGTTTGTGTAAGAAAAGGTCGAATTAAGGTATTCTTACATCCTGAGTCTCTACAGAGGAAGAGGGCTGCATTGGGGAGGAAAAAAGAAAAATAAATGAATATTTATCCACTTGCTTTAAAGATCATATGACTTTAAGATCCATAAGCAAAAGCAGAAGGCAGCAACATGGGTTTGCTGAGGAAATAATGACATAAAAGCCAAGCAGTCTGTAATATCACAAAACAAAACAACACTCTTATAGGGAAGTAGAGCAACCAATAAAATGCCAAAAGAGCACAGGATATGAAGTAATACTGATCAATACATGAATACTTATAAGAACCCTCTGAGCGTTATACTTTTTGTAGGGTATAACGGAAATCCACACCACACATACAGTAAGTAATGTACTCTAGGGTGTCAGGGAGTTGGGTTAAATGTGGTGTGAATTTCATTTAAATTCATGCAGAGAGCAGAAGGAGCACGGGTGTGGATAAAGTAAGCAAAATGTGGACAAGCATTCAGTTGACTTTGGCTGATGGAAAACTCTCAGGATCATCTTCATATTTGTTGCGGTCCTTCAAAAGTTTCTGAACATGATTTGACCCCTGCTACATATTAAAAAGTCTACCACTTTGGGACTTACCACAATGTCTTTGCAATCTAAGAACAACTTTGCTAAACACACTCTTGTTTGTCCTGCATCAATTTTGTGCTTTTAACAAAGAAAAAATATTAATAAGCCCTATTTGGCTGTGGTCAGAGCACTGTCTGTGCATTTAGCATGCTGGACCCACATAGACCACCGGCACAGTGAGACACGTAACTGGCTGCAAGCTTTGACATAGTATCTCATGAGAGCACATTCACCCTTCATTTAGTTTTGCATCATCCATTTTTCAGTGTTTCCATTGGTTTTCTTATTGGGCAGGTTATTCAGAAGTGCAGTGTGTGTGGGTTACACGCAGTTCCCTTTATGAAGGTGCAGTATACACAAGTGCAAATGGGGAGTTTGAATATGGACATTCATTTAGAAGTACTCACACAAAACATTTATATTTATACTCAAGCTCGCAAAGATATCACCATCAAAAAAATTGTGTAAATTCCTATACAGAAAGGAAGAGCGGACAAGAAAACATGAAATGCCACAGTGATTGATCCATACTAACTAATGTTTTATATTTAAATCAAACGTTCAGTTTGATCTGGCATAGGTCTTCTAGACTCCAAATTTAAAGTGTTTTTGTGTTTGCTTGACCTTTCTGCATATAAGCCTACATGCATATACATACAAAGACAACTATACATGTGAGGCAGATGACAGACATTGACAGTAAATTGACCTGCTCACAAAGACAAGCTACTGTGATCTTACCTTTCACTGCTACTGCTGTTTATTCTATTGCAGCAGTTCTGACCTTTTGTGATTTTGAATAAAGAAGCAGCTTGAGGCTCTCACAGCCTCACTGTACTTCTACCCAGCTCCCACCCCGCTGGCCCACCCCTCACCAAATATCACAGTCCCATTGGGAAGACCTCCCTGGACTTCTTACTAGAAAACATCGGTCTTAATGGACACGCAGGTGAGCAAAAGTTTGTAGCAGACATTTCAGTTGGACTGTGTTAGACTATAGTATGGATGTGCTGGATAGGGCTTTTTAAATATTTACTTCTATAATATGTTTAATGTCATATTATTACTCCTGTTTTTAAATAATATTAGCAAAGACTCATCACAGTTTGAGGCTAGGACTAACATCTATATCTGATTACCAATTAGTGCTCTGTCCTGTTTTTTTTTTTACTAGCTTCCTGTTCTCTTTAGCATAGCTTGATGATGTATACTAGCAGTACCTAATCAAGATTACCTTTTTATATCGCAAACATTATTTTGGCAGCCTACATCATCTTCAGGTATCTATATTTCATCTAACTGTGATACACTAAGTGGTTTGAAGCATTTAAGTGGTTCATGCCATGAAAGCAGCTTCATATTCTGATGAATAACTAAGCATATCAGCTATTTTAAATATACTGATTCGCGTAGCAAGGATGGCGTGGCAACAAGATGGATCAGCTTGTTTTACATACTAAAGATGGAGTCCCAGCCGCACCCACAGCTTGACTCCCTGAGCTCTCTTTATTGTCCTGTTGGGACAGACAAGAAGAAGGAGGCTGATTGAACCAGAGCAGCCTAGACAATTCCAGGCCCTTTTAGATGCCTAAGAACACACAATGGAGATCGTCCACCTTTGGTCCCCACACCAAACAGTGCAACCAAAGATCTGTTTTTAGCAGAGGTATGAATGAAAAACTTATGAACTAAAGCCCTAATACAAAAAGTGGTTCTTATGTAAAAGTCGGTTGGGAGGTCATTCCCTCATGTTCACCCTTCTTTTTACCTCTTGTGTTGTAGGAGAGAGCTACCTTACCTGTAGGTTCTTCCTCCAAACATTGACGGCCGCAAAGGCTAGCTGCATCTGCTTCCTGCGGGCGTCTTTATGGCGCTTATATGCAATCTCGATGAAAATGAGGAAGATCCCAGCTGCAATGCCTCCAGCAACTAACATGAAGACACCTGTGAATGAGAGGGATGAATGAAACTGTCAGACGATTAATGCAGACACAGTATTCTTCGAATCAACCCACTGAGGAGCTGGAGGGGGTGGAGCCTCTGTGTGATGGAATCCTACATGTATTGCCCATATATGCGGGGCCTGCTGCTGAAAACCATGCAAAATGGATGGATGTTAAGGGTTAATGAGTTTGTTACAAATGTGAACACCAACACAGGTGAGCATAAAACGACAACTAAAAGCATTGGACAAAAAAGGCCCCAATACCTTACCTACTGTACCTTTTTTGTCCAATCTCTTTTAGGTCTCTCTGTACCTGAAATGGCCCATACCTGCCATATTCTCAAAGGTGAGTGTGGCTGGGGCATTGCTCCTTGAGTCACACTCCTGGTATCTCACCCAGGTTTTATCTAGGTCCTCCATGAAGCCATTCTCATGGGAACTGCAAGGGGTGGTGGAGAGCAGGAAGAGAAGTTCAAAAGTTGTTTTTGGTAGAAAGTACCGATAAATCCCACAAAGTCACCACAACCACCAGCACATACACACAAACACGTATATGATCAAGCACACAGACAACAGAGCAGGGATGAAAGAGGGGAAATACACAGAGAGAGATGAATAAGTGTCCAATGGTGAGATTTTATACAACATAAAACTATACAGAAGCGTACGATATGCTGCTTCGGCTGGGACAGACCTGAGAATAGCCAGGGACACATTCTGTTTCCAGGGGCTGTCCTTGCGCATGCCTATGCCAAAGCCCGAACGGAAAAACAGCTCTCCCGTGGTCACCAGGTCGCACTTCTGCGAGGCTTCAAACTCCAGCACCGCAGAGTCCCAGATGAAAGCATGCAGCTTGCTGTTGGGGCAGGGGGAAGGGAGGAGGACGGGAAGGGTGGGGGGTTACGGTGCAACAATACAGTGAGAAACAACACACTCGTGGCACCTGACCCCACCCACCCCTCTTGTGCAACTTGTGTTACCAGAAAACTAGACTGCCACATCATAGGCAAATGAAATCCAATGCCGGACGAGTGGAGCTTTGTCCCCCATTGGATTCCCTCAATGACGTTTTTGCTGAAACCTGAAAAAGGTGTTCTTTAGCTCAATGTTAATATATGTTATGTGTGGCACATAGCTGGGCCTCTCCTGTGTGGGGTTATGGACCAGGGTCGCAGGTTAGTGCAGTAAGTGCTGGCACTGATTTATATACCTGAGACCTGCAGGCCCAGGACCCTCAAGACTGACTGACTGATTGACTGACCATGAGGCCAGACCTGCTGGTGTCTACCCAGCAGGGACTCACTTGTCCCGAACAGCCTGGATGGCTTCAGCGGCGCTTTCGTAGTTGTGCTTCTCCATGTGGCGGTACATGGTGCTCAGCTCAACTTGTCGCCGGAAGTAAATATCCACCGAACTTTGCTTCACTGTGGCATAGATGAACTTGTCTGATGGGTTCCTTAGCTGGAAAAAAAATGCAAACTCACTATGCATTTTGAAAACCTTTACTTTGGTAGTTCAAGTGCTTAGAGAAGCATACCCTTGGGTCATTGATGCCGGTGATGCGCTCCTCAGGCCGGTCCAACACCAGGAAGGCAGCCAGGTTGGCAGTATAGGATGCTACTATAATCATAGCAAAGCCAGCCCACACCATTCCTAAGATTCTCGCTGAAAAACTACGTGGGGCACCTGGACAACATGTGTTAAGTACAGTAGTAGTCAAACATATGTCAAGTAAAACTCATTTAATTTAATATGATCTTAAAAACAAAGTTTGACTTTCACATCACCTTCTCCAATTCCAGAGTTCAACAAGACGCCCCAGGAAAACCACATAGCTGAAGATAAGGTGAGGGCATCCTCCTCTTCTTCTTCACTGTTTACTTTAAACCTTCCAAATGGGCTGGGAAAACCAGGTCAAACAGTGAAAATGTTCAGAAAGAGAATAGGCAAAGAACCCATATAAGTAGTCTTCAAATAAATAAGTGCTCCAGTATCCCAAGTCACTTAGCATTGACCAGATTGCAGAGACCATAGAGAGAACTATAACGGATGTGAAGCATGGCAAAGAGACAGAGGACAGACAGGAAAAGACAGATCGAGAGGGAAAAAAGAACAGGCTCACAGAGTACAGCCACCCAACCTCCCCCACCTCCATGGCGACAATGACAATGAAACATGTTCAGCACTCTCATGTACTGTGGAGACATCCTGAAACAAAGGTGCTACATGATCCCAATGAGTGAAACAAACTACCTAAAAGAACAAACAACATGTGCATTCAGCCACCCCATGGACATACATAGAACAGGTAGCCACACTCTCAATCCAACGTCTTGTTGTACCTGAACCGGTCTAGTAGGTAAAGCATCACCGCCACCACATGCACCGATAGACCCACCAGTAGCCACAGTGTGCTCTGGAATGGCTGCATGAATGAGTCCAGTGTACTGCGAGGTATTTCCTGAAACACACATTGCATGATCACTAACATAAATTTAGCACATTTCAGTACCAGCTCTGGTAGGTACTAGCAATACTGTCATGAGGCTACAGTAGCAAGTGGTGACTTTTTTTTCAAAAAGGCTATACTGATGATCTGTAACTAAAGTACATAGAATGTGGTATTTTGAGTAGTGTAATCATACCTTTTTAACAAGGATAGTCAGTCCCTGGTATTTGAAAGGCTTGGAGAATTCTATGTACTGGGCTCGTTCATTGTTGATCGTCAAGGGTGCAACGATCATATCAGCAAGGCCACCCAGGAGCTCGCCCATCATACCATTCCATTCCTTCTTGTTACTGTTATTTACCTATATCACCAAAAGATAAGTAGAAAGCAATCTTATGACAATCATCTTGCCTGTACTTGGCATAACGTGAAAGTGAGCTCACCCTTTCTTGTGTTCCGAATTTCCCATCTGCCACCAGGTGTACTTCATAGGTGAAGTTCATGGTCATTGCCAATTTGATCAGAAGGTCAACGCAGAATCCGTAGCAACACTGGGGAACAATTGGGCGTCCTGTAACCAAACCAGAAAAAGTGAAATTTCATTCCATCTGACAAAATTGAAAGGTCAATATTTAGAAAGCCCACCATTCTCAGTTCACTCACCCCAATGCTAAAATCACTCACTCATTCAGAGATTGTGTTTCTCTTTTAGATGGTGTATGCTCTTAACTGCTATAGACAGCATTGAGGTCTGATAAATTCATTTTCTATTAATTCATCTACCGCTTTGCTACTCAGCCAGTCATAGATTTTTTTGCAGATGATAATGGAATAAAATATTAACGAGCTATGTGAATTAATTTTCAATTCATCTATGGTACTGGCTGAATTGAAGTAGCCACAACTCTTGTGGTTGGAATGGATGTATTTTTCCATCCATTCTGATCTCAGACAGATGCAACAGCCAGATGGGAGCATCAACTTTTAAAAGGAATACAATCCTTCCATATTGACTTTCACACTTTACCTGTAGATTATATAGGCTGCGACACAAGGCACATATATACAGCTGTCAGCTGTCACTATATGCAAAGCGGAATGGCATGACAGAAGCCCAAGCGACTCACACACAAAAAAACACATGCGTACATTTTGCATTTAGCAAAAATAGTCACACACAACATAAAACACACATACCACGGACACACTTGCTACATTCATACATATATAAATACCTGCTGCATATATATGTATGTATGTATGTATGTATCTCCAGACGGCGGATGTAGAAAAGCACAGTGACCTAAACGTCCCTGATGTGTTACCTGGGATGGTCTCATTTGGTCCAGTGCAGATCACCTTTTTAATTAAGACCCCCATTAGGTGTGTACTCTTCCTTGCAGGTCCCTTCCAGCGTAGTTGGCTTCACATACACAAAGGGTTCCTGATGAATGGTCACTATCTGCAATAGATGGATGGGATTTTGTTCAGCTTTCCTATGTGGCATCAATCACTTTCAGGTAATTTCTGATTCATGACCCTAAATTATTAGCAAGTTTTGGATAGATGTAGTGAACCCTGTACCTTTAATCGAGTAGACATCTGGAATCCTCTCGGTCTTTCTGTTTCACCTCCAGGCCAAATAATCTTCCTCTGTTTATTCATCACCACCTGATGAAGCAGATAATTAACAGGCGTATATTCATAATCATAATCTTTGTTCAATCCTCTAATCTAAAATAATTAGCATAGATTCCAAAAGTGCCATTACGGGTCAGATTTGAATACAATTATGTGAATACTATGACTTAGTGTTGACTTTAAAACTCTGTATTTTTGTCAGATTTATTTTTGTATGGCTCACAGGAACTAATGCAAGATTAAGGACCCATGTCTGTGAAAGAAAAGACTAGTACTTGTGTTCCATTGTAAATGCCGACTTGAATCAGTCTGCTCTTCTGGTAGTTGAGAATGCTGTAATGAGCGTATTTTCTGTCACCGTCATCATTGAACTCAACGCGTCCTGTTAGGCCCTCTGGGTACTTGGAAGACATCAGTACCCTGTGGAGCACAGCCAGTACTGACCTGTGAGTAACTTTTTGTATGTGAATGTGATGCATGAAAAATATGCATAGATGAAATATCATGTGTTGTGACAGTGCGTTAGATCACAGTCTGTGGTTGTCAAAATCCATCAAAGAATGACACGGATGCACCCTCAAGCACGATGATCTTTAGTGGTACTGACCTTTTAAAAAGTGGCCCGGTCTTCCAGATGTTGGTATTGCCCACACAACCCCTTGGAGGTTCTGTGATGTTCTCTTTCTCAAAGAGCTCTTGGATGGACTGGGCTACGACAGCAACGGCATCACTGATGTGCGCCGATTCATTCTTACCATTGATGAGCTGGAGGCCAATCAGCCCTATGTGTTGATGTTAAAAATTAATCAGTGAGCTGTTCACCCTTGACATTTAGGAGCCCTTTCCAACACAAAAAAACCCATAGGGTCACCCTTTGAGCCAGCATAGGTAAATGACTCTCAAATCAGATGTCAAGTCATGTTTTGTCAGACTTTTCTACTGGTAGTAGTCAATCGGAATGTAAAATTAATGTTTTGTTCTTCACAGCATGCTACTTGAGGCAGTTTGCCCAAAATGCAAGCTTTGACCCTTGAGGTTGGATTTACTGAACTAAGCCCACTAGCGCCACCTACGGCCAAACTGTGGTAAGTCCTGTCCAGTTGTGAGACGCTAACACACACTGATTGATGAAATATATCAGATTTAAGGTATACTTCACACATAAATCCAACTTCAACTGAGTTTTTGTTGTTATTGGAGCAGGGTTTGAAAGATCCAGTTCTGTAAGAGATCTCCAAAAGATTATTGTGAAGACTCCACAAGTGTCATAAATGAGGACAAAGACAAGAAAAACACTGGCAGGGTAAAAGGTGAGCAAGTGTATTGGGAGCGACAACGACAAAAGTGTGAACTTTAAAAACTTGTGAAGTGCCTGGGACATAAAAAGGCCATTTATAGCTTACCAATACCAGAAACACGTCAAAGGGAGGGTTGAAAAAACACCCTTTTTAAATTCACAAAAGCCAGACTATTAATATAATAACATAATATGATAAAACCACACTCTATGAGTTAACACATTTTTAATAAAAAAAAAACTTTTTTGAAAACATTTTTATGGTAACTTATTAATTAAACCTCTAGAGGTCAATGTTAAGTTCAGTATTATAATTAAGCTTGCCAGTGAGCAAGAGAACGCAGCCATTATTGTGTAATCTAAAGTGACTCGTTTAAAACCTTTAAACACATAAAGTGCTTAAATGTTTAAACGGTTAATTTATACATACACACTAACATCCACTACTCGCTTCATCGATAAAACCTCTAGTCTAGTTTATCAGAGAAACTGAGACAAATGGCTTCTTTTCCTCTGCCTGTCTCAGTTGTACCAAGGTGGGTTTACGTACCGTCAGGGGCCTCGCTCAAAGCTTTACCGGACATCTCACGCTCCCCGACCAGCCATACATAGCCTGAGCCTGTCATGTTGAGGAAGCGTGCTGTTTTGTACACGGCGGCTGCATCTTCCTCGCTAAAGGCAGACAGACAGGTTTACAACCGCTGACAGAAATACGAGAAGCTTACTGAAGTATGAAATTGTTTTGTAAACCCATTGCTTTGACTTTTCAGTATTATTTATTTCAAAGTGTTCTAAGGTCTGTCCTGCTGAAAAAAGAAACTGGTTAGTGCTAGTTTTGTGCTGGTCGACCAGCATAGCAGGTACTGCAAAGGTTGTTGCTACTTCTTGCTAGTTAAGCTAATTATTTTCCAGGTTCAGAACAAGTTCCTCAATCAAAACCATTTGTGACTTGTTGATTACAACAAAAAAGAAAACAAAATGGTTAGAGTGAATATAACCTGACACCGAAAAGGTAATTGTTTATTTTATTTTATTTTATTTTAAGAAAAGGAAGAACAAGTGGAACTTATTTTTGTGGTAATCAGCATTAAGCCACAAATACTGTTGATTTAACCTTAATCTTATATTGAACCTAGAATATTCCTTTAAGAAACACAAGCAACCAAAACACAACATATGGTTGTCTATTCAGCAGGGTGAAATGTATAATAAATATATGGATGACTCATTCTGATTCATTTTACTTTTGCAGGTACAGTGAAGAGTGAAGTGCAGAGATTTTGGTGCGCTGCTGAGATAGCATCATGCAGTAAACCTCTTACCTGGCAGAGAGAATGATCACTCGGGCCTCCAGCTCTTTGGCCTCCAGAAGCAGGGCAGTTAAGTTAGTCTCTTGGTTGAATTGAAGCACTTTCTCGGCCTGAGATTGGGGTACACAATCGGTCAAAGAGGCTATTTACTTCCATAACTGAACCATGCTGCCTCATTTAGCACTTTTGGTTGGTTTGGTTGTTTCTGTTTATTTTTTTTTCTTTTCTAGGGCTGAAAAGGGGGAAAATTATAGAGTTCCAAGGAAACTGCTTCAAAATGAAAAATAAAAGAATAAAAAAGCTTGAAAAACACCAAAAAAAATTCGGCATTGTCGCATGCAAACTGAGGGTTATCAAGGCTTCAGAGAAGGACGTGCATGTTAGAGGTTTCGGGGAGTGAGACCGATGCAACCGGAAACTAAAACCAGGTGGAAAGGGGAGTGACAGGTGAGAGGAAGTCATTTCCCCCAAAAAAAAGAGTTGAGAAAAAAAGAGCAACGAGGGGATGCTGCAATAGGAAGTAGAATCTGAGTGTTGTGTCCCAAACTATCGGATCTCCACAAAGAATGGGCTTGCTTTTTTAAAATTCTGAATCATGCATCATCCTTTATTAAAAAGGAAAAAATGGTAATGAAAGAAGCGGAGCGCTTTTATTTTTTTCTGAAACGGAAATAATAATCGTTCAAAAGAAATCCATTCTTCATTTAAATCATAAAAAAGGGAAAAGTAACGTCTCAACGTAACAAGAAACACGTGCTACCAAGAGAAGGGCATTTCTGGGTTGGCCGGTGATTGGTTGGGCTGGTTCTAGTAGCTACGTTTAGAGATTTTGGAGGGCGGCGTGCACTGACCATGCAAATATACCTTAGGTCCTCTCTTGTTGTCATAGGACAGTTGGTCTTGGTTTTCATAGTTCCTTTTTTTATTCTGATGAGTAATGTGCACAGAGAAAATATGCAGACACAGAAGAATATTATAAACAGTTGAAAATGGTGGGCAGTAAAGCAACCAACAAATTTTTACTTTTCTGCTCCAAATTTGAATCCCTGACACTGGGACTTGCAAAAAACATCATAGACCATCTGGCATAAAATTGCAGACCTAAACAAAGCTAGCAAAGCGTGACAAAATTACAAACTTCAGGAACCAAGTGGTGCTTTTCCATCAATCCAGATCAGCTACCTGCAGCGGCATGTGAACGCTTTCTGAGTTATTGATGTAACGTTACTTCAAGTCCAATAAAAATGACAGACTACTGTGATGGGCTGCCAAGTTAACAAATCGCTCGATAATAATGCAGATATTGTTGAGTGCTGAAACACACTAAGAAGACCTTTTCTCCTGCACCATCTTGAGTTCTGCTGTATTTTTGAGGGCAGTGGCCTCGGGGGAAACCCTGGCTCAAACGGTGCCATTTTGCAGTGATATAAATAAACCTTCCTCTGCATAGACACACAACACTGCCCTAAAACCGCGATAGACTGGACGCGCGCTCTCATGCGATTCTCGTTTCAGGCTGCTGAAATTATGCGTGACCTATATGCGTGTCGTGGCATTTGCTCATTATGGCACCTCAAAGGAAATTAAAAAGGTGAATACACACTGGCCTTTCCTGAGCACCTCTTAAACCGAACTCATGCTGCCGCCATGAACCCCCGCTGTGCATTCGCTGGAAATAGCTCATTATATCTGACACTCTTGTAAACTGATAGTAGAAGGAATATGAAAATGATTCTTGGCGCATAGTGCATAAAAATAGACTCTCAGAGTCCGGTCTGCATTAGAATATAAAATAATGTGAAATTTCAGAAATTTAGACGCACAGCAGTCGCTGATCTTTCTTGTCTTATTTATATACATTTATAAATATGCATTATTTATATATCATGTTTGTCTTGCTGTCATTACTCTATAACTATTAAATATTAATATATATTTTCTCAGTCAGTGTGAACTGGTGTTGCTAAAACTATTTGATTAGCATGATCCAGTAACTCATGCTGTGTAAGTGACAAAAGCATAACGGCAGTCATTTCAGAACAAGTTATTACATTTTCAATAAAGATTATGAGAACAAATGGGAACAAAATTGCCAAAAAATACCCTGAAAGCAGGAGCTGCCATTTTCAAACATAAATTAGAAATGGTCAGACATAAGATAAAAGTACACTATCTGAAGAAAATTACCTTTTCTCTGTCTCTGGGATCAAAGAAACACCTTTATGCCTTTCCCCCTAAAAGGTATCAGGTATAAAGATGTTTCTTTTAGGGTACGGTCCTAGTGACAAAGTGCTGTACCACAATTTTTGGTCTTTTTTTTCTGAAAGTGTAGAGAGCCTGATGTTGTGAATTCTACATCAAAGTTGCACCTCAGATAACAAAATAGAAAGCCTGATAGAAATGCATATTACACAAGCACCACAAAATGGCTGCCAGATTCAGAAGACAATTTAAAACTTCAATAGTAGTGCATAAAAGGACAAATAAAGCCTTCTTTACTTTCAGAAGCTTAAAAGTAAATAAAGAGTTTTGTCTAAATGTTTGCAATGTTTAAAAAATCTGGAGTAGGCTAATGTTTTTTGCAAACACTGGGTGGTTTAAAAAAAATTGACTCCAGTGTGTATGACCCCTCTTGTGGTCACTAACCAAAGCTTGTCAGTATGATGTACAAAATGTACAAATCAATTTTATTTTCCAAAAAACCTTTTACATTGCAATAAATCAGAAAGCAGAGGTGTTTCACGCATGATAAATAGCAATGACTCATTTGTACTAATGACTCAGCTACAAAATGTGATAAAAATCTAGGCAAGACAAGGCAAATTATTTATTTAGCACATCTGTACTTTACATGGGCATAATAAAGAACTAGAGAGGTAAAGACAAATGCATATAAAGTTTAAAGTCATTTAAGAACACAAAAGAAACACATTTAAAAAGAATAAGTTCCCATTCAAACTAGTTTTAAAAGTATATTTTAAAAACATTCCATAATTATATATTATATAGATATATAAATTATTTAATAGGTGGTTACAATGCACAAAGGCATTTAAAAATATCTGTGGCAGGAAAACTACCTTTCAATGGTCAGCATGGTAAGTCCCAACCTTCCACAGAATAATTTTTGTTGTACATATATACACATGATAAATGTGATTTTATTACTAGTAAATTATGCATATATGTGTCTTACATACAGTATGCACCTTTTCTGAGTGTATTTTTTTTCTTTGGCCGTGTCTTATTTTCACAGGACTAGAGTAAGCTATGATAGCCACTGGTGATCCCTCAAAAAAAATAATACTGAGAAGAAGAAGAAAAATTAAAATAAAGCAGCTATTTGGGATTTCAACAGTCACCAAAAGCGTCTCTGTGGGTATGTAGCTCAATTCGCACCATACCTAAATAGTTTCACTGTTAATAATCTCTCGCCGCAATGAGGGCAACAATAATTACCTCAGTGCTGAGCAGGGGGGATGTGGGCTGGTGATTTAGCTTTCATCCCCAAGGAAACTGAGCAGAACCTCTGCAAGAGCAAAATTCCCACAATGCACCACTGTATTTATGAAGCAATCAGCTCTAAAGCATCTCAAGAGACACTGACGATAGACTCGCCAATTGCAAGGATCGTATCTGTGGCTCAAGGCTACAAAAATACCAGTGTATAACATAGCATAAATATGTTCAAAAAGTCACTGATGCTTTGCAATGACCCAGGTTAAGGTTTTCATTTTGCTCCTGTTGTGGAGTTTTTGACTATGGTAGAAAGCAACATGAAATGAGCAAATAACGCACGTTAAGTCAAATCAGACCACATTAGACATGGCTGACGCCTTTGGTTTTATAATGTTAGCCAACATTTACAACATGGCATGAGAGATGTGATCACATGACAAAAAAGTAAAACAATTACGTACATAGAAGACTTTTGCGATTGATACACACACGCTTGCATACAAGCACGCACTGGGAATCCTGGAACTGGGAATAGCTTACCTTGGTCTCTCTCTCCTCCAGAAGAGTTTCTAGTCTTTTCTGTGCCGCTCTGCCTTCATGGTCGTCGCTGACGATTAGAATGATGTGATTCCAGCGGAACTCCCGCATCATGTCAAACCACACATGTGCCTGGTGGGAATAGGGTGGAACTGTGCGGAGGAATGAGAGATGGATGCTCTGGAAGAAGGGTACAGAGAAAAGAATGTAGGAGACAACGTTAAAATGACAGTTTTTGTTTGTTGCGTGAAATAAAAGGGTTATCAATACAGGATTTTTTTTTTTTCCAACTTTTTGAGTTAAATTTTTTTTTATTTTTGCTACTGGTAGAAGGGTAGAAAGAAAAAGAAGAAAGTTGGGACACATCATTTAAAAAATGTAATTGCATCACTTTATCTCACAATTCAGAATTTTTTCTTGGAATTTTTAGAAAACATTTCAGAATTGCGAGATATAAACTTATATATAAACATCTCACAATTCTTTTTTTCACATAATTGCGAGTTTATCGCAATTCTGAAAAGAAAAATAAGTCCGAACTGAGATACAAAAGATGTAATCACCTTTTTTATTTTTTATTTTATTCTGTGGCGGAAACAATCTTCCATAGTTTCAGGATTATTTGTCATTATTTATTTTAAAAGATTGTTCAGTTCTGTTTTATAGATTTCATTGTTTTGTATTTATAATATTATATCATAAAAATATTAAATTTTAAAAACTAAGATGATCTGTTTCAGTAGTTATTGTGTGAAAATGAATAAAAAATAAAATATAGGTATTTCACAAACAAGTCAATTGTTTCATTACTAAATGAATCTGCATTTCTGAACAAATTGGTAGCATGAAGACAATCACTTATTTCGTTCCTGAATGACTCAAAGATTTGAATGAATCATTTAAATGAATAATTCAATGACTTAATCATAAAGACAGCCACTAATTCTCTGTTCTTGAATTAATCAATGTTTTAAACAAATCGGTTGATTTGTTGAATTGGTTGTTATTCACCCACATGTATAACAACTGAACCTGTAGATATAGAGTAACTAAAAATCCCAACTATTAATAAAAAAATTATCTGTAAATATCACTTGTCAGCATGATATTTTTTAATTTGGGTCTTTTCCAATCAAGCTGAACTTTTGTCATTTTTATGTTAACAGACAAACTAGTCATAGTATGGGAATTGATTTAGACCCCATAGTTGAATAAACACTCACCAATACCCAAAATGTTTCATACTGAAATTGAATAATTAAATTTCTCTCTCATTGCAGCCCACCTTGTCTGAGTAAATGGACATCCTGGTGGTAAGCCCTACTACAGGTATTCGGTAAAACCCTGCGGTGTAGGAGACCGGAGTGGGCGTCAGATGGTCATTGGACTGTGGTGGATGGCTCACCAGGATGGCGTACACCTGCGAATATGATCACAGAACTGGTTTAAATGCAAACTAGCTGTCAAGACTGGATCACAGAGGAGTGATCGCTATGACTCATGGATCTGGCCTCGTTCTGTGAATAAATCTATCACAGTCAGACAGATTGACAATTTGATTGATTGATGATGAAGGATGTTTGGTTGGACTCAAGGGAGCATAAGAGACAAAGAGGAATCTGGCATATATAAACATGTTTTTGTTTTTCAAAAAATATGCTGTATTAAGAAGGAAAACCAACAATGGAGAAAAACATTGTGTTTCCAGAGAGACCCTCCGGCATCGGCTCCATCTGTCACAGAATGTCTTCAGAGTGGGCAGAGACATCACTGTGCCAAAGGCGCTAAGACTGAGAGATACAGCAGTTTCGCATGGAACAATCTCACACAACCAAGAAATTAATTCAGCAATTATCCTGACATCCTGCTAACTAGCTACACAACCTTACGGCTCAAATTTGTTACGGCTCATAATTAAGCACTAGACACCCACTGTGTTGACCAGGGAGGTTGGTGTGAATATTAGTGAGAGAACGAACAAAGGAGCACCATGAGCAGGACGGGAGAGAGAGAGATTCATGTTCAACCCAGTTTTTGTTCAGTGCAATATCCAGGCCTGAGATAGACTCCTACCTCAGCACTTTTGTAATGACATCACCGGCCCAGAGAGCACTTAAAGCGGAACTGTGTAATGTGATTTTTGTGTGTGCGGGCTTTTAATGAAACAAAGCATCAGGCAGAATTACTCCCACGAGTGTGACAGTAGTTATTCACTAGTGAAAATGTCTCTCATTTACACTTCATGTAGGGCATTGCTACTGCAGTACATCATGGTTTCTCCTCTTACACTTCTCAGGCTATAACATGGCATAAAAAAACTTAGAACTGAGTGGTGATCGTTTTAAGAGCAGATTAATCGGTTACACTTTACTTGAAGGGGTGCGCATAATCATGACATGACACCTTCATAAACATGACATGACACCTACATAATCATAACAATATGAAGGAGGTTTTATGCATGTTTATGCCAACTGTCATTAAGTGTCATTCACTCACTTATGTAATTTTTAATGCAAAGATGACATTTTTTGAGATGTCGTTGTTATGGGCTATGGTTAGGGGTAAGGGTAGGGGTTAGGTCAAATAATGTCATATTTACAAATAATGACACTTAATGACAGTTGTCATAAACATGCATAAAACCTCCTTCATATTTATGACGTGTGTGTTTCATGATTATGAAGGTGTCATGTCATGTTTATGCACACCCCTTCAAGTAAAGGTTACGATTAATCTATCTATCTAGCCCGACTCCATTATTTTTACAAAAATGTCATTTTCTGGGTAGAAAAGGTGGTTGGCATTTCCACTTTTATGCTGTATTTTAGGAAACATTCGTATTCTATGGCGTATTTATAATGAAACATTAGCTGTATGTCTCTAGAATTTTTGAACTTGCAGTAGCTTCTCTCCCAAAGACATTTGCTGTTTGCAGCTTACCGATGCCCTGCTGACCCTTCACCCCCTCTTATTTTTATCAAGCACAGGAAAACTTGTGAAAAAGAAGCTTGATTGAAAAATTGATTTTTCATGCGTCATCCTAGTTGTTTTGCAAGCTGCTGCCCTCGGCAGATCGTCATGAACTCATTTCGCTAAATCAAAGCTCGTGGGGTGCAGCTACAGTTCTGTTAACCTTTCCTCCCCACGTGAAGTCCATCGACATGCTTGGAATATCCTTTGACAAGGCTTGTCCCTGTTTAGACATCTCAATAACGAATAGGCAGATGGCTACATCTACACAGCATCTCCACCACACAACCACGGTCAACTGGACAAGTCAGTTTCACAGGTCAGTGCCTTACTGTAAAAATGGTGTGTGTGGATAGCCTAAAAACAATGTGCTTTATGTGAAACAATCCAATTAAGGGTTTTATCAAGTCAAAACTATATGGAATGGAGTGATCAACGTAGACATTCGGGTATATTTTAGGCAGAATATGTAAACATGTTTTCCCCCCTTTTATTTACAGCATTTTAAAAGGAATACACCCTCCTATTTATTTAGTATTTATATTAATATATATAATTATATCATATTCTATATATGATGTTGTGGGTGTGTGTGTGTGTGTGTGTTAAATAGAGAGGCGAGAGGAAAGACCTAAGTGCCATTTGACCAATTTCTTCTAAAATTAGCATTTATCAGCCTCCTATGTGTAGGTTCAGTAATTTAACTGTAAGTGCAATAATAGGGTTGTTTTCATGGCTAGTTAAAGGAAATACAACATTAACATCGTAGCCTGAGTAAATGCAATTTAGAAGACATTATGACGCTTAGAGGCTTGTGCATTGTCTCTCTCTCTTCTCTCTCTCTCCTCTCTCTCTCCTCTCTCTCTCTCTCTCTCGCACACACACACAAACACACACACACACACCACACACATAATATTATTAGATATATATATATAAAAAAGATAAAACTGTCTAACCTATACTATGCATTTCATTTAATTGTACTCGTAAAAAATATGATTTATTATGACTAAATCAACTGAATACATAAAGTATCTAAACTAAATTTTGTAAAGGATAAATAGGGTATTTATTGCAGTTTTACAGTGCAATAAATGTTTAGAAATTATTAGTTGGCATCAGTATATAGCTCTTTCTAATGAATATATTTGCATATTTAATGAAACACTTTTCAATAACCTAAATAATGGTACTTGTAATGGATAATATCATGCTTAAAAAAACACTGCCTTATTAAAGCCAAACAAATTAATTCAATCTGAGTGGTGCATATTGCATTAACATGTTTACCCCTCAAGCAAATTTTAAGTCATTTGATTTAATACTGGATCTCGCCACATGAAAATGCCACAGTGCAGCGCTGATACTAAAAATCCCACCTGACTGGAAATGAGATCCTCACACACAGACAGCGCCATCTGAATCGCATTCGCTTTGTGAGTGACAGAGATGGCGGTCAACTTGAATTTATCCCTTCCGTACACCTGGTTCGCCTGAGTGACCGCATCCTTGAACACCTGCTCGTATCTCTTCTGGCTCAGGACGGCTCCGATGTTCACAATCTTGGGCTCGCAGCCGCCCCGCACGCAGGAGCAGGAGAATAACGCGGCCAGCAGAAGCAGACGCATCGTGTGGAGGGCCAGAAGTGCGCACGGAGACTCCCAGTGTCTTCTCTTCTTAGTGCTGCCGGAGGCTCTTGTTTGAGCTATTCGCTTGTTAAGAATGAAAGCAATGTCCAGTGTGGCGGTTTTAGACTTTAAAAAACCCCAGGTACGAAATTCACACACACTGCGGCGATCTGTTCATGTTGCCCGGTTCAATTAGGCGATGGCATCTGAGAGAAGCGGCATTCACTGCAGCCTTTCTCTTAATTCCCCCTGTTAAATCAGGCTGCAGACAGGCAGAGCAAATACTACATGAAGGCTGGCAGCAGAAATCAGTGATGCGTCTCTGCGCGTCGGCTGTTGTTCTGCGGCGGAGCGCTGTCCTTGGTGCTGACAGCTGTGCGCGCTCTTTTACGCGCGCCCCCGCACCTCCTCCAGTTTTTCGCGTTGGCGTTCCGCTAGAATTAAAACGCTCCGATGTCACAAACAATCCAAGCGTGAAATTAAAATGCAATTTTTATAAACGGGTAGAAAGAAACGTATGGTTTTAAAAGGTCGACCATTGATCGACACCATTCCAATGTTTCTAAGATGTAATCTCTCTATCACCACGCTTTTTGACAATTTCTCGATTGAAGGGTCTTGAAAGTGGCTGATGTACAGCTCATGCTCAACTGTAAATGAAACAAAAAAAAAAACAAAAAAAAAAAAAAAAAAAAAAAAAAAAAAAAAAAAAAAAAAAAAAACAAAAAAAAGGATTTCATGTGAAGGTTTTATATGAACAGACTTGTCCTTCCTGGAAAGCTAGATGAAGGTGAACTCTGTCATATACAATTGGGATTATATTAGTAAATATTTAAAGGTTCGGTTATTAATGTAGTAAATTACATAAACAAAAGTGGTAGATTAGTCCCAATGTCGACTAAACATGCTATTGATCAAATTGTGAAGGCTGTTTTGAATAACTGATTCTCACATCTATAAAACTATAGATCTCAAAGGTTACATAATGAGTCAACAATGAATTTGATTGGATTACTTGTTACTCTGCAATCTTATGAGTATAATTGAGCAACTTTGCCTAATTTTCATCTGTAGCAAAGGTGTCCCTAAAACACATAATCATTACTTTGAATCAATTACTTAAATTCTTTGTTTATTCAGAAGTAAAAATCATGTGCTATCAAAAACTGTGGGATTTTAACGGTTACGAAACATGTATATAAAGGGTAAGGCATGGTCAATTGAGATATGTCCTTATATCTTGCCCAAAGAACAGTGTTTAAGCCAACTAAAGATAGATAAGCGGAGGATACAACCACTTGATTGATCTATGACTCTCTCTCCTATCCACCGGTAGTGGTTTGTGGTGAGCGCACTGGGCCGTGTGCTGTGCGCGTGCATCATTCAGGTGGATGCTGCACACTGTTGGTGGTTGAGGAGAGACCCCCCCCCACATGATTGCAAAGCGCTTTGGATGTACAACAATACACAATAAAGCACTATATAAATGCATCATTCATTCATGCTAGAAGACAGGCCCTGATGCACTCTTAAAAATGAAAGGTTCCTCAAGGTTCAGCAAAGAAACCTCTTGTAAAGAACAGTTGTTAGTTGTATTTAGATCACTGTATTGGTTTCTTTAAAGCACCAATGCATAGAAGTTCTCCGTGACTCTAAACACCTTTTTGGCTCTAATTCAAACCTTTATTTTCAGCTCACCTGCTTCTAGTATAGCTTCCACCCAAAAAGACTGACTTAAGACAGCTAAATGTTACCACCGATGCTCAAAGTTGTATTTTAAGGACTGATGTTCAATTATGTAAGCAGCACACCATCCATATTTCATCATTTTCAATCATGAAATCACTTGCTCTGTCTCTCAAACCTAGACTTTAAAAGTAATTACGTAAAGTGGCAGGTCTGAGAGGTCCTTCGCGGTTCTCTGAGCATCTCCTGCTTTAAGTGCTGTGTGTTTTCAAATGGCAGCTGTGCAAAACCTTTAATTTGTGCTTTATTTCAAAGATGCATCTCAAAGCTCCTGACCGGAGCAGTGCTTTGAAATAAAGTGTACTGCTCGCTTGTGGGGAAGAAAGGGTAGCGATTTCTATGCAGGTGCATGTACTGAGCAGCATTATGCACTGGTAGGCACATAAGGACAAAAGGGGGAAAACGGTTACCAAGGAAACAAGCCTCTCTCCTGAAGTGTGAAGTTTCAAAGTATTCACATCGAGGCATTTTGTACGCGCTGGCAACGCAGGGTGTTAAGTGACAGTATGCCTTATAAACATGCACCACAAAACACGTACTTAATGTTGGCATATTAATATGCAGGTTTTCTTGTACATATGCATTTGGTCTTGCTTTGTGTTGTGATTTTGTCAGACTCCGCTCATTGTGACTTGATAAAATGTTCCCATGTTGGAGAACCTGCAATCGAAACCCTATTAACATTTAATTATCCATGGGAAATAATCCCTCTACATGTGAATGTCACAGTCTGATATGAAGAGGGGATTTGTAAATTAGGTCACAATTGATATAGTTATGCCTTCGACTTTAAATAATGTATCACACGCCTCGGGGGGGGGGGGGGGGGGCATCTGTTATATAGCTGCATGGTTTTATTTACTTGTATTATAAAGTCAAATCATAGTCTGTTGCACAGAAGAATCATTAGAAATATAAAGTAAGCTTATTTAATTATGGATGTTATTATCTCAAGAATGAATTATAAGTATTCCGTTTATGTTTTTAGGTAGCGTAAAGTGTGAGTTTAGCAGTGAATGCGCTGGCAGTGGCGCGTGCTACTTCACTGTCTGAGGTGTTGTTATACTCGGATGTCTCTCGCTTGCTGGGAGCCACACAAAAGGCTGACCAAGCGACAAGGTTCTCACTGGCCTCGGTCGTGTTCAGATCCCTCCCCCCATCCACATCTCTGACATCATAGTGGGCCAGCTGCACTGCAGCCGTTATATATGACGCTCATGCCAAACAAACACATACACACACACACACGCACACACACACACACACACCAACACACATACACACACACTCTCATAGTCCGCACAGACCATTTTACCAAAGACACAGTCAGGGACAATGAAGAGATGGACACATCTCTAATATGTGTGTGTGGCAATAGAAGCAGAAAAAGGAAAAGATAAGGCGATACTTAAGGTCCAGGGGATTTTGTAAGATCTTAAATATGCTATCAGAAAAAATAATGTGTTTAAGTGTTAATAAATTGTACTGTGGCATTTCAAGATAAATGAACCCCATTATCTATGTAATGAAACATATATAGATATATATATCTATTAATATCTATTATATTATCTATATTTTATATTATTATATGATTATGTTTTTATTCGTATCACTGTAAGCAAGTTCTACAGCTATCATTTTGTGAAACCATGAACCTTCTTTCAGGATTTTTTGTGAATAGAAAGTTACAGTGAACCGACAAATACTTAACGTTAACGGAAATTTGAGACGTTTTTCAAAAAAACTATATATTATATATATTATATATATATATATATTATATAATATATATATATATCTGCATACATATATACATAGTATGCGGGTGTGTGTATTTGGGCTTAGAGGGGTTGCTTACATTGATACTTATAAAAGTTGTAAATGCAGAGTCGTGATAAGCTATGTTTAGAAGAAATTCTTTTTAATCAAAGATGGTGTTAAATAAAGTCATAATGCAGAATTCATTTTTATCCATATCAATCTTGTGTGATGTTTCAGGTGGTAAGGTTAAGAGAAACGTCACGGCTGTTCTGGCGTGGCTAGATGCAACCGAGGACCGGCAGACTCCTGCTGTGTTTCCCTGTATGTGGTATGTCAATCTTAATGGAGCCTGATCTTTCCCTCTCTGTCCTTTTTTTATCGCCATAACTAGTGACTTGGTCTAGCACTGCAAATGCAAGTGCAGCCTAAATGCAAGATCCTACATCAATACAGAGAGTGAGAAGATGGAAAAAAACAATAGTTAATAAGATACCTAGGGCCTGCACCTGTAAATTGTAGTTTTTTAGGCCAGATTGAGTAAAAATCAAATCCACAGACAACAAACGCTCGAAATCCAGAGATATATGGACTCATTAGTGAGTCAGGCAAGTATGAGGGAAAAAAGTGCTGTTAATTATGCTTAGGACATCATTATTCACATGTTAAGAGCTGATGAGAAATATGTGTATATTAGTTCAACTCCAGTACATCAAAGTTACATTTTACTTACATTTAAGAGGCCTTAGGTCTGTGTTACTGTATGTGTCTGCTTTCTTTGTCAAAGGTGTGCTACTTATAATCACAAGTAATTAAATAGTAATGTTCAGTAAATATATTACAGATGTCTATAAATAGATTTTTTTTCTGTTTCTAAAGAATATATGAGCTCTGATGCTTGTGTAAAAGTTGCTGTTTCAGTGCTAATGCGTTGTGGTTGGTTGGCAGTGCACTGCTATATGATTTCTAAGTTGTTTTGAATTGGTTTAGTATGTTCATATGCAGGATGTTCAAGGTTTTACTGGTACAGTTCAAAAATCCACGTCCAAATGTAGCTCACACTTGGTTTAAGCACCAGTAATAAATAAAAATATATCAGATGTTAATAATAAATGGTTAATTTAGATTGTATAATAAGACAAATCTTTACAAATATATTGTCATAAATTATTATGTAATATAAAATCAGTAATACATTACGTTGATTTACTTGCAATGTCTCACCCCACCCCCCCCATTATCAATTTATTATATTTCTAATATGACATGTAATTATTCACATATTATTTATTTATACTATTTAGAATAATGAATACAAAAAAATTTTAAGAGTAATACATTAGATAGAAAAGGGCAAATTGAATGGAATAAGTTTGTAACATGTAGTAAATAATGTAACATTATCTAATGAATAATTATCTGATATTATTAAACCATGATATTAATATACAAGTTATTAAAGTTGTAATATGGCAATTTGATTGTAAATATTATTAATAATATAAGCATAATAATTAATAATGTTTAGAATATTCGACTGCTATATTTTAAAATATATTAAATTTTAGACTATTGTAATCACTAAATATTGATAAATGATCACTCAAATAAAATCACTATATAAATAACATATTACATTATTTATTTTATTTAGATAATGACTAAAAAGTGTTATAAATCATTCGAGTTATAATAAAAGATAACAGGTCATTGGAGAGGGATAAGTACTATTTTGTACATGTTAATGTAATATGTGTAACATTCTATATCTAAAGAATATATGATATTATGATTAAACAATTATAGTAACATAAAAATGTGTAACATGCAATTTCCCTATCGTAAAATATAATTACTAATACTAAAGATTATTATGTTAAAAAGTTTCATATAGTATCATCAATATTATTTGTTTAAATATTGCACAAATATTTTAAATAAATAAATAGATCTGTTAATAAATATTTCGACAAATACGTATTTTAATAAATGGAAATAAATGTGATTTACTCTGATAATACTCATACTGATCCCAGATGCAGTGAGGTACCAGTAGCAGCAGCAGCAGCAGCCGCTGTTAGCGCATAGAGAGGGCGATTCCCTTAATTGCCCACGCTGTGTAGCGGTAAGGAGTGGTGGTAGCAGCAGCAGGCATGCGCACAGCTCACTGAGTACATGTGTATGCGCAGCCGTGCCCAACTGCGCTACACCGCTCGACTCTAACACAATAATTATGAGTAAAAGACGCAAAAAGTTGGACTTGAAAGGGAATGGCTCGCTCACGCGCGCCACTCCCTAAAATGAACGAGAGAGACAAGTAAGCGCACGCGGAACCCTGGCATTGATGGATATTTTGCATCGTGAAAACAACTCAGGGAGGTTTGGACTTTTTTTTTTTTTATGCATGCTTTGATGCATCAATGTCTTGAGTGAAACGAAATGCGTGAATGCCTTTAGCACAGTAATGCATGGGCATGCTTTTATCATCCACCTAGAGAGAGGAACCTATTGCTGAAGCATGTCGCTGCAGACACCTCGCGCTTGCTTGAAGGGGTTAAAACACTGATCACAGCCGGTGTGATGTGTTTTTCATGGGTGCATGAGTCTGGAATCTGAATATGTGTCCTGTAATAAAATAATAATAATACCTTTTGGACAATTGGATAAGGAACGCTGATTTTGCGCAACGAAAAAGCAAAACAAAACAAACAGCAAAATTATGACTGGGAACATCTGAAACGTGATGCTCTATGGATTTCTGCCCGTAAGATGAGCGCGTTTGCTCAACAACAAGATGTTGCCACTCCTCAGAGCATCATTTTGGCCACCAAACTCGAGCGGCCACACGTATTCAGGCAATTCTCCTCCTCAGTCTCTTGCGTTAAATGT